>CM053784.1:599280368-599670368 GCA_028749045.1 Cupressus sempervirens | reverse complement strand
TATCAGTTCTACAACATTGTTACTGTGAAAGCTCCTACAACACTTGTGGAAAATGATCATAGTGGATGTTTTGAGTTATTTGTTGTTAGTCCAAGTGATCTTACAATTATGTATCAATAGTATAGATTCCTTTCATGCATTTTAATTTCCTGCAGCATAGGTGTTAAGAGTCTTAAAGGAACTTAGTGCACATACTGTGCTGACCATTTCAAGTCATACATCCCTGGGTTGACAATTCAGTGTATTTCATGATGGAATAAATAGTCTTTAGAATAAACATAGTATCCTTGAGAGGAATAATGGTGTCATTATCTTTATCTATTATGGAACTGTACATTTTTGGCACCGTTGTTGGGGATGGTATCAAACTAGGAACCTTCATGAGTCCTTTATTTTCAGATTAGTTTGTTAGCTAAAAATTGCAAAGTTGTGGGTTTGATTAACAAGTCACCAATTCAATTGCATGCATTGAAGAGGAAGACACTGAGATGAATATGGGAGATTTCTTCCATAGGAGTTTGTTAATCTAAACAAAGAAATTGAAGAAGAATCTGAGTTGCCTTTTGAGGATACAAGCCCTATTTTTCTTATAAAGTCATCCTCTATAGTAGAACTTTTAGATACCAGTGGTCTTCAACCTTTTACTAAAATTTTGGCTAGTTTCCTTGATAGTACTACTCCAAATCCACTTGTTGTTAACAATTCAGTACCCAATGTTCCTTTTCAGTAGCAACCCCATAATCAAATACCTTCAATAATGGCACAATCTACTTTTCCATTTCCTCTCCTAAGCCTCATAACTAGTGCTAATCTCAAAAATATACATGTAGCTACTCTTCCAAAGTTCTATGGCCTTACAAATGAAGATCCTAATACTTTCTTGTTTGAGTTTGACATACTTTGTTGTAGCTTTGACTATAAAATTAATGCCCATAAGCTCAAGTTGTTTCTAGAAACATTGAAAGAATTAGCTTGAAGATGGTTCATGAGTTTAGGAGCCAATGCAGTAGGTACTTAGGATGAAATGTAAACTCTATTTTTAGAGAAATATAAAGAGTATTACAAGGTAAATGATTCAAGAGGAGATGATATCTTTAGAATATCACAAAAGGAGGATGAAACATTGGAAGACTATGTTTCACATTTCTTGTATACACTGCAAAAGATCCCTTAGCATGTACCAGTGGAGGATTCACAAAAGCTAGTCTTCTTGAGAAGGGTGAATGACAATTGTTTGGAAGCATTAGATTTGATGGATAGTGGTGATGTATATCAATCCTCTTGGGATGACCTCAAGAAAATCTATCTTAACTACTCAAGGTCAACAATGAAGAAAGGAAGAGGACATTGGCCCACAGCCACTAAAGGAATTAGTTAGGGTATTTCAAAGCTTGAAATATCTAATATATTCTCAGACTTTAAGAAAGACATCATAATTGATATCGCAACACATCTTGATACAATGACTATAAAGAAGAAGCATGCAGAAGCTAAGGTGTAGTTAGTTGAGTACTATCCACACTACCAAAAGTAGAAGAAAGATTGCCAATGCAAATTGGTCGCTAACATGGAGAACCAACATCTTCCAATTGAGTACACCAAAATAGATGAAGAGGATGAGAAAGTATTCTTCATTGCTCAATGCTGACCATGGGCCCAACGTTAAGGTATGCCTCAAGACCCTTTACAAAATTCAAATTTATCTAGTAATCAATGGCAAAACTATAGTACCCAAGGTTCTCCACAATATAGTAAACCTAATTGGAATAATGCTTGGCAAAATAATCCACAACAACCTCAATGGCCTTAGAATTCCCAACCTTCCTAGCCAAACTAGAAAACTAATCAATGGTAGAATCAATAGAACCAATGACAACCGCCCCAAGGGAATTGCCACAAACCAATGGAGAGGACCTTAGCAATGGACGAACCAAAATATTGGTAATCCACAATTACCACCTCTAGTCTAATGACTTGCACTAATGCCACCACCTACAAGTTATGGACTTCAAAAGTAGACTTAGTTGCCTACACAACCTCAACCAAATTAAAATAACCAACATCCACAACAACCCATGTATTATGCTAATACTCAACAATACCTAACTTATGCTCTAAATGTGCTAGTTATACATTTGAGATCTGGTACAACCCTACCAACACCTAAACTACCTCTCATAACTAAAATACCAGATACTCCTGCAACACCAAAACTCACAACTTCTTAGCCACAAGTGGTTGACCCAACCAATGTAACTAGCTTAGGTCAAACTTAAACAATAGTTGAACCTCTTTTTCCACAATAGCTCATACAAAGTAAACTCGCACAAACATAGGAACAATCCTTTGACATCATTGATTAGCTAAAGAACATGTATGTTCAAATTCCTTTATTCCAAGCCATTAAAGATGTTCCTATTTATGGAAAATCCATTAGAGAAGCTTGTCTAGAAAAGCCAGGGAGAAAGAAAAAGGACCCAACCATAGTCCATGTTGCAGGAAAATTGGTTGATATTATGTTAGAAAAATTGATTATTCTTAAATACTCTGATCTAGGAAGTCTAGTTATGAATGTGATTATAAATGGTCAATTTGTTAAAAATGCTTTGATTGATCTTGGTGTTTCTATAAATATTATGACTAAGGATACTATGAAAAATCCAAATATAGAAGGGTCAAGAGCTACCCTAACAATTCTACAACTTGCAGATAGTTCTATTGTCACTCTTGATGGGATGATAGAAGACATAGTAGTAACCCTAGATTTTCTAGTGTACCCTATAGATTTCATGATTCTATCCCTAAAAATCAATTTATCTGGTTACCCTATCATTTTATGATTACCATGGTTATCTACAAAGAATGCAATTATAAGTTGTAGGTTAGGGAGTATGACCATATCAGATGGACAAGAAACAAAGAAATTTGATTTGTATCCTCTAGTATAACCACAACCATATTTAAGTACAACCGTATGGATAGATTTAGGGGATGGAGAAGAAGAGTTAAACTCTATAGCATAGCTTATGATGCTACATAAATAGTCCTTTTTGAAGCTATAGGAAGAGGATTTAGTAATTTAGAGTATTCTTAATAATACTTGTGTGGTAGAAAAAGATGTATTTGACAGTTCTGTGTTAGAATTAACTACATATGAGGAATGTAATGAAAGTTGTTTTTTGCTGAAGGAGCCAAACATTATATATCAACTTTTACCATGTGAACTAGACACAAGTCCAATCTTTGAAGTTGCTATGGCTAATCTCAAAACTACCTATTGAGTTGTCAAAGGGTCATAATCTCCATGTCAATCCCAAATTGCCTTCCACACAGGTGAAACAACTAATAGAGCTTCTTCAAAAACATGAAAAGGCTTTTGCATGGGACTATGGGGATATGAAAGGGTTAAGTCCTACATTATGAACTCATAGAATATACATCAATGAAGGGTTCTTTCCATTCTATCAACCCTAGAGAAGAATTAATCTAGCCCTAAGAGAAATAGTTAAAACTAAACTGCAAAAGTTGCTTGATACTGGTTTTATATACCCTATATCTAATAGTAGATGGGTTTCACCTTTGGATATAGTACCTAAAAAGGGAGAGAAATGGTGAATTTGTGTTGATTATAGAGAATTGAATAAGGCAACCAAGAAGGATCACTTTCCTTTACCCTTTATTGATCAAGTTCCAGACACTCTGGTTGGTAAGAAATATTTTTCTTTTCTTGATGGGTATAGTGGTTATAATCAAATAAGTATAGCTCGAGAAGATTAGGATAAAACCACATTTACATGCCCATGGGGTACTTTTGCATATTCTATCTTGCCATTTGGCCTATGTAATGCCCTTGCAACATTTCAAAGAGCTATAATCAACATCTTTGTTGATATATCACATGACTGCATGGAAATATACATGAATAATTTTATAGCATTTGGAATCACCTTTGAGGAAGCCATGATAAATCTTGAAAAGGATCTTGTTTGATGCAAGGAACATAATCTATCACTCAATAGTGAGAAATGTTTCATGATTATGTAGGAAGGAGTGGTGCTTGGTCATTTCATATTAGCTATAGGGATACAAGTGGACCCAGCTAAGATAGAAGTAATTCTAACATTTCCAATACCTACAAAACCAAAGGATGTAAGATCTTTTTTAGGTCATGCTGGCTATTATAGATGTTTCATAAAATATTTCAATAAAATAGCTAGTCCTTTGTATACATTATTGACTAAAGAAACTAAATTCATTTAAACACTTGAATGTAATTAAGCCTTCCTATAGCTTCAAAAACTCCTCACCATAGCACTAGTTCTAAAAGGATCAAATTGGTCAATTCCATTTCATATTCATTCTAATGCATCAGACCATACTATGGGTCTTGTACGAGGAAAAAAGCCAACTAACCTTGAAAATGCAATCTATTATATTAATAAGAGCCTCCATGGTTTTGAACTCAACTACACAGTGACTAGGAAAAAACTCTTAGTTGTAGTCTATGCATTGAACAAATTTAGACATTATGTAACTAGATATTTTATTTTTGTTCATACTAACCACTCAGCTATAAAGTACTTAATGAAAAAACTTGTTGTAACTGGTAAATTGGCAAGATGGCTCTTGTTGTTGTAGGAGTTTGATATTACCATTATTAATAAGCTAGGAAAGTCCAATGTAGTTACTATTTATTTGTCTAGATTGCACATTGTTGATGAAGATTTGACTCCAATTGAAGATACCTTTCTAGATGAGCACTTGTTCCACGTAGCAACTCATACACCATGGAATACAAAAATAGCAAATTATCTTGCTACAAATAGAATGCCCTCAAACTTCTCTCACAAAGATAGGAGGAAGTTAGTAGAGAAAAGTATTCATTATTCTTGGATAGATAAAAATCTCTTCTATGTTGGACTAGATTAGGTCATGAGGAGATGTGTCAAGGAGGATGAGATATATATGAAATACTACATGCCTATCATGAAAAACCATGTAGAGGCCATTTTGTAGGAAAAAGAACAGAATTGGAGGTACTTACAACTAGATATTATTGGCCAACATTACATAAGGATGCAATAACCTATACAAACAACTATGACAAATGCCAGAGGATGGGCCACCCAACCAAAACTAATGAGATGCCACTCAATCCACATATTGAGTGGCAAATCCTACATCTTACTATGCACAAATTATGTAACTAAATGGGTGGAAGTTAGAGCAATGAAAAATACAAGATATGAGAAAGTAGCTAAATTCTTATATGATGAAATATTTACACGTGATGGAGTTCCCAGAGAACTTGTCATAGATCAAGATGCCTAGTTCACATCAAACTTGATCACTAAGGTTATGAAAGAATACATCATAAGACATTGAAAATCTAGTCCTTATCATCCTCAAGAAAATGGGCAAGCAGAGGTCACCAATATAGAACTTGAGGCCATTCTGACTAAGATAGTGTAAATACATAGGAAGGATTGGAACAATAGATTAACTGAAGCTGTTTGGGAATAACGAACCACATGGAAGACAAAAAATAGATTCACTCTATTTAAATTTGTGTATGGAAAAGTAACAATGTTGCATATTGAATTTGAACATAAAATAATGTGCACTACTTTGGAATTGAACATCGATCTTCCTGCAACACAAGAAGAGAGACTTCTCCACTTGAACTCACTGGATGAAATGAGAAAGATAGCTTTGGAAAGAATAGAGATCTTTCAATAGAAACAAAAGAAGTGGAATGATGCACATATCCATAATAAAAAATTCCAAGTGGGAGATTGGGCTCTCATATATGATTCTTACTTCAAAGAGAATCTAGGGAATTTGCAGACTCGGTTGTTAAGGCCTCATGAAATTCAATATGTATTCAACAATGGAGCAATCCAATTAACAATCATTGATCCTATATAGTTCAAGTTACTTGTAAATGGCCATAGGTTTTACCTCTATCATAAACCATAGACCAAAGATGAGTTCTTGCAATAGTTCCAACCAACCTATTTACTAGATCCTATGAACATAGTTCCTATAGCAGAGGGTGAAAACCTTCTTCCTGTTGCCATACCATGACAAAATTTCAAGGAGCTCTCATAATAAAACCTCATTTAATATGAGGTCAATTCTTTCATTCATTTTTCTTTTTCTTCATATCAACTCATCTCATTTCTTTATCTACCATCCACTCACACTCCATGTTACCCACAATTTCTCTTTTTACTACTTTCAATAAACCATAGAGTCAACACCTTTTCTATGGTCATCCAATTTTTCCACTTCATCAATTTGCATGCATACATATGCTCTCAAATTTTTAGTTACAATAATTTTTACTCTTCATTCATTTTTAGTGCATAGGTTTCGATATTTATATATAATATTGCATTAAATGTATCATATAAGTCTTAAGCCAGTCTCTCATTCCTATGCCAAAATTTTCAAAGTGTGGACACTTGTCAAATTTTAGTGTGGGGCTGAAAAAGTGTATTAATTTCCAAATGTCATCTCCATGTTAGCCTAGTCATGTCCATGTTATAGGCTATACTTTGGCAGTAGTTTGATATTTTCTTTAATTTTTAAAATCTTTCTGTATCTACCATACCTTTTCATTGCAATTTTGAGAAAGATCTCCTATGTTTGACATGATTGAAAGGACTAAGAGTTATTATGAGAAAAATTTTAGTTAAACCTTAATGTCCTTCATAGTTAATTGCATCATTATTTTACATGTCAAACACAATGAAGTCTTGTTAAGAGAATGTGGTATCAAAATTTCTTAGAAAATTAATTTGAAATTCTGAGAAGAGGGTATTTACAGAAGTGTTAAAGGAGATAAAATTTATCAAGGTGGTGAGAATAATTTTTTTTCAAATTAAGTATTTTGAAGATGGGAGGATAGTTATGAAGGTATGAGCTAGTTGTTCATAGTATTTTACTTGTAGACGTAGAAGCAGTCTGATAATTTCATGCCTATAGATGGCTTGGCTACTTCCTGTAGTTAACTGAGCTCAATGAAGAAGTAGTAGTAGAGTTTATGATAACATTTGATGAAGGGGAAGCCATAGTATGGGGATTAAAAGTGATTTCTATTGAGGAGCAAATAGTAGAAGTCATAGGACTACCAACAAATGGGGAACATTATCCAAATGAACATGATACCAAATCATCATAGGCACCATTTTTTTGGCCAGGTGACCCTCAACTAGAAATTTCAAAGAAAGGGTGTAAAATAATTTCTCTTTTGGCTCCATATGCAAATTTGGCAACCCATATTATTAGGTATTTGACCTATGAAGGAAAGTTTTCAAACTTGCATGCTCATCATTTTAAGCTGCTTAGTAGTATAAGACATAACATTCAAGTTAATGTCCCCAATTTCCTTTATAATATGTTGTCTATTAGTGCTAAGGAAATTCAACAAGGAAATGAAAATTTTATTTCTCATCACGCCCTCATCAAACTTTTAGTTGAAAGGTCTCTTAGGGATTCCTTTCCTATATCATGGGAAGAATTTGTAGACTTTAAAACCTTGCAGCCTCAAACCAACCCTATTCCACAAAATTTAGGAAATGAGGAAGAAATCACAAAGCCTAATTAGAATCTAGCTGAAATAGAAAAAAAACTCTCTCCTTATAAGCCTATTGAGCCTATTTTAGAGGATGATATACCTAGTTCTTCTAGAGACAAAGGCAAGCATAAGGTTGGTAAAGAAATCCCTAATCTTGAAAAGGAAGCCCAAAACCCTTCTATTAAAGTAATGAAGAGAAAATGGTTTGTTCCTATAGCAACCACTCCTACAACATCTACTCTAGCCACACCTAAATTAAAGAAAACCTACAATATAGTAGAAGTTAAAGAGGTTCTTGTGTATTGAAACCCTTGTATTTGAGGTTAAGTATCCCAGTTTCCATTGAAAACCTAAATGTCCCAATTTCAAAGTCACATTTAGAATCAATAGTTGAAAATATTCCAAATGACTCTTCTATGAAATTGGAACCCCAAAATATGGAAACAAATGAAAATGAGCCAATTAATGAAAGACCAAAAGGGAGTAAGGAAATGTGTGAATCAAACTCCACTGTTGTTCTAGAAAAAGCCCCTAACAATAATCAACCTACTATGTCACCAATCTCTGTATATTCTAATGTTTCTCTCATACCTTATAAATCCTCCTAGTACACCCAACATTTCCAACAAGTTTCCAAAGAACAAAAGATAAAATCTATGGCTCAAGAATTTTCTTCATCTATAATTCAATTGATATTGTTTGGTTTGTACAATCATTTCATTTTCTAAGGCCTTGTGGAGGCAAGAAAGAGACCAAATGCATAAGGAAATATTTGATAGAGATGAGGAAATCAAATAATTGAAAGAGCAACTTGAGAAACAAAAACAATAGATGAATAAGGTTTTAAAGTTAGCCAATTAGGTAATGGCCTATAGACCACCACCAAGGGTGTGTGCCATTTGTTTGAAGGAGTAGTTTCTATTATTTCAATTGATGAGGACATTGAGAGATGTTGATTGTGAAATTAAAATGCTAAAGATTTTTAAAATGTATATCAGACTTTGCCTTCATGGCAGAAGAATTTATTATGTGAACTATACTTACATAATTTCATAATTCCACATGAGACAAAGTGGAATCCTCTAATTTATATAGGAGATGTTCACCTTAGAGATTTAATGTCCTAGATGCACAATGAGGCAAATTATGATAGGCAGTTGGATACCTATAGAGATCTTGAGAAATCTGAACCATTACCACTACGGGCTGAATCACATAAGCCTGATGATCTTCTAAGAGACTGGTTCAAATTAACCCACAGAAGATCAAAACTAGAGATTAGAGAGAAAGTGTTTACAAAAAGAGAACAAGTGTATAAGGAGTACCAAACATTTATAAACTTTACACAAGGGCTTAGAAATTGATAGAATTGACTACCAAAAGCTTTCAAAAAGTTTGAACCACATAGCCCTACCAATTATGAGGTAGCAATTAATAGGGTGGCTAAATATATACAATTGGGAAGAAAAATAAGAAAAGAGCTATGGATGCCATTAACTTTTCAGCCTCCTACTCTTCTTTGGCCTCTGTATGAAAATGATGCTACCAGACTAGACCCATTGGTTGAAGAACAATTGGGTGAACATTAGAGATACACCAGATGATTTTTTTGCACTTTCAAAAGTGGGAAGCAAGAGAAGACTACAATGGGAGATTTTAGATCCATGGAAAAGAAGTACAATTCTTGAGGACAAGCATTTGCATAGTGGGGGGCAGATGATAAGGCATATTAATGTCTCAAATTTGATATAGCTTTTATAGTCTGAACTTACTCTTTGGGCCTTGTGAAAAACATTTCTAAAACATTTGTTTTAAATACCTTGTGAACTTATGCTGGATATAGCTAGAGCTCATTAAACCTATGGATAGTGGGCATGAAATACTTTGCTTAATATTATACATAGAATGTAATATTTCACACACACACACACACACACACACACACACACACACACACACACAGACAAAACTATGTTCTAATATTTGAATAAGAGTAGGAATGTTATCATGTATATGTGTTCCAGATGTTTTCAACTTTGAGGAAATGGAAAAGTGATGCAAAGAATGGTGATTACTACATTAAAAACTAAAGATCGATTATGGCAAAGGAAGTGCATATTAGTTCCTATGGATAAGCCATGCTTGTAGAGGAGTTAATGTTCCAAAAAATCTAGGAAGACCTGACTTGCTATATTTTCTATGATTTGTATTCTATTGCTTAATCAATGTTCTATGTCATAGTTGATGTTCTGCCTTCTTTTCTAGTGATGTTTGTTCATAGCTTTTATGTCATATTTTTAATAAGTATCCAAACCTCTATATAATGGATTTGGGATCATCTTAGTAAGAAAGTAATGAAGAAATAGATAATGTTGGTTTAAGATTCAAAAATGTGTTTTCTATTCTTCATGAATTATTTAGTCGATGTAACTAAAGAATGATTTTAATGAAAGAGTGATTTTGGAATACTTCTTGCATTAGTAGATTAGAAGAAGACAACCAAGGGGGACCACTTGGGAGGTGGAATAGATTTAGGTAGAGTAGACTCATTCCTTGCAATTTCTTATTTTAAGATAGATTTACTGTATCAGTCCTGCATCATTGTTATTGTGAAAGTTCCTACAACACTTGTGGAAAATGATCATAGTGGATGTTTGGAGTTGCTAACTATTTTAGATTCATTTTTTTTAAAGCTTTCATTAGTTATGTGTTGTTAGTCAAAGTGTGTTTATTGTTCTATATTAGTAGTGTAGATTTCTTTCATGAATTTTACCTTCCTGCAACATAGGTGTTAAGACTTGTAAAGGAACTTAGTTCATATACCATGTTGACCAATTTCAAGTCCTATGTCCCTAGGTTGACAATTCAAGTGTATTTCATGATGGAATAGATAGTCTTCATAATAGACATAGTACCCTTGAGAGAAATAATGGTGAGATTATCTTCATCTATTATGGAACCATACACTTGTGATGGCTCTAACTTAATTTTTTTTCCCTTAATTTCATATATGATATTTCACAATAGATTATGTTGGCTCTTGATTTAATAGAATTTGAACAACCAAGTATGCAAGGAAATATTGCATCTATGGGCAAGTATCTCCAATAATGGACACAATTTACCAAGAACCTAGGCCAACTATAAGACTACACTCCTTCACTTTAGGCTTTACAAAACCTAGGCGGGTAAACCTCTTAAGATTTAATTATGTGACCAGTGCAATGAGCATAATCAGGATCTAGAATAACAGATGAAACCCCTAAATCTTCTATACTTAACCAATAAATCACAAGCATGGAATAGCTAATAGTATGAATCATGAAATTGGTAAGCTAAGTGTGTGTTAAACTTTGAATAACTTTTAACATAAAAGGGAAAATTGATTTAATATGTTGATAATAGCAAGACCTAGGTATGAGGAACAAAACTGAACGATCCTATCTCTGATCAGTGCCTTATCTATTGGGCAATTACATGAATTATAACCATACATCTTCTGAAAATCTGTGACATAATTCCTACATCAAGATCCCTGATCTATCTTTCACCTTGTGAATAGACATCTACATCAATATAAATCTCATACTTTGGCTATCCCATCACAAAATATGCAAACCTTGTGATAAACACCAAGCAATTACATGGTTCTTTATTCCACAAGCAAGACATTTCAATCACATACATCCTTAAATAGAATGCAACCTAATTCATGCTCTTTGTTCATAAACTAGAAAAGATTACAAATCCATGACCAAGAGACAAGATTCAGACTAAATTTAAAACCCTTTGCTGTGTTTTATTCATTCTCCTTGAAAATGAATATATGAAAGATGTAAAGAAAACAATTCAATAATCACCTAACAAATCAAAACTATCTATATAAAACATAAATTGATGTTCAATACAAGAGATAATGTTGGGTGTGTGGCTTTCATAGCCTAAGTAGAGCTCCTAGAACTAAAATTGAAAACCAACCAACAACCTTTTTTTAGAGAAGAAGAAAGAATATGAATGAAGAGGGCCATTCCTAGATTGAATTTGAAATTGACATGTGTCCCTTTAGAGTTCTCCCTCAAGAAGTTGATAAGAGTCTCTCTACCTTCTCTCCTCAACTGCCAGAATCAAATCCTCATCATTTGGTTTCCAAAAGCAAGAAATATCTAAGATATCTGATTCAACATCATAAGTGATTTTGATACCAAAGTTTTAACTTGAGGAAAAAGTGAAAAATAGTTAAAAATGACCTCAAGAAACCAATATAATCTCTTCCAAATTGTTTTTTCCACATTTAGGCTTCAAAAGGTCTTCAAATCTGCCTCATGACCAATTCTAATGATTAATGACAAATTTTTCTCATTCTATTGAGAATGCCTTGGAAATCATAAATTGGCTTATAGTGCAAACTGGTAAACACCTATGCAAAAACTAACCTTAGATTCAAAAAATTAAGATCATCCCAATTCTAATGGTATATTGGAGTGTCCATTTTGGATAAAAATAGCCCTAGTTATGCCCCTCTCAAGTTCAAGCCTTTGTTCCATGGCTTTCAAAGCACTTGAAAATTTCAAAAATTTGATATATGATAAAGTTTGGACTATGTGAATAAATCAAAATTTATTTAAAAAGAATAGGTACATGCATATCTCAGAAGACATAATAAAAAACATTAATTTTATAATTTTTGAAAATTCCTTCTATCTTGTATCTAAGTCAAACTTGGTTTGACCATCCCCACCATGTGTCATTTTTGATTGGCTCATTCCATGTACAATCATCCATCCCTACCACCTAGGCATCATGTGTCAACATCTTATTTGTCTTTCAATTTTTCCATGTTAGCACACCACCTAGATGCCACATCATATTTTCTATGTCGCTATATTAACTGGCATGCAACTTTGCCTTAGCGACATAGCGAATACCCTTAGATTTTCCACATGGCACGATCTAGTGCACTCAAAAATTTGATTGCCACATCATCACATGCTTGGAATTTTTTCCACATGGCACCTTGCAATTGGTCCAAAACTCTACATCATCATTGACTCATCTTGTACACACCCTCTAGCTGCCACTTGTCACTACTTGATTTGTCGATAGATTTGCAAGTGGGATCCATGCTACTTTCTTAACTGCTCGCTAGATTTTTAGGTTTTTCAACAATTCGCTATGTCACTAATAAAAAACCTAGGATTTTTTGACAAGTGACATAGCACCTTGCCAAATTCTACAACTTTATTGTGACCTGCAATGCTGATATCATCATTTTATGCATGCGTATTCATTTAAAATTTATTACCTCCTTGCCTCCAGCTATCTTTCATGTCCAATTTAGGTATGGGGCCCACAGAGTATTCAACTTTTAAAAGCCTTGTCTTTCAAGACATCTTAATTATTGAGTAGTTGCATACTTAAAGATCTAAAAAGACTCCTACATAGGCCATGTGGGTTAATGGTCTGTATGGACATCTTCACAAAAAACATGCCCTATCTATGATTTCATTCCATTCACCAGTTACTTGTTTGGTGGCTCCCCTGCTTTGATGCACAAGGTCTTCTCCTACGTAGGCTCCTTTAGCGTGGGTTTTCTTCCAACATCCCCTACTGCGAGCCTTCTTTTTTCATGCCATTGTGTGGATTCCTTTTCATATCCTACATGATCTTTTTCTTTGGTTTCATGCTATGATCTCCCCTTTAAAAATGCCACTTTTCCTTTATGCATTCAAATTCTCCTTTATTTCTTTGGTGTCTTCTATTATACGTGGATCTCAACCATCCATTGCCAGCTTCACTCTTCTGGCATTCTCAAAATCTAATGGTGTCCACTCCCCTTATTTGCTAGATGCTCTATTTTATATGTGGATGCATTTCTTTGAATAACTCTCCTACCTTCTTGGCATGGGCTTTTGTGATGCATGAGTGCTCCTTCTAAATGTCTATGCCCCTCTATGTGAGCTGATTCCCTTACTCATTTTTTGCATGCAAAGCTTCCTTCATGTAGCTGCCCCTTACAAAATGTGGGTTCCTCTATGTTTGTGGGTGATCTTCCAATGAATTTCTAACTCCCGTACTACTACGTGGTATTCCTCTGATCTTGGCACCTCCCCTGCTACTCATGGCTTCAAGATGGGGGCTTTGACTTCATGGAGTGCTCTATTTCTATTTTTCTTTGACATAATTCCCTTGGCGGTAGTGCAATTATCATGAACTTGAGAGAAGAAAAGCTCTTTGTTCTGATCAATGGTTGTATTGAATCACTCCAATCTCTCTAGAGTACATCAACTGAGCTCAATAGGTGTGGGTTGTTTTGATTCAAGGCTTTGAAGATGGGGCTTTCAACAAGCTAGATTTTTTATTGCACAACAAAGACTTCTCCTTCCTCACACTATACGACAAAGGCCTCTTCAGAGGCTTCTTTCTCTGTAGAGAACATTCAACTTTTCTTACATGTTGCGAGCTTCTTCCTAATTGCAAGACCAATAATGTCATGCCCATTTGAATCACTTCTCTCAACTCATTAAATTCTAAACAATCAACCTTTCATTCTGGCTTTTGTCACCATAAACACTAACATCATTTAGCCTCTAGAGCTGCTATGTCTTCATCTCCTCCTCCCTTTCTTAATCAAAACAAGTTGATAAACATATTTCATGAAAATGGATTGGCAGTAGCAGACAATGGTAGTGCAATAGAATCAAATGAGAAAGAGGAAGAGGAGAGTCCAAAGAAGGTTATCAGTCCTCCTACCAAGGAAGAGATAAGAAGAAGATAGAGACTTGCCATTATTTCACACCAAGATGTAGGGAAAACAACAGTTGTAAGCAGCTCTAAACCTCAAAATTAGAGGCATTCTATTTATATATATTTTATAATGAAATGAATTTGTAGATAAGAAAAAACTAAGGTTGCACCCGAATTTTTTTTTTCAATTTTATCTCTTTGCTCTATAGTGTGTGATCACAATCTTGCCCTCTCTGGATTAAGAGATAGCCACCAGCTCATCATTTTCCCACTCGCAACTCGAAGGTGGTATAAGTAAATTGTCATAATGCACATACCCTTGAACTTATGAAACCATATTTATAGGAGAAATCTTTAAAATATGTTTAAAAAATATAGCTATTTGATGATGGAACCTTCAAAATGAGTATGCACATTGATACTTGATTCTCACTTTTTTAATATAATGACACATGATTTGACATTGAATAACGGTGTTCCCATATCAATCACTTATAATAACTTTTAAAACACTTCAATCTTGAATACTTTATCAGCTTGTTGAAGTCAGTCGGACCCCAAAGTGGGTTTGGCTAAAAAAAAAATTTCATTTTTGGGTGACTGACATCTCCAAGTGTTCTATTAATCATATGATACTGATCAAAATCAAACTCAACCACTAAAACAATAGTTTAGAACTTGTTTACCCACTTTATTCAAACTGTCACTTTAATGCCAAAGGGTCCTTTGATTAGCTTTAAAAACTAACCCAAACATCTAATCGGGCCCTAAAATAAGACATACTAATTCTCTATTTCACACACTTTTACCCCGTTGAATCTTGACTCATGAAAAATTCTTAGTCAAAAGATATTGACCATCAAAGTTGACCTCTCAGAAATACCTACAAGTAAACATGTTAGAAAACAATAATTCACGTTCAGATTTGGCTTTGAAAATTGGGTAAACGGACACTTGGGAAAAAAAAAATTGGGGCGTTGGTTCACCGTCACAAGGAGAGTATAAATTTGGGATTTGGGCTCATGAAAAAAATGGCGAGTGGTCAAAGTAGGCTACTTGGATTTTTCTAATTGAAACAATGTCAGAAAAGCATTTTTTGCAAATGGAATGGACCTAGAAAAGTATACAGACAAATTCGTCATGATTTGAAAATTGGCACACTTAAAGTATTTTTAGAGTACAATGTAGTGGTACAATCCATTTGATCTCACCTATCACATACTTTGAGATATAACATCATGAATAGGGGTACTAACATATTTGCATATGCTGACACCAGTAAAATGTTGCAAGTTGCATTTGGAATCACGTTTGAAAAGTATGTAAATGGATTTTTCATAAGCTCAAAATTGAAACATAGGATGCCTTTGACCTCTAAAATGCAATGCAAAAGGAATTTCATCATTTTGGTCAACTGGGTCAAAGTTATAGAAAATCAAACAGGGCCTCCCAAAATTCAAAACTAAGTGCATCAACATGACGACATTAAGTGACCAACCTTGAGGGATTCAAAACCTAGTCAAACAGACTTGAAATGACTTGAAATATGAAACATAGGTTCTTTGGTATGGACACTAGACATTTCCAAAGTGGGGTGTCATGAAACATTATTGGGTGTGAGATATTCAGTTGCAAACACAAGCTCCTATTGCTATTTGACACTTAGGTGACAATGTAGATTTGGAATTTGCTCAAAACAAGACTTCACAAAATGACTCAAAATGGCAATTTGTCTTCATAGAATGGATGGAAATACTGAATGAAAGGTGTTAGAAACATTAAACACCTCTTGGGGCTCAAAAGTATAGTTAGGTACAAACTCATTTTAAAGCATTTGTAGGGCTTAGTTTCTCAATGGTACTCAAAATTGGGAAGGTGATTTCGAATCCCAATAGATTAAAAGAGATTGATAATTTTATTTGAAATTTTATGTACATATTTTTCGAGTTTGATATTTCTCTTTTGTCTAGTTCACAATCTATGAATAATTTTTTCAAACACATGATGATCAGTTGGAAATAGAGCCAACAATTTATGAGAAGGATTGTACCAAAAGAGCATAAAAATTAGTGGTGTGCACTCATCATCTTGTTGATCTCTAAGTCATATTTCCTATAAGTGCTAAACACTTAGTCATTCACAAGGTAGGGTTATTTGGTCAACATTAAGATCAAGTCATTCTAATGAGCCTCTAAAAGGCCATTATTTTGAGAAATTTTTATCTTGTTTTTAATAGTTCTCTTGCAAGAAATAGTTTATGACTCTATGATTTAAGAAAAAGAATTTATATTTTACGAATATGATATCTATATGTTAAGACATGAATATTGAAGTATATATTGATCAATAATGTTTTGTTTTCTTAAATCTATGGTCTTTTATAGTTCAATGAAGGATATTACATGCTAATAAATATTTCCTCATCTATGCTATGTTTGGGTAGGTCCCTTTTTTGCAGTTGTAGGATTTGCAAGAGTGATAATCTAAACATTATACCTTTTCTAACATTGATGATGAAATGAATGCATGTACATATAAGTTATTGTGTTTAATGCTCTACAAGTGTTGCCACATGTATTAAAGACAACATTTCAATGCTAAAGTCAAATCTGACCAGATGAATGATGAATCACTGTATAAGTAGGTCATGGTGCAAATTTTGTTATGGTGGTGCACAAAGATAGCTTCCTCAACCTACTATATTTTTGGGGGAGTTAAAATACAATTATAAGTGTTTATGTTGTAGACTTTATGATCTATATATGATCCTTGTTGATGGAGTGATCATAGGAGTAGG
This sequence comes from Cupressus sempervirens, assembly GCA_028749045.1. NCBI lineage: Eukaryota > Viridiplantae > Streptophyta > Pinopsida > Cupressales > Cupressaceae > Cupressus > Cupressus sempervirens. The sequence continues at coordinate 599,653,245 of CM053784.1, read as the reverse complement.
AAGTTGTTGAGCTTTCCTTTAAAAAATTTCCATTGTAACCTTGAAAGGGAATTTTAGATTTTGATATTTTCCTAGTTTGATTGGAAGGAAATAGAGTAGATTATTTTAGCATAGTAGAATTTTGTTTTCAAATGTAATTTCTTATTATGAATGAATATAATATAGAGTTCAAGTTTACACCTTTAGACTTGATTATTTTCTATTCACTCATCCAAGGGGGCCCACTTAGTGAGTGAACTATTTTGTTAGAATAAATTTCCTTTCTTAGTTTATTTCCTTGCAAGGTAGACTTTTTTTGTTCCTACAACCATTGGTAATAGAATCATTGAACTATTCCTACAACATAGGTGTTTAAGTAGATTTACTGTTCACAACATTACTCTAAGATTTAAGGCAAATGTTGTTTCAGTTCTTAGCTTAATTTCCTTTAGTATTCCTTTTCTATTATAGTTGTAATGACTCAAAGAGGAAGCAGAGCATATGCTTTGCAGCCACCTTCATAAGCTTATGCTTCTAGGTTGACAAATAAAATGCAGTCAGTATATTTTTCTTAGGAAAATACATGATTTTGTCTAGTCATGGAGTCAATGTAGAAGGATGTCCAATCCTTTATTATTAAGGTATTTAGCTGACCAACCATTTTGGTGCCATTTCCAAGGAAGGTGTCAATCTAATTCAACCTTGAAGTCATTATGCTAGATTAGATTTTACATTTTTGCATGCATAGAAGAAGAGACCCCTTTGGGATATTTCTTTCTCCTAATATTCAGGAAGACATTTTTAATCCTAAAGCTAAAGAACCTCATAGTGAGAATAAAGAAGAGCCTTTTGAAAATCCATTCGTTGTTGCTCAAGAAAATATACCCTCATCCTCTAATGAATCCTTGCACCTGATTGACCTCTTTGCCACATGTATTAAAGACAACATTTCAATGCTAAAGTCAAATCTGACCAGATGAATGATGAATCACTGTATAAGTAGGTCATGGTGCAAATTTTGTTATGGTGGTGCACAAAGATAGCTTCCTCAACCTACTATATTTTTGGGGGAGTTAAAATACAATTATAAGTGTTTATGTTGTAGACTTTATGATCTATAATTGATCCTTGTTGATGGAGTGATCATAGGAGTAGGAAGTTGTTGAGCTTTCCTTTAAAAAATTTCCATTGTAACCTTGAAAGGGAATTTTAGATTTTGATATTTTCCTAGTTTGATTGGAAGGAAATAGAGTAGATTATTTTAGCATAGTAGAATTTTGTTTTCAAATGTAATTTCTTATTATGAATGAATATAATATAGAGTTCAAGTTTACACCTTTAGACTTGATTATTTTCTATTCACTCATCCAAGGGGGCCCACTTAGTGAGTGAACTATTTTGTTAGAATAAATTTCCTTTCTTAGTTTATTTCCTTGCAAGGTAGACTTTTTTTGTTCCTACAACCATTGGTAATAGAATCATTGAACTATTCCTACAACATAGGTGTTTAAGTAGATTTACTGTTCACAACATTACTCTAAGATTTAAGGCAAATGTTGTTTCAGTTCTTAGCTTAATTTCCTTTAGTATTCCTTTTCTATTATAGTTGTAATGACTCAAAGAGGAAGCAGAGCATATGCTTTGCAACCACCTTCATAAGCTTATGCTTCTAGGTTGACAAATAAAATGCAGTCAGTATATTTTTCTTAGGAAAATACATGATTTTGTCTAGTCATGGAGTCAATGTAGAAGGATGTCCAATCCTTTATTATTAAGGTATTTAGCTGACCAACCATTTTGGTGCCATTTCCAAGGAAGGTGTCAATCTAATTCAACCTTGAAGTCATTATGCTAGATTAGATTTTACATTTTTGCATGCATAGAAGAAGAGACCCCTTTGGGATATTTCTTTCTCCTAATATTCAGGAAGACATTTTTAATCCTAAAGCTAAAGAACCTCATAGTGAGAATAAAGAAGAGCCTTTTGAAAATCCATTCGTTGTTGCTCAAGAAAAAATACCGTCATCCTCTAATGAATCCTTGCACCTGATTGACCTCTTTGCAAAACCTGAATACCAAGATAATCCACTTTCTATTTTCATATATGAACCAACATTTCCCTTTCTTATCCTTCCTCAACAAGGTAACCAAAATTTGAAAAATATACTTGATGTTGCACTTCCCATTTTTTATGGCTTGATTATTGAAGACCGTGAAACCTTTCTCTTTGAGTTTGACACACTATGTAGAAGCTATGACTATACAATTGACACCCACAAATTAAAGTTGTTTCCTTGCACACTCAAAGAAGTTTCTCTAAGATGGTTCATGGAGATGTGTGCCAATGCTATAGCAGATTGGCCTGTAATGAGCAATCTATTTCTCACAAAGTATAAGGAATATTTTAGGGGTTGGGATTTAAAGGGAGATGACATTTTCAAAATGTCCCAAAAAGATGATGAAACATTGAAAGACTCTATTTCCTAGTTTATGTTTAATCTGCAGCATAACACACAACATCAATTGAATGAGGAATCAAAGAAACATTTTTTTTTTATAGGTGTAAATGAAGGAAGCATTGAAGCTCTAGACCTTATGGTAGGAGGGGAAATTACTCAAAAGACTTGGATTTAGATACAAAGTATATGCTTGAACTATTCCAGAACCACTGTGAAGAAGGGTAGAGGACTTATAGACCTACCACATAAGTCCAATGGCAATTCAAGGGTATCCAAGATGGAGTTATCTAATTTTCTATTAGACTTCAAGCAAGACATCATTAATGGTGTAGCCACTCAGCTAGACGCCATGCAAGCCTAAAGGAAGAAATATGAAGTTGATGCCATGTTGTTTGAATACTATCCACATTGTAGAGAAAAGAAAAATCACTGTAGATGTAAGTTTGTTGGAAGTATGGAGACACAATCAATGTCAATGAAGTTCAAAGCCATTGATAAAAATGGAGAGGTACTTTATGTCACTCAAATAATGCCATGGGTTCAAAGACAAGGAATGCCACAAGATCCTCTTCAAAGTTATCATAATAATATTCAATGGTAGAATTTTTAAAATATTAGTTTTAGTAGAAATCATAGTTGGTAACAACCCTGTAGGGTTGGCAACAATCCCAGTTGGATTGGCAGTAACCTTAGTATGGTTGGTAATAATCCTAGTAGGGTTGGTAGGAATCTTAGTAGGGTTGGCAACAACCTCATCATTGGAGTCCCCAATCTAGTCAACCAACCATAATGCCACCAACTCAGTAGGAAACTCTAATGCCTCCTCTTGTAGCCACTCATACTCCTTCCAAGCAAACCCAACTACTAGTTCAACCTAACCCAAACCTAAACAATACTAAACAATAGACTCAACAAAAAAGCTATGCCATCTCATTGAATGATATTCACTTAAGATTAGGCACCACTCTTCCTGCACCCCAAGAACCTATAATAACTAAAGTTGAGGAGATTAAGAATATAGATGAATCAAATCAACATACCTCTCTTGTAGCCAAAGAACTTTCATTTCCATATAGGTTGATAGAACAAGGCCAGTCTAAGGAGAACCATGAAGTTGTGTTCTTAAAATGTGAGCACACTTCTATGAGTCATTATATCCAAAATTTCCCAAGAATGAGGTCTCAAATGCCAGCTCATAGCTCTCTATTCACGGAGTGAAAGGGTTTGTAATGAAGGCCCTCAGTTTTGACCTAGTTTATTTCCATGCAAGTACACCATAAAATGAGAGATTCAAGGATCCAATATGCATGCAAATGGAGATGAAAGCTAATCTATATGATAACAATGCAAAATGATGCAAGATCTAATATATGAAAGCAAGATCAAAGATAATATGAAAATGAATGGATGAGATATGATAATGGAAGCCATATATGCATGAGAGAAGAAGACTGGAAGATAAAAGTTCTCCAAAAAAAGCTTTAGTATTCAAACTCCTTCAAAAAGTGCTCTCCAAACCTGTAGCATAACAATAGCATAGAGTGTGTGTATGTAAAATGAGGAGAGGGCTCTCCCTTATAAAGAAGATTGGATGATCAAGACTAAGATGCAATAAGATTTAATCAAGGGTGGAAAAAGAATGATCTGTGTGAAATAAAAATCCACCAATGAAAAAATAGGAAAATAATTAAATGGAATCCCACTTAGAAATATATGCATTTAAGTGTAGAGGAATTTTTAATTTTTAATTATTTTATTTCCTCTTTAAGTGGGGATTTATTTAATTCAAAGGGAGCAAGTTCTTTTTTTTTTGATCGATAAATGGCCAAGGCCATGATAATTTTATTAATAGAAATGGTGAGTTACAAAATCTTACTCTATTCAAATAGGCACTAGTAGGAAAGAATGGAGAAGAAAACCTCTAGTCTTTCCCAAGACAAAGTCCTATATTATTACAAATTTAAAAGGGGCATACCCCTATTAATTGATGATCATTAAAATATCCATTAAATACAATCAATAAAGGGGCATACCCCTACTAGTTACATCTATAACTTAGGTGGATGCCAGATGATTTCAGACCAAAATTCAAAAATTCAACAATCTTGAAAGAGAAATCTGTCATTTAGGGATACTACCACCGGACTGCTCATATAACATATTAGATAACATAAAAATAGAATGAGAATAATCCAAACAAGGGATTAGAGTGGATGGATCCATCCTGAAATATTTTCCATGTAAATAATTAACCTACACTGTGAAATTGCTTAAAATTGAAAGATAAATTAAGAGATCTTTAAAAAGAAAGGATAAGAAATATATGAGAAATACTCCCTATTCTGCTAGCTAATGAATGATGGAAACCTTAAGAGAAATAAGCCCTACTTACAAATACCAAACTAAATAGAATTATAGTCTAGATGAGGTCAATCTAAATAACATCCAGATAGTATTGCCAATGCTAGATAAAGAAAAAAATTAAAAAACCATATCTAGACAAAAGTAGAAGAGAGCAATGCATATTGGAGCATCAAATAAGATCAATGGAGGATGTCAACCAAATCAACGTATATTCCTTAATATCACAGAGTCTAGTAAGCAGTTGAGGAAACAAGGAAGGGTTAAAAGACATATTTATAAAAAGACATAGAGGATGTGTTCATGGATAGAGTAGAGATAGGAGGCTCAAGTTATAAAGCCAAACCAATCTCGAAAAATATACAGTTAGTAGAGCCATGCCAAATATAATCCTCATAAGAAGGGCACAACAGGCTAACAATAACTTATAGAAGAAAGTCAAGTCCTAAAATATTAGAGAACTAAATCTACTTAACATAATACCAAACACCTGACCTTTGAATCGATTGAAATCAAAATGGAACATACTAATTAGACAGTGAGTATAGAAAAGGAAATAAGAAAAAACTCCAAATAGCAGAATAAACCAAACTTAACGGCCTTCAAGCTCGAGGAGAAGCTAGTCTGGCTAAGCAGAGATGAAAAACAAGAAAGAATCCCTAATAAAGACAGCCATAATGAGAGCAACAGACTAAACTACCCTTCAAGAGATTGTAACATCCTCTATTTGATATAATCATTCCTTGACCAGCCCCAAGAAAGCATCCAAAACCTCAAATGAGAGTAAAATTAACATATCGATGAATTAACAGAGGATTGAAGGCTAAATTTACATTTTTCTTAAAGTCTAGGAGTTACAACATATGGAAGGAAATCATATACATTGAACATATGTAGTAGTCATTTCCAAACAATTACAACAAATTAAGTTGAATAACATCCCTAATTAAGAAGTGAAGAAAAACTCTAAAATACTTAGAGACTAAACTTGGTCATAGCTCAGTAGAAACTATCTTCAACAAACAACCTTAATTAGGAACATTAGGGTAACAAGATTCCAAAATAAACATTATCTAACAGAAACCATCAATTAAAAATAACATAATTGATAGCCATATGTAATATGTATATTCGAGATGTTCACAATATGAAAAAGATAAGTCTAGGATTTAACAGAGTTTAATAGAAACTATACATATATATCACACTGAGAGTCTACTATCGAGGATTATTAAGCATACTATCAAAACTGCTATAAGTGTATGAACCATGAAACCCAATAAAACTAAATTTTACCCAAGAAGACTATCAAATTTGAGCAGGGCTTCTACCTTCCTTCTAGTGGACCATGATAACATCCGTAATGTCACTGAATTGCTCCACCTAGTAATTGGGAGGGAATTCAAAGTCAAATTTCCCTTTGCTTGTCTTTTCCACATTTGGGGTACAAAAATCTAGATCATCCAAATTCTCAAAGGTCACCCCAGGATAAATGTAGGCATTGAAGAGGGAAAGATAATTGGTGAGCCATGCCACATTATTTTCAATTAATATTCCTTGCTAAAAAAGAAGAAAATGTAGGTTGGCTTCCATTTTAGGCCATTCCTTATAGAATGATATGTTTTCACAAATGATCAAAGATTGATGTCGAGGAGCAGTACCTAAATTCGGATGGCCCAAAGGAAGATTCATGTATTTCTTAGGAAAGGGAATCCAATTTTTTTGGTCTATGTTGTATACCACTTGTTATAATCCCTTCCTCCAAGTAGGTACAAATAGGTCATGATAGAGCCTTACAATATCATCCGCTTGCACTTTGGCTCTTACCAAGCAACCAATAAATGACTTGATAATGTCACTATTTGTTCTCCAAGTATATTGATAGTCAAAAAATCCCTCACCCAAGGATTTGTTGATAGCAAAATGAGACATATCATCCACCAGACATAAGATCCAATTCCACCTTTCTAGTTTCACTACCCCACATAAGGCCATAGTTAAATTCTTAGAGGCATGAAAAAGGACAACATTGGACTCCATACTCGACAGAAAGAGGACCAAAATTTGGCTTGAAACACCCAGACATAACAATGAAACTTTTGAATATGAACATAAAAGCTACAGACTTCGAATCTCTAAAAGTAGGGTGAAAGATAATAATTGAAGGCGAAGTACCAGAGTCCATGATAAGCCATAATGGAAGGTATGATGACAAAAAATGTTGGGCTATCAAATATGTGTGACTGACACAAAGTAATGAGAAATGAATTGAAACCATAAGTGTAAATGATGATTAAATAGTAAGCCAAAAGTGAGCCTTTTTAGAATCATAAGAATTAGGCATGATATATAAAAGGCCAAGCAGAACAGGCTTGGGCTGACACAGTAATCAAATCTAGTAACTTCTAAAAAAATTAATAAAGGATTAAATGGATAATTTGGAGTTCAATGGGAAAGAGAATAAAAATTATTTAATAATAAAGAATTAACTCCATCTGCTCCCAAATTTTCTAAATGGTCTGTGATTTGATTGCCTTCTCTATAAATATGATTGATCCTATAATCATCTAGTTTATCTATTAGGGAGAGGACCACTTCTAATTGAGAGTTAAGGACCCAATTAGGAGTTGACCTTTTTCTAATGGAATTTACAATAATTTGAGAATTTCCTTCAATGATGACTTTATGTAGGTTAAGCTTATGACATAACTTGATCCCTTGATAGAGGGCCTTGTTTGAGGTAGGGTGAATTGACATTGATTTTTTGGCAATCCAAAGCCCATCCTCATTCTGAATAATGCATCCAATACCAGTGATACCTGAATTCCCCCTAGTTGCTCCATAAAAATTAAGTTTAACCCAACCATTAGGGGGTGGTTCCTATTTACAATTTTGCCTAGCCTCTTTATTGGCCTTTGAATAGTATAAAGGTGGGTTGATCAGATTAGGCTAAAGTTTCTTCATGAGACCATCCCAATTTGAGAATGAGCCTTCCTCTAGTCACACCTTTCTTAAATGTGAATTTGTTGTTTCTACAATACTATCTTCAATTTTGGAGATGAGAGATTCAAGTTTAAGTTCCAAATTGTGAAAAATATGGCGATTGATTTCCTTCTAGATTTCCCAGATCAAAATAGAAGGGGAGATGTTCCACAATTTACTATACACACCTTTAACATTGTTTAAGGGCCATCCCATAAGCAAATTAATCAATGATTTTTGAAAGGGGGAGGACCAACCCAACATATGTATAAGCCATTCCCAACATCTTTAGGAATAGGGGTAGAGAAACAAAAGATGATCCATATTTTTAGTATTTTGTTGACAAAGAATGCATCTAGAGGGACCATGGATGCCAAAATTGCTTAATCTATCCATAGAAAGAATCTTGTTTTGCATAGCAAGCTGTAGAAAGAATCTAGCTTTTGGGAGGCAAGAGGACTCCCAAGAGAGCTTTAAAGGCATATCCACTAATTTTGGTTTATTAGCTTCTAGAATGGCCTTATAACCACTTTTGATGTTATATTTCCCATCATTAGATGTGACCCAAATAAGAGTGTCTCTTTTGTTAGACTGCTTGAGTTCCCTATCTTCCAAAATCTTCTCATAAAAATTAATAGACTCATCATCAAAACCTAAGCCTCAGATAGATTTCCATTTCCATACTAAGGAACCATCTGACTTTGTCAAAGTTTTATAATCCCTGATTTTGTTGCCCCATAGGTCTAATAGTCTATTTTTGAGAGTCAGAGGAACTTTGTAGGAAGAGAGTGGAGGTTTACCTTCCCAAGAGTCTTCCCAGAAGAGGGCCTCATCTCTAGACCCAACATCCCATGTGAGGAATTCACTAATTAAGTTGTGTCATCTAATCAAAAAGTTCCAACATTCTAAACCTTTAGGAGGAGAAATAATTTTGAAGATTGACAAAGGGTCATCTGTAATTAGGTATTTATTATAGAGAATCTTAGCCCATTTGTGATTCCTTTTGTGATATAGTCGCCAAATGAGCTTTGCCCCTAGAGCTTCATTTTGCCATTGTAAGTTCTTAATTCCTAAACCTCCTAAATCTTTAGGTTTATAGATGCTCTCCCATTTGATGAGAGCTAATTTATTATCATTGTCTTAATCGTTCCAAAAAAAGTTCCTCATTTTGGATTCAAATTTTTTTAGATTCTGATTAGAAAGAGGAAGACACGAGAGAGTGTAAGTTGGAATGGCTAAGAGGACAACATAGATTTTTGTACATTTCTTGACCTTTGAAAGCCATTTGTCCTTCCAAGAACATAACTTGGAGTCCATTTTATTTAGGATGTTGACCCAAACCTTTCCTCATTTTAAACCTTTCTCTAGATCTATACCCAGATATTTGCAAGGAAAGGATCCTTTCTTAAAACCGATAATCCTACAAATTTTTTGTTCCATTTTTTGTTTTACATTGATGAAGAAAATTTTAGACTTAAGGTTATTAACCTTCTATCTGGAGGCTTCCATATATGTATTTATAATGCTTTTAAGAGAGCAGGCTTCTAAGACCAAGCTCTTCCTGGGGAGAATAGTGTCATCAGGGAACTGCTGATGGGTTATATTAGGCATATTTTTAGTGACAGTAACACCCAAAATTCTCTGTTTATTATATGCATTCATCATGGCTCTCCCAAAGGCCTCTGCCATGATGATGAAGAGAGAAGGAGAAAGAGGATCCCCTTGAAATATCAAAAAATCCTTCTGGTGTACCATTGATGAGAACTGAGATCTTAAGTGTTGAGATAAATTTTAAAATTAGGTTAATCCATTGATGGGAGAATCCAAAGTCTTCTAACATCTTGCAAAGGAACCTCCAATCCACCATATCATAGGATTTTTGGATATCTAATTTCATAAGCATATAGGCATCTTTATTAAGACAAGTAGAGTGAATAGTCTCTTGAATGGTAATGATGCTATCAATAATGGATCTACCTAGCATAAATCTAGTTTGTTCCTCAGAGATAATCTTGGGGAGTATCTCTTTCAGCTTGTTTGCTAGAACTTTGGAGAATATTTTGTAAATAGTATTGCACAAGGCTATCGGTCTATAATCTCCTGGTGATTCAGGATCTGATTTCTTTGGAATCAATGTGATAAAGGGGTGGTTTATTTTTGATAGATGAGAACCTCCATTTTTTGAGGCTTCAATATCTTTCTAAAGGTAAATACCTATAATGTCCCAGCATTTTTGGAAGAAAAAAGCCTGGAATTCGTCTAGTCTTGGAGATTTTTCTGGATTCATGTCAAAAATCACTTTCTTAACTTCTTCTAAAGTGATGGGTCTATTTAGGAATTTATTATCTTCTTGAGTAATTGTTCTAGGGATAACTTTCAAAAGACAAGGTTGCGCAATATAATTTGAGCCTTTTTGGTTATTCAAAATATCCTGGAAATATTTGAACAAAGGTGTCTAATATTTCTCCTAGTTAAACAATAAAAATACCTTATTGGTTTTTAATGCATGTAATTTTGTTCTTAGCTTTGTTGTACAGGGTGGAATTGTGGAAATATTTCATGTTATAGTCACCTTCCACCAACCATTTTTCTCTCGATTTCTATCTCCAAAAAATTTCTTCCTTTAATAGTATGGATTCCTGCTTAACTAGCAATTCCTTTTCGAGATAGTAGCTTTTGTTGTCCATACCCTTGCTAATAACTTCTGAGTTTAATTCTTTAAGTTGGTTTTCTATGTCCAACTTTTCTTTGAAGATGTTGTTAAATTTCTCTCTATTCCACCTAAGGATATGTTCCTTAAGCATTTTTAACTTATTAATGAAGACAAACATTTTAGATCCTACGTAGTTATCTTGAGCCCACTAGAGTTTGATGTTATTGAGAAAGTCTAGGTCAATGAACCACATCTTCTCACACTTGAATGGATTTTTGGTTGGTTTGAGAGGCTAAATGAATTCAAATTTGACAGGGAAGTGATCAAACCCAGCTATGGGTAAAATTAATGATTGAATATTTAGGTTGTTAATGTCTAATTCACTTTTAATCATAAATCTATCAAGTTTTTCTGCGCTGTATGCAAAGTCTTTTCTCCTATTGGTCCACATATAAGTTCCATTAATAGTGGGAATATCAATTAAGTTATGTAAAGCACACCATTCTTTAAAGTCTCTAGATGCTTTTGATAACAGTCGAGTGCCTCCTACCTTTTCATTAATATATAAGATAGTGTTAAAGTCACCACCTAATATACAAAGTTCATTTTCTAAACTATCCAAAAAATATCCAATTTCATTCTAGACTACTCTTTTATTAGTATTATTAACTGGTCCATACACATTAATGACTATAAATTTGAGATCCAATTTTAAACTTTGAACCTTACCACTTATCCAATTGTTTGAACTATTGAGAATTCTAATAGTGACCTTCCTTGGATCCCAAAGGATTCCCAAACCCCTAGATGCCCCTGAGGATTCTTGAAATGCAGAACACCATACTCCAAGCATCCTACTGAATTTATCTATTTCTAAAGAATTTAATTTAGATTCTTGAATTAGAATAACTTTAGAATTAAAATATTTGAGGTTATGCTTTAGTAAGCTCTTCTTGCTAGGGGCATTGAGGCCCCTAGCATTCCAAGTTGTGAGCTTCATACTTGATTAGGAAAGCACTTCCCCTTCCCATTGTAAAAGATTTGATCTATTTTCTACTGATCCTTGTTGAGACCCACTGATTCTCTAAGCTCCTTTAAAGATTTCCTACCTCTTTTTCCTTTTGTCTTGCTGCAACATGGGGACTTAGGTCCTTCTTGAGACATGTAGATACCAAGTTGTTCCATATTGACATCAGCTGTCTAAACTATACCAATTTTCCTTGAAAGAAGTTGTTCCTGATTTTTAGCTTCAATCTCTATAGAAATCTAATTAGCAAGATTAGATTGTTTGGTGAATGCTATTGCCAAGTCTTCCATTTGAATTTTAAAAATATCTCTTCTCAGATCTTCACCTGAATAGTTCCCCCCCCGCCCCAAGTTGGAGGATCTTCTGAACAAGTTTCTCCTTCTAGGTTACCGAAGTCTGGACCAATTCCTTAGCAAGCTATTCAATTTTATCTCTTTCAACTTCTGACATATCTGATTCAACATTTAAGGGATCTGTGTCACAATCCTTATTCAAGAAATCTTGAAGCTCTTCAATTGGTAAATTAGCAATTTGTATATTATCTTTGTCTATCTGCAAACTCTTTCTACAAGGAGTGAAAGGTGAACTGCTGGTGGTTGCTGGGGTTTGACAAAATTTACTAAGTTTGATAGGGGATTTCACCATATTGTCATTTACTAGAGGCAAAATAGAAGGTGAAGAGCCTAGCTCCTTTTGATGTTCATTTTCACTGTAAGCCCTGTGTGAGGTGAACAACAGTTGGTTTTTTAGCTCCTCTATATGTCTTACTTGATTATCTTCTAACCGTCTTGCTTGATGAGGGGTAGTGAATTTTTCCCAATGAATATCTTCATTTGTAAGATGTTCAAAGCATTCTGATCCCTTCTCATAATTATTTTCTTATCCCTTGCTGAAAATCTCCATATTTCAAGTCATGTCTCCATTTTGAGTTATGTTAGCAGGGGCAACTATTATGTCTCCCTCGATAGAACTAGCTGTCACATTTTACTTCATTTGTGCTAGGGGACCTTTAGAGATATCTATTTCTGGACCAATTATTTGATGGCTCTCCATATCCTTATTAACCTTATCTTCACTTTCCATTTTGAGCTCAATTTGAATAGATTCTAATCTATTCTCTTGCTCTGTACCTATGTTTGCATGAACTAGAACCGAGACGTGTCGATCTATTTTTTGCAGTAGTATATTGCTACCAAATCCTTTTTTACTTATCTCCTTACTAACCATATCTGCATCCTTTTCCATCTTTCCCTTATGCTCTTTATGGATCAAACCACTCTCATCTACCTTTGTTTTATCTTTGGATTCTAGTTTAAGCCTTTCTTCATTAATTGTACATACTTCCATCCTTTTACTAATTGCATCTTCAAAATAGAGCAACTCTTTCTATACATGGTTCTCCTGATTCATTATTGGGGATCTCTATCCTTTGTGATCCTGGATCCTTTTGTTTTTCATAATTCTCAACTAGGGGAATTTACTTCTAAAATCAAAAGCGAGAGGAATGATCTTGGGTCTAATTTTATGAAGATCACCAAATTTTAAGATATCTACAATTTTCCCTTTATAAATATGGAAGTTAATATCATATGATGCCTTGTTAGTGATAATTTTCTTTTGAAATTCTATAGGATGATTAAAACTGGTATTGATGAGCACTTTAACACTATTACAACAATAAAAAGATGCATTTATGCCTCTAACTTCACCAACAGTAGATCCTATAGTATTAATGATATCTTCTTGACACAACTTTGGGGAAAGAGAGGGCATGATGAACCATGAAGGAATCATGCATTCAACCTTTTCTACATGAACTTCTTTCGACCATTCTATGAACTTGACACAATGACCCTTAAAGAAGCATTCAGAGATAGAAATAAAATTTCTTTTAACCAAATCTTCTTTGCATTTCAAAAACAAAATTCTATTTGCATAATGAAAAATATTTACTTGGTCCTCATAGTTTTCCTCCAGCCAGTCAGATAAAAGAAGGAGATCTTTCGATGGGCATTCCAAATTGCAAAAAATCCTCCCTTATGAAATTCACACTAGGTATCCTCAACTACAGCATCTAAAATCTTAATAGTATTATCAAAAATTTGAAGTGGCGACAAGCCAGTAGAGATTTTAGGGTTCAATGGCTAGGAATTGGTAGCTTTTTGGTGGTGAGGGGGAATATAGGAAGACTAAGTATCTGGTTTAGGTGAGGGCTTGCCTAACTGGGGCATTGCCAAGGGGAAATTGCATACTGGGGAGGACAATGGCTTGCAAGGATCTGAATTCACATATTTCGTGAGGTTGAACACTCAAATTTGATTATCTAGGGACTCGATTGTGAAAAAAGTAAGATGAGAGGGGAATTTAGTTGAACCTATAAATGTAGAAGGGGCTTTCAGAATGGCTTCTTTTCCACTATTTCCAATCTGATGTGGTTGATACCCTCCTATTCATTATTGGCTAGAAGGTCCTTCTGTGAAATCTTCAAAAACTATGAATCTATTGGCCATCGTGATTACAAATTTGGCATCATTTTTACCTAGAGAATCCCTATAGGACAACCTTTAATCTATGGAGGAGTATCTCTAGCTTCCATATTTGCATGAGTTTTTGGAATACCTCTTCTTTCTTCTTTGTAGATGTTTTTGGCTAGGGTTTTTTGTAGGTTTATGAGTGTTTGACATGTTCACATATAAAAGCAGAGTAGAAAGCTTTTCATAAGTTTAAAATTTACATTATATTAAACATTTATGTTTTTGGGAGCAAGTTCTTTTAATTAAATAGGAAATATTTAATTAAAGTAAAAGAGGGATTTTTCTCTTAATTAATTAAATGTGGATGAATTATTTAATTAAAAGAGAGGTTTTCTTTTAATTAAATGGGGACTTATTTAATTTAATTGAAAGATAGATTTTCTTTTAATTAAATAAGACACAAGATAAAATGATCAACCTTAGAAAATATTGAAATAATTGAATTTGATCAAGAAAATTGATTTGAATTGATTTAATAAAATATTTCAAATAATGGGGGCCCATAGTTTAGGAAACCATTTTAGGGTGCATACATTTTCCTCTTTTTGACTAATGTGTGGTCGACTTGGGGACACATGTAGTCAAAGAAAGAAATTGAAGTGTGAGGTCAATTCAGGATGTCAAAACAACTCAGATTTGTAGATCCTAGCAAGAGGAATATGGTGTGTAAGTTGCACAAAGCTTTATATCATTTGAAACAAGCCACAAGAGCATGGTATGAAAGACTGCATAATTATTTGGTGAAGATTGGTTTCACAAGAACAAATGATAACAACAATTTGTATTTGAAGACTGATCAGACCAATGAGTTATTGTTATAAAAAAAAATTGTTGATGATATCATATTTGGAGGAAAGGAAGTATTATGCAAATTTTTTACTAATGAAATGAAGAAGAAATTTGAAATGTCAATGTTTAGTGTGATCAAATTATTTGTTGGTTTATAATTATATAAAATGAATCAAGGTATCTTCATTACTCAGTCCAAATATATCAAGGAGATACTAATTTTTTTCGGGATGGAAGATTCAAAACTAGTGGGCACACCTATTGGTACTAGACACAAATCCTAATTAGAGATGGTGTTGTCCATCAAATGTCCTAATTAGACTATCTTACACATTGATGTAGATAGTTCTACTTTATAAGATTTCCTAAGGTAATAGTAAGGAAAGAAGATAGAATAACTGATTAGTCATATGAAGATGACAAAAGAATATTTCATAACTAACATGAAATTATCTAAATGGTCAAGATGTATGAGAAAGAGATAGTGTCTTTGGTATTATTGTCAAAGAGAGAGAGAGAGAGATTAAGAAGAAAAGAGGGAGAGTATTTAGAGATGAGAGAGAACATGAAGAGGGAGAGAATATCTATGAAACCTAGAGGGAGAGATTATTAAAAGGAGATAATGAAAGCTGGTAGAGACATGCCTAATAAGAGAGAGTGATTGCTTAGAAGGAGTTCATAATATTTACTTGAGATATTGCTAGATGAAGATATAGATCAGAATGAGACTAAGGATATTAATAAAGATTTGATAAATTGAGAGTGTTACTTAAAGAATCTACAAAATTTGGATTGTATGGTAACCTGAAGTATTTCTAGAATATATTTTTGGAGGTGTTGTCATGACAAAGAGGGAGATTTTTGGAACCTACAATTGGAACAATTATTATGTTGTCATTGATGTTAAATCTATTGATGAGAACGTTTTCTATCTAATCTAAATATCATATCTATTTGATTGATGAAGAGGATTTAAGAAGTTATTCATAAAAGAGCATCTAGAGGATAGGTTGAGTTATTAAGAGGAAACTAAAATTGGACATTTGATTAGTTGGACTTTGACAAGATAAAATGATTGTTTAAATCATGTTGCAAGAGGAGAAGATAGTAATGTATAAGACTTGAAAGTGTGAGCAAAAATATATCAAATTTATAGGCCTGATTGAGTAATGGAGTAGAAGATTAAAGCATTTTGATGAACATGTCAAGTGATGCTAGTGTCAATCAAGCCATAGTAAGTACTGAGAAAAGCTAGTGTTGACCAAGCATCAACATCAACTAAGTGAAAATGTTAATATTGAGCAAGAAGTTTTATAGCAATTGAGTTACCCAATGATGATCGATGATCGAGTGTCAAAACTTAGTGGTTGTCAAGGAACAACATTTTAACTATTTGTGAGGAATCATAATTTCTAACCAACTAAGTCAATTTCTTGGGACATGGAAAGCATGCTAAAGATAAGGATTGATGAGTTGGATCATTTAATTTGAGGAGAGGATTATGAAAATGAACAAAGAGATTAATTCAAGGAGGTTTTTTTAAAAAAGAAGAGATAAACATAATGGAAAATAGATACAATGAATTTGATTGATCAATCATAAACCCTAAGATCTACAGTGTTGATTAAGTGGAAAAAGATTAGAATTACCTATTTAAGGAGGTATAGAAGAAAACATTTTGTAAGATTGTGTATGAGGAGAAAGGCTATGTGCATGTGAAGAAGATCTAGAGAATTGGAGTTGTTATATATGTTGTTGATTGATTAATTTGAGCAAAAGGCTTAATTGTGTTGAGAAGAAGTGAACAGTGATTGCTTGAAGGGTTAGCAAGCAAATATGAGATTGAGATGATAATAGAGGCCAAATAATGAATCACTATTGAGAGATGAACAAAGATCTGTACATGTAAAGTGAGTTGTACTTAATAGTTCAAACTTGTTCTTACTTTCTAACCATTGTGAATAGTATTTGAAATCCTTTAATCAAGGTTGACCTAATAGTCATAAGGACTTAATAGTCTATGTAAATCTTCTAACCAGATGACATTCTAATGGAATGTTCTAAAGTCCTCTAAGAAGGCCACTCTTGATAGGGTGATCAAATCATTTAATTAGGTCACATTTAATAATGTGTATTGTAACCATTAATCGGGTTGGCTCCTAACATGGCTCACTTTAGAAGAGTGAGAATTGGTGACATATTGTTGGTGGTTTTCCCAAATTGAAAATCCACATTAAATTTTAGTGTTAAACTTGTGTGGATGTTATTATGAATTTTTACTTATTAAAGTTTAGATTCTGCAAGTCTGTTATTTTTATAATATGTTGCAAATAGTTTACAATAGAGACCGGGTAATGGAATAATAAGGTTTGAACTTGTTTAAGTGTTTTTTGTTAAATTGGCACATCTAGACCTTGGATAACTAATTCACCCTCCTCTTAATTATTCTAAATATTTTAACAACTTAGGTTATTTTTCATCCACTATGACAAACAAGTACATATGATACTTTTGAGGAAGCATGTAAGTGACAATTAAAATCTCAATCCACAAGCATGGGCAACAATAAGAGCTAAAAAACATAATTTTGAGCATTAAGTTATAGATTGTGGAGAATGTTGGAATTCAAAATCCTATAAGAAAGGGATACACACAACAAGAAAGAAAATTTAAACAACTAAAAGACTTATAATTAAAATAGCTAAAAACTCCTGTGTTAGGTCTCCATCTTTAAGATCCTACCACCAATAATTTTTTGAATTCCTTCAACATATAAAGTCTTTACCTATGCATATAAGAGTTTATCATAGAAGGTATATATGTAGGTGATGAGCACACAATATTTTTTGAAGCATTGCTAGGATATTACCTAGACACAAATGCACTAGTAATATCCAAATCTTACAAATCATTACTATTACGGTTGGGGCTGGATCAAGCTCCTAGAAATGATTTAGTAAAGTTGTGCATTTGTCACCTCTGCATATAACTTCTATGAGAAACTCTTCATGTATAGGTAAAAAATATATTTGGGGAAATTCAAAAAGTTAATGGTGGAGGGAGCTTAAGGATGGAGATCTAACAAGGGAGTTCATAGTTCTTTTGATTAGAAATCTTTTAGCATTTTTAGTTGTTTTAATTTCTTTCCTTGTAGAGGGCATCCCTTGCCTATAAAATTCATAATTTCAATGCTCATAATAGCTTATAACCTAAAACACTTATGGATCTATAATAGGAATACAAACATTTGTTGGAAATTATGTTTTTTCAGCTCTAACTATTGTCTATGCATATGGATTGTGGTTTTATTGCCCCTAGCTTGCTTCCTCAAAAATTATCATGCCCAAATCATCAAAATTTTGATGATAACATAATAATTTTTGATAAGTTAATCGACATGGATTTCATAGTCGCAATGACATGATCATTATTTATCTAAAACAAGACAATGGAGAAACCATGCTAAAAAAATATTTTGCAAGTTGTTTTCTAACAGTTTGGGTGTCACAATTGTGATGAAATAAAGTTATTGCCTACTTCTCCTCAATGTAAAATTTATATTCATTTCTACCATTGAAATTATCAATTAAAATTTAGTGGAAATCATTTTCATTGGATGGAAGACCATATGTCATAATTTATTGTGATGAACTAACTTCACAAATTGATGCCAAACGTAGTAGTGCTAAGATATACATTCAACAATATGAATCATGCCCATACTTTCAACAATTATACTAACAAACTTCAAATGAATTAGATTTATTAACTAGTTTATTTCGAAATACATTTGTAGTATGACCAATCTTTCCATAATTGAACTAAATGGGTTTGTTAAAACTCTAACCTAGATTATTTGTGTTTCCTTTTTGGTTGTTTTTTTGCAAAGATTCAATTACAGTACTAGTGGGGGGGGGGTGTTGAATCAGTACCACAAACTTTTTCATCTATTTAACCTTCTAACCATAAATTGATAAACTTTAATTCACTTTCACCACTATTTATTATATCATCAACTATCTTGTCAATATGAAATAAATTATTGCCTATTTTCTAAAATATAAAGTTTTCAAATTAATTAACATGTAACATAGCAATTAAAAACATGACTCAATATTTTGGTTTCATAGAAAACCATTGGTTAGAGGGAACCCACAACTCATCATTGCAGTAATAAGGTGCCCAATTAAGATATTACAATAATGTCATCTTCTAAATGACTTTACCCCATTAGGAATGGCTAATAGCTTACTAAAAGTGTCTACAATCCTTTAGAGACTACTATTTTAAGATAGTTTATCCCACTTATGCAATGTTCACATTGTTAAAGTATTTAAATTAAGTTCCAAATAAAACTTCTAAGTCCGGTTAAAGACTACCTATTTAAAGGATTTCACAATCTTTTTGCTAAGGTGTTAGGAATAAATCAACAAGATTTTTTACTAGTGCTTTCTTCTCCCAAAATCTTTTTAGATCCTTTAAGCTCTCCTCTTCTCTACAACTACCCTACTCTATGATTGCTCTATAATTTTGTAACTATTTTCCACTTCTCTAACAATCTTTTTCTTTTCTACCTGATACCTATATATCCTTCTTTTTCCTTTTTTATTTTAAACTTTTATAAACCTAATTAGGGTATGATATGTCCTCTCAAGTCTTCAATAAATTATTTTCACCTTAAGTATCATCTTCAAGTCTTATTTTGTTATTTTTGATAAAACTAACTTGATTTCATTTGCTAAACCTTCCTTGAGTTCATCACTCAAATTGATTCACCTATTTTTTTAAAACCATTTTCTATGATTCCTTGGCTGATTTCATTTAGTTCATATTTTATAGATTCAATGAATCTTTCTCCTTGGTGATCACTTCTTTAATTTTCCAAATTGTTCCTTTGTTTAAGTGTTCAATATGTTAGTTGCTCATTGATAGTGCTTCTTTTCCTTAATAGTATTACTTTGCACCTATTAGGTTCTTACTAACCTTTTTACCAATAGTATTCTAGTGTTTTTATCATATTCTCCTTCTTGCTTTTTTTGATAGTGTCTTTTATTTCTAATATGACTTATTTGCTTGTCTATTTTCTTAACTAGTTCAACTTTTACCTCAAATTCTCAATAGTGATATTCTACTCTCTTTTTTATTTTCCAATCATGAAAAACATACTCAAAATGTTCTTCAATAATCTATAGAGTATTTTATCAAGTAATTGGATTCACCTTTACATAACTCAACAATCATGTGTTTGTCTTGGCCCTCGTAACTAAGACTAGTTGTATCATTATGTCTCAATTGGTTCTTTAGATTCTCATAAATATTTTGTAAGATTTCATTTTATTTCTTTATCTTCTTATTTTCATCCTTCTTAGTCTATGTTTCTTTCCTCAATTTCTCATATCTTCCTATATCCTTTGCTTCTCAATGATAATCTCTTAATTCTGCATAGATTTTGCATGAAGGTGTTTACACATAGTAGAATTATCCTAGGATACATTTAAAATTTGTTCATCCTTTTCATATTAGCATTTATCTTGGCATCTTCTACAACTTTCCTAGCTTCCTCAACTTCTCTTTTTTCTTCAAGGCCTTCACACATTTTGACCAATTGGATTTCTATTCTCTTTTTAGGTTGGCTACTTTATCTTTGAGATTATGATTCATTTCCATGAATTATAAAATTGATTCTTCATATTATTTAGATGTAGCACCTTGAGATAGTCCATCCAACTTGTAAATGAGTTCTCTTCTCGCAACTATGCATTTTATCAACTATTATGCAGCTCTTAAATAATCTCATTAGCTCTTTCAAATTGTTTCTCATACTTGTAACATTCCATAAAAGTGTTGATCTTTTCCATAACCTATTAGGTGTAATATCAAGAAAACCAACACATTGATAATAATGTTTAGGATTTTTTGGAAATAAGAGGGAGATGATGTGGGGTGGGTGGGTGAGGGGGTGGAGTTGAATTAGTACAAAGAGGTAACTCTTATTTAACTACTTATCTACAAAATTGAATTATTAACTTCCAAATAGTAAAGTATATGATTAGTAATAGAAAATAAAGCATAATAATATCAAACCATCACACATGACACATTCATTTTGGTATTATAGGAACCCTTATTAAAAGGTAAAAAACTATGATGGGGATGATAACCACAAATCTCACTACTACAGTAAATAAGTTGTCATGTTAGGAGAATACAATTACCCCTTCTAAGGGTTTCCCCTATTAGGAGTGACTTTGTACCTTGTTAGAAGTACAAATTTTTTTTCTAGGATTTACCTTGTTAAAGGATTTACAAAAATCTTTCGAGAACTTACCCTATCATGGGATTTACAACTAGAACATGTTAGGGTTCACCTAATTTATGGACTTAACTATTGTAACTATTATGAAATAACTACATCATTTATATGGTTGTGACACTCATTTCCTATTAGATCCAATTATTTCTCTAATCTTCTACCACTACACTATACACTTCTTTGTTCAATTTCTTGATTGCAATTGCTCAATCATTTTTCATCAACTTCAAATTCCTGATCGACTACCTTCTCTATTCCACCCCTTTTTACTTTACATAAAATCTCTTAAATAATTTTTCTATTTTGCCTCTCAATCTTGATCATCCTTTCAAACCTTAACCTTCTCACTCATTCACCTTAATATTTTCACATATTTTGAAGTCTCATTATTATTTTTATTAGAATGATTTAGAATACATGAGAGAGGGAGGGGGGGCTAAATTAGTTTATATAAGGACTTGATGTACCCATTATACTTTTAATCACTTCAAATATTTATGACATTTTTCCACTTAAATACCATCATAGATTTTTGGGGTTTGGTCAGATTCATCAAATCCTTCCAACATTCGGTCTCCTCTTTTCTCTTTTAGGAACTTATACAAAATTCACCATGAATTCTTGCATAGAAATGTTCAAACACAATTTCCTTTGAATTAAATACTCTAGTTCATCCATTCTTATCTTCTAATTGCTTTACATATTTCAAGAAATCAACCATGTCAACTAGAAATCAAGATTTCATCATCTACTATCAAATTTTGTCCCTTGACCAACATTGTGTTCTGACACTTGGTCATCATTGGATTTATCAGTCACTGCTAACTTTTTTGTTCGACACTGATAATTGGTTAATATTGATTCTTAGTAGACACTATATTTCCTTGGCTTATACTGGTTCTTGGTCTACACTAGCATCACTCAACATAAACTTCAAGTTCTTTAATCTTCTTCTCTTTTTCTTGATCAAGCCTATGCATTTGAGCATTCTTTGATCACTTCTTCTAGGCTTCAATACAACTATCTTGTTCACTTGTAGCATGATTAAACAATCAATTTATCTCTTCAAGGCATAACTAGTGAAGTTCCCATTGTATTTCTTTTTATAACTCAATCATTCCTCTAGGATTTTTTTGTTATGTCCATCTTCTCAAATCCTCTTCATCAATCATCTTGATATGACACTCAATTAGATAGTACTATCTTACCAATAAGGTTTGACATCAATGATAACATAACAATGTTAAAAATGTTATGAATATTTGAGAGTGGGTTGGGGGGGGGGGGGGTGAGGTGAATCAGTTACTTAAGGTCTATAAGTACCATAGGAACTATTAAACATTAAACACATCAATGTTCTATTGATCCTTCTTAACTTGTTATTTCTTGCTTTGTACTCTAAAATTGTCATAAACTTAACTTGTATTGCATAATGAAAAAAATCAACACATGTAAAAAATTCATAAGACATTCATCACAATTTGACACGAGGATTTTACATGGAAACCCAATTTGGGAAAAACCACCAACAACATGTCATTCTTTTTCACTCTTTCAAAGTGAGCTATGTTAGGAGTCAACCCTATTAAAGGTTTACAATACACATTGTTAAATGTGACCTGGTTAAAGGATTTAATCACCCTATTACGAGTGGCCTTGTAAGAGGGCTTTGATCATTTCATTTAGAATTTCACCTAGTTAAAGGATTTACATAGATTTTTAAGTCTTCTAATGATGGTTAGGTCAACCTCTGTTAAAAGGATTTCAATACAACCTATTTACAATGATAAGAAAGAAAACAATAGGTTTTGATTTGTGTGATTACAACTCACTTTTGTTGGTTCAAATCTCTATTTAGTCCTTATGTTGGTTCACTGATAAGCCTTTCATTGTCATCTCAAATTTGCATCTGCTTGGACACCCTTCAATTAATCAGTCTACACTTCTCATCAATGCTTAAGAATTTTTCTCAAAATCACTTATCAATAACAACATCACATCTACACGCTTTCTCCTTTAGCTTAGCATTCACACTATTGTGTGTTTTTGGTCAACCTTGCTCTATATATGAACACTCTCATACACACTGGTTGGGCTTTGCTACACTTGATTAGACATGACACCAAAAATTCAATTCAATATCCCTTTAAATAGGTAATTTGTGCTTTACCATTTTCTACATCTACTATAGATCTCAGGGTTTATGATCAACTTCAACTCAATTCAATATATATGTACAAATTCTCAATCATCCTCTAGAAATTTTTGTAGAATCCTTCTATTAGGAATTTTCCTAATCATCACCTTGAATTTATTGATCCAACTCATCAATCTAATCTTCAGCACATTTTACATATCCAAAGAAATCAACTGAGTTAACTTGATCTTATGATTCCTTTAAATTTGATCTTTTACTATCACTCAACAATTACTAAATTCTAACACTCAATAATCATCAATTCTAATGCTCAGTCAACACTAGATTTTCTCGACACTAACTATGGCTCAGTTGATACTAGTATTACTCAACACTCCTTAGTAATTTACTCTTTTACTCAACATGCCTTAGCTTTCTTGAAATAAACAATTACTTTTCTTAATCAAAGTCTATCTAATCAAATATCCATTGTAGCTTCCTTTTCATAACTTCAACCTTTCCTTTAGGTGTTATACCTATGAGTAACTCTCAAATTCTCTTTATTAATCAAATATATATGATATTTAGATTAGGTAGAAACATGTCTCATCCATAGATTTGACATCAATGACAAAACAACAATTGTTCTAATTGTAAGTTTCCAACTGTAGATGCTAAAAAATGGTTCACATCTATGATTTAGTCACTTTTTCACACTAACTTATCCCATTTTCTTATTTCACCAATTCTGATCTTTTGGAAAACTTGATGACCATTCAAGCATATTTTTACAATTTCCTTCATCATTCATATCTGCTTTCAAATTAATTGCAAATCGCTTTGAAATTGATTCCCATTTTAACCAAACTTTCTAGAATCAACTTAGAATCACCCCAAATCAACCCGTAATCATCCCAATCAACCTAGAATCACCCCAAATAAAAATGGAATCATCTCTAATCAACACAAAAATCATCCCAAATCAACCATAATCAATCAAAAACATGTTAGAGATCTCAAATTAATCATCATCTATCAAACCCTAAGCATTTTCATGTCTCTTAGTGCCTTATAAACCTATCAAATCTTATCAAAACCATCAAATATGACCTTAATAATATCATGTCCCTTAGTGCTAGGTCAAATATGTCATTCTTATCATCTAATATTTGACATTTTTGAGTCCCTCAATATCAGACTACGGCATCATCCAATCAATTTAATAACATTGATATTGTCCATCGATGTTATTATAGTCAACCCTATCAATCAATTTGGATCCTGTAGCATTTATAATGTTTGTTAAATGTTATATGCCCTTAATCCATATCATGTGCCCTTGGTGTGTTATCAATTCTAATCAATCATTCAATTTGATCATGGCTTTGATCTACCCATCATCGTCCTAGTCAATCTGCATAATCATCATATTTTGTCAAAGGATATTATCACATTTTATCACATTAAATTAGCCAATCATTTAATAATTTATCCTATAGGATTAGATGACCCAAAATTTAATCCTATTTTAGTTCAATCATCTTCATCATGCATTACTAATTATTCTTACTAACCAAACATTCTCAATCAATTGATGTTAATTAATTAATTAATTGATTCATCTTCTTGAACTATGATAATTCTTAATTTCCTAAGTTCAATTTTCCACCTCTAATTTCTATTTAAAAAAAATTCATTTCTGTGGATATATGAATTTTTAGTTCAAATATTCCACCTAGCCTTGACACATGGACATGACATTTCATAGACTCTCTCCTCACACTTGGCTAAATATATGTCATATAAGATATATTTTATTCCTTATACATGTCTATAATAAGCCTCCATTGTCATAGATTCTTGACTATAAGTGGCTTTTAGGTGTCATGTGCACATCATAGATTCTCCTCCACTTTTAGCCATGTTGACTTTCATGTGTCATAGAATCTCATATTTGGCATCTTGTGTCATATGCATCATGGATATTCTAAGGAATATGATGCCAAGTTTCACATTTGCATTGACAAGTGTCCATCCTCTCATTCAATTCTCTCCTTTTGCATGTTGGCTATAAATTGAATCTTCTTTCTCCCTTTTCTGGTCTTCAATATTTTTAATCCTTAAGAGACATTTTCTTAGAGTCTTTATCTTTAGCATCCATTAGGATTAAAATTACTCTTCATCAAATGGTCTCAAAGTGGGAGTTCCTGAGCATGTGGATAGATCACGAAACATGAGGCAACTTGCACTAGGACCTTGAGTTGGGTAAAGTTTTTCAAGGAGTTCTTGATTGTGTAGAAAGATCACTAACTATGAGGCAATTTGCATAAGGTACTTGTGTTGAGTGAATTTTGTCTTATGAAGACTTGACAATGGAGAAGAGAAAGAAAAAGATGACTTTTGTTATTGGATGCATTAGAGCAAGAAATCAAGAGGCATTACAAGTTGTATTCTTTGATTTACAGAAGCAAGTGAATGAATTAGAAGTTGAGTTGTGAAAGAGAAGAGCACATCACTAGAAAATAGATGTTGACAATTCTTTGGATCTAGGAAAGAAAGAAAATCTAGTGGAGTATCACACATGTGGTACAAAAGAATAGCAAGAGGATGAAGATACATATATTTATGAACCTAAAGTTGAAGAAGATGAAGAGAATGAAGATGACAAGATTTGTGAGTTTGAAGTAGATCAAGATGATTTGAAGACTACAACAATGGAGGAAGAGTACAATGCCTTAGTTAGACATCAAGCAAGTAAAGCAGTTACATGCATTGTTGACAACATGAAAGAAGAAAGCAAAGATGAATATGTCAAAGAGGCAAACTCTTATGAATCATGGGATGTTTTCTTTAAGATGAGTTTGAAAGATATTGATGATGGTTTAAATGAGGATCTTGTTAGTGATGTGTGGTATGAAAAGAAAGATTTGTATGGTGTTGCTGAGTTTATTATAGATTTATTAAATCCTATAATATTGGAGGAGGATGAGAGTTATACTTGGATGGAGTTCATTATGGAAAATTATTTTCAGTAGCAAACACTTGTTCTAGCTAGATGTTGGAAAAGAAGAAAGAAAGAAATATATTAGTAGCAAATACTTGTTCTAGCTATGTGTTGGAAGAGAAGAAAAAAAAATTGTCATTGTCAGTTGCTTCATTTTATGAATTTATATCCACAAAATTTTTCCTACCATGGGTATCTGATGTAAGAGCATCTTGCATCACAAAAAAGGGGGTGTGATCAAAATTATAATTTTTTAAAAAAATGTGGAGGAGAGAGAAAGTGATGAAAATGGAAAGAAAAATAAAAATAACTAAAAAATAGAAAAAAAGGAGAAAAGAGAAATTTCTATTTTCAAGGTACATAGATGGTGTAAATAGAAAAAATAAGAAAAATAGTTATCATTCCATTTATCGAGGTGTATAGGTGGCATCTTAGAAGTTTTTGGAAAGTTCCTTAAATCATGCTTTTAGTATCTATTGTGATCCATAAAGGAAATGTAATTTTCTAATTGGGCCACATGGTGGTGCTTAGTTGTATTTGGGTGGAAATTAAAATTTTTTTTTAAGGTAGTTGTATTTATCTTTTATCCCACATTGGTTGTGTTTGTAATGTCTTGAGTTGGAAGTTCCTATTTAAGCAAGGTATATGAGCATTTGTAATCAAGCTCTTCAAGTGTAATCTCTTGTAGTAAAGCTCTTCAAGTGCAAGCTCTTCAAGTGTAAGCTCTTGTAGTGAAGATCTTAGTGTGGAATCTCTCTTATATTATAAGTGTTTGGAGTTCTCTCATTTGCAGAATATTGTAAGGATTTTCAAGAATAATAAAAGTATGCTTTGTGAAGCATTTTTTTATCTCTTTGTCTCCATATTATTGTGTTCTTGGTTGTGAGTTAGTAAGGGTGGTGTGGCCCTTCATCAGTGGTATTAGAGCATACCTTCCTCACTTTTTCTTTTAATTATGTTCAATGTAGGTAATTGGAGCTACATCAAATGGAGAAAAAAGAAGGATAATCATGTGATTCTCTTAAAAATTTAACATTGGGAGCATAATCGTACCATAGTTCATAAGGTAGAATTTGCATCTTTCTTGACATGAACTTTATTCAGGGTATAGGCAGTAGTGCTCATCACTTCTCTCCAATATTTTTGTGATAAACCTTTCTCCATCATTAGTGTTCTATCACAGTCCATAATTGATCTATTCCTTCTTTTAGCTATCCCATTCTGAGGAGGGGTCCATGGTGCTGAAATTTATCTATAATTCCTCTCTCATTGTGTTATGTGTTGAATTCATCTAAAATGAATTCACCACCTCTGTCAGATCTGAAACACTTCAAACTCTTTCCTATTTCTTTTTCAAATCTAGCTAAATACCACTTGAATAACTAAAAGCCCATTAGATTTGACTTTAAGAAATATTATAGTTAGCATTCTAGAGTATTCATCCATAAATAGAATGAAATATTGATCTCAACAGTAACTTTTAACACCAATGTGTCCATATAGGTAAGTATGAACCAATTCCAGAATATTACTAATAGTATATGTTTACTCTTAAAACTAGACTTGGTCATCTTTCCCAATTGACATTGTTTACACATAGAATTTCTAGGCTTCTTTATTTTAGGTAATCATCTTACTTTCTTCATCTTATTGATATTCACCAAATAGTCAAAATTCACATGACATAATCTTTTGTGTCATAACCAAACATCTTCTTGTTGTGAAAACATACATGTCTCTTCTGATAGGTCTAGATAGAATAAGTTACCTCTTATCATCTCACCATTCCCAATTTTCTTACCATCACCATCATGTATATTTCCCTTCCTAATGTGAAACTCAACTCTACAACTTGGTTTTTTAAATTGTGAAACACTCAACAAATTATAGTTAAGTCCTTCAACCCAGTAAACATTTTCACATGTTATCTTGTTAGTCAGTTTATTAGTGCCTTTACCTTTTATAACACATGGTATATCATTACCAAATTTAACATATCCTCCATTGTATGGACCAGTATCTTCAAATTTGTCTTTATCACCAGTCATATGATTGGAACATCCACTATCAATTATCCATCTATCAATTTTGTTTACATAAGAAATTAATGCAATTTTCTTATCTTCATCAGACTCTTCTTTCATGGAAACATAGAAAAATTCATCATCATTACTCTTAGATTCATTATCAATCTTTCCTTCAGCAATATAAAAAGATTTCTTACATTATTCATCCTTGCTTCTTCTTTTGTACTTTTTTTTTCATACTTATCTTCTTTGTCAGTAAATCTAGCAATAATATGACCAACTTTGTTGCATGAAAAAATAATAATAGGAAATTTACTTTCATAAATCTCATTATCAATACTATCACTTTCACTATTCACATGTTTTAGTTGTGACTTGAAAGTAGATTTAATGGTAGCAGGTTTGTAGTTATTAAAATTACACATCTCAAAACTAGTAAGTCTTCCAACTACACCTTATAAGGTTAAATTTTTACCTAGTGTGCACCTTAGTTCTAGAATTGGAGAGACTTTATCACATAGATAGGGATTAGAGTCCTTAATATATTTCTTATCATTATTTCATCTTCAATTATTCCATTTTCTCCTTAATTAACATTAACTACCTCTTTAATTCTTGTGTAGTATTGTACTATGTTCTCACCTTCCATCATTCTCATATCATCAAATTTACCTCTTGAGATTTCTTCTTTGTCTCTTAGTACATTGTCATCACCTCCATATATGGTCTTTAGTTTGCCCCACATCTTCTTTGTAGTATTGAAAT
Source organism: Cupressus sempervirens (assembly GCA_028749045.1). NCBI lineage: Eukaryota > Viridiplantae > Streptophyta > Pinopsida > Cupressales > Cupressaceae > Cupressus > Cupressus sempervirens. The sequence continues at coordinate 599,624,215 of CM053784.1, read as the reverse complement.
ATTTTAGGTCATCAAACTTAGGATAGCTTAGGGATGAGGAAATCTCTAACATTGCTTGGTTTTGATCTCTTATGTCTCAATTTTTCAGCAGTTAGAGGAGTAGTTGTTACCTCTATATATTCATTGCTTATAAAATTAATAGCAGTATCACTAATACTGGATATTTGTAGCTTCATTAGGGTCTACTATGTAGGAAAGTTCTCCTTATTTGACTTGGGGATATCTCTCTTGTTCATAATGATCTTTACCTTTAAGTATTTTCAAAATTTTCTCTATAAGGACTTAGCTTTGATACCAATTGTCAGAAATTTTTAGAATCGTTGGATACAATTGATTAATTGTGTGTTATCTTTGATGTTACACAAATGTCATAATCATTATCAATCAGTAAATGCCAAGCTCACTCAAGCATTAAAGATAGTTCTTAGTGTCTACTAAGAATTCATTTGTTTTCCTAGTTCAGAAGGTAGTGTCTACTGAGTTCACTCAGGCATCGAAGGAAAAGTTGTAGAAAGCAAGTGTTAATTGACCTCAGTTGAGTAATGAATGAAAGTTGGATGGAACCAATGCTAACCAAGATCACTTAGTTTCCAAAGGATTTTTGTAAGATTGTAGTGTTAACCAAGCATCTGTTGGTTCACAAAAGAAATTGTTTTAGAATTAGTTTCTACGGAGCAGGGTTGGCTAGCAAAGGATTTGCCTATTTTGTTGTATTGAGTTTAATTGATCTATCTATCAATTCTAGCAGACTAAGGTGAAAATATTGATTATTGTAAATTTTATTTAAGCTAACTTGACAAAATGGAAGGTATAAGTATAAGGTCAAGTTGTGATTTCAAAGTGTGCAAGTGTGAGTGTAAGAGAATATGTGAATTATGGTGATATGATTGAAGATCTATTGGTAAGTAGAAGAAGAAAATTTGAAGGATAAGTAGAATATCCTTGTGGTGCAGCAAAGTCATATTCAATCAGGAAGGATCAAGAACAAGCTAGAAAAAAGATCTGAATGAGCAATTAAGTTGCATTCAAATCCGGTCATTTCATTGTTACTCTCTAACCATTGTAGCAGTGATCTAAATCTCTCAACAAAGTTGGCTTAACAACTATTTGAAAATCCTTTAACAAGGTGGAAATTCCATTGAATTGTTCTCAAGACCTCTAACCAAGCCACTCCTAAGAGGGTTATTAAATACTTTAATAGGGTCACACCTAATAGTGTGTTTTGTAATCTTTAACAAAGTTGGCTCACTTCAGAAGAGTGAAAATCAATAACTAGTTGCTATTGGTGGTTTTTCTCAAATTGCATTTCCACATTAAATCTTGGTGTAAAATGTGTTCATGCTATTTACTTTATGTGTTTTCAACTAAGTTAAAGTAATGGTAATCATAGATAATATCTAATGGTTTATATGTTAATCTTTTACAAAGCTAATCCTATTAATACCAAGTTACAACACTCTGTGTGTTTATCGAGCTTCAAAAATATTCAATTATTATTTTTCATTTTGTACCAACATCAAAGGGATATAGGATTTATTTTTGTAGTAACTAATTCACCCCTCTCCTCTTAGTTACTCCTCTTATATTTCCAAAAATTGGCATCAGAGCTTTTGATGCTTGTAGAGAAGGTTTCAAGGACCTAAGCTAAAGATCAGGATGTATTATAAAAGAGAGATTGCTAACCTAAATAGAGATAATTTTCCAGCATGGAAAGGAATTATGAGATTGCACCTAGCTACCATCAATGATTTAGATTGCATGTATCTTGATGCTGAATATAAGAAGATGGATCATCAGAAGGAAGTTCAAACAATGATCTTGAAGTTGTTGAAGCCTTGCTTGCAAGGAAGTATTCCAAGGGAGAGGGAAGTACAAAGGTAAAGTTCCTCTGATCTATTTTTCTTGTGAAGAAATTGGTCACATTTTTGGTAGGTGTCTAAACAAGGAACTGAAGGATGAAAAGAAAACCAACAAGCATAAAGACAAGAAAGACTCCAAGAACTACAAGAACTTCAAGGACAAAGGTAATAAATTTTGCTTCATAGCTAATGATTTTGATAACAGTGAAGATGAAATGTTTTATATTGTTGTGAAAGATGAATCTGATGATGAAGGAGATAAGATGGCACTTATCTATCATATTAGTAAAAATGATATATTGATTATTGACAGTGGCTTCTCACATCATATGCCTAGTGAAAAACCAAAAATTGAGCATATGGAATATTATGATGGAGGTAGTGTAAGATTTGGAAATAATGAACCTTGTAATATAAAAGGAAAAGGATGTATCTTGTGTGATAATGCTTATTGGGTTGAAGGACTAAAGCATAATCTGATAAGTGTGGCATAGCTGAATAACATTGGATTCAAGGTAGAATTTGTGAAGGGATAAGCCAAACTACTAGATGGGAAAGGAAATTTGGTTAGTTCTGGAAAGAAAACAAAAGGTAATTATTTTATCTTAATCTAAGTGATTGTTCATGTTTTATTGCTGAAGAAGAAGAAAGTTTTTTTTTTTTTTGTTTTTAAGAAAAAGTGGCAAGCCACTATAATATTTATTAATCTGATTCAATGAGGTCAACTAGGAAAGAATCAGTGAAGAAAACCCAGCATTGTCCCTAAAGTTTACATGTATGTATAAATTAATAGAAAAAAGATTACAAAGGGTTATCACCCATCTGAAGATAACTCACTCTAAACTTTTGCATAATATAGATACAATAAGTTTGGCAGCAACTAGATTTAGATTAGCAATGTAAGAGATACCCCTAATTGAAAGAAGAGTAATTCCGAGATGAACCCTTAAAACAATGCTTTGCAAATCTGCTCAATCTATAAGAACACAAATAGAGGTGCTAGAGACCAACAAAGGGAATTTCGTAGCCAAATCATGGAACTGAACTATGAACTAGCCAATCTAAATCAGAATTTGGCACTTCAATAGAATCCCAAAGATTCTATTCCAGTGGTTGTGAAGTTACTGCCAATGCATTTAGCTAAATGGGGGATGAAGCATTATGATCTGATAGTAAGTAAATCATGGTCATTCCAACTAACATGATTCTTTCCACCATCTGCTCACCCAATAACTATGGATCAGAGGGCAAAGATTGTTTCAAATAATTGATATTGCCATTATCTATGGTTTTCTTCATTGCCTCAAAAATAATATAAAAGTCATGCCTTTGCAGAATTTGAAAATGTGAAAAAAGACCACCAACTAGAGCCATACCATTCCATAAATCATATTTTTGCATGGCCATCTCCAACTTATAATCCAGTAAGAAATGTGGCAGAATTACCTTACGAGCCAATCCTTGAAGTAACTCCAGAGATTGTAGAAGGTCCATAGCATTGGAAAGGAAAATAGATATGACCTAGGAAGCATATAAAAACACAAGTGCCGAGGGATAGAGAAGCTTCTCACCAATGATGTACTGAATGGTTGAACTGATCGAGTGTGAGTTCAAAGTGAACATTTGACACAACACCTCATCCGTTATATGCTTAGGGAGCACAACTTCATCTAATGCTGGCTGTAGCCAAATCTGAAACTTTTTTGGCATAAGTAAATGATGTTGCATATGACATGTTGTGCAAACCAAATCAGTATCCCACCCAGAATTCATTTTTCAACACAATCTTAGCTTATAGACTATATTTTCCTAATTAAGCCTTTGCAAATATTTTTGAAGATGATGCGAAGAGTCTTACTAAATAATCAAATTGCAACTTGTCATTTAATCTGTCCAGTGATGTCCTAATCCTGCCTGTAAATAGTAATACAAATATTACTCCTTAAATATTTGGATTTTTTCACATGAAGCAATTGACCAACATGACTTCAAAATTGAATATCATCAAATAATAAAAGATTTGGATCTTGCAAAAAGTACTTTGAAAGTCATATCAGTGTAAATGCTCTGAATAATAGCATGCGGCATTAAATTCATTTTCATACAACACAAACTTATAAACAGGGTAACTTGACATCTGATAAGCATAACTCAACATTAGAAACACTCAATTACTTAGCATCTGAATAAAGACTCAGTAACTCGACACTAATTACTTATATGCCAACTTAGTCCCTGAAAGGATCCTGAATACTTAGCGCTATTGAAGAATTTGGTAGCTTAAGCCTGAAGAACTTAGCAGAAGTTATCAGTATGTCAACTTGGCACCTGAAAGATCCTATATTCTTGACACTATAGAATAACTTGGCAGCTATAGCGTGAAGAGCTCGACATCTAAAAAATTGACCGAGCTTGGCTCACAATGAAAAATACTAAGGAGCTCGACACCAAAAGAATGATGCATAGCTCAGTACATGAAACAAAATTACTCAGCTTTTGAAAATAACTTGCTTGTCTCAAACAGAACTCAACACCAATTATCAAAATGCCAACTTGACACCTAAAAAGATCTAGTACACTCGGTACTACAGAATAACTTAACACCTGTAGTATGAAGAGCTCGGTAGCTAAAAATTTGACTAAGCTCGGCTCACAATGAAAATTACTAAGGAGCTCAGCTCCTGAAGGAAAATGCATAGCTCGACACATGAAACAAAATTACTCGGCATCTTAAGAAAGCTTGCTCATCTCAAACAATAGTATTATTAGCTTCTAAAGATAACTTTCTTATCTCAAACAAAACTCAGCACCAGTTATCAAAATGCCAACTCGGCACCTAAAAAGATCCAGTACACTCAGTACTATAGAATAACTCGGCACCTGTAGTATGAAGAGCTCGACAACTAAAAAATTGACTGAGCTTGGCTCACAATGAAAATTACTAAGGAACTCGGCTCCTGAAGGAAAATGCATAGCTCGACACATGAAACAAAATTACTTGGCATCTTAAGAAAACTTGCTCATCTTAAACAATACTATTATTAGTTGCAGCCATGTCATCATGGATAAGATTTTTTAAGACCTTATATTGCTCAAAAAAAGGTAGAGAATGAAAAGTGGAAACATTAACCCCATCACAACCCAAATTTGATAAAAATTTTGCAACTTTGTTCCCTTCACAATAAGTATGCGAGAGGAAAACTTCCAAACATTCATCAAGGAGTTTCTAGATTTGATTGAGAACATACTTTAGTTTCCAGGAAATAATGCGTCTATGAATACAAGCATCAATTATAACTGAAGAATCCCCTTCAATATGAAGCTTATTAAAATAACCTTATTTAGCTAATAAGAGCCCAACCAACAAAGCATGGGCCTCAACAATATTGTTTGTATCAATAGGTAGAGGAGATACACTAATTGCTACAACCTTACCAAAGGAATTTTGAATACAAATCCCAAATCCTAAAGGACCAGGATTACCTCTAGAAGCACCATCAAAATTCAGTAAACAAAAACTAGAAGATGGAGGTCTCCAACTGTTCTTCTTGAGCAAGATTTGAGCTAGTGATGGACTAAACTTCCACCCATTAGGGATAAACAAAAGTTTCCATTCTTGAACAAGCTTTGAATCCCAATGAGTCGCAATCAGATTAAAATTAGTCCTTTTCAAACTAGAATTAGTCACTTTCAAGATAGACCTTTCAATACCATATAAGACAATATCTAATGGAAGGGATTCCTTTCTAAAGATATGTTTATTTCTTTCCCACCAAATAGCCCAAACTACCAAGGCTGGACCACATTTCCAAAGATTTGCAAACAATGATTTTTGATAAAGAATTGGCCAGGCTTGAAATAGATCCCAGAGATTATTAGGCAAGGGAGTAGAATAGTTAAGCTTGCTCAAAATAAAGCACCAACATTGATAAGAAAATGAACAAGAAACAAACAAATGATTCACAGTTTCATCATGTTCCTTACAAAGAACACATTTAAACGGCTTAGCAATTTATAGTTTATTCAGTCTGTCACTAGTTAAAATCCTATGTTTTAATGCCAGCCATGCAAAACAACTTGCTTTAGCTAGAACTACTGAATTCCAACAAAATGAAAAAGCTCTTGATGAAGGTTTATTCAAATTATTATGTTGTAGAATTGTGTATCCCTCTTTCACTGAAAATTTACCATCCGTAGCTTGAGCCCAAAAAATTTGATCTTGGGCATCAGAAAAGTAGACTGATCTTGAGTTCAGAATATTTTGAAATTGGTTAATTTCCTAAAATGAAAGAGGCAACTTAGTTGGGTCTTTCTAAACTATTTTATTTGAAAATTTGAAAACATAATCCACATATTAATTCAACTGGGTCCCCCAATGGATTTCTGCAACATGAATAATATTCAAAGAAATCCCACTTTTAGATAAGGGAATTTGACCATTCCAAGAATCATTCCAAAAGTTAATACTAAGTCCATTGTTAACTTCCTAGGAAATATAGTCAATTATGATTTTGTGTGAAGCTATCATAAAGTCCCAAACAACCGAACCTTTTGGCGAATTAGAAATCGTTAAGACTCTAGAGGGATCATAGTTATCTAGATATTTTTGCTGCATAATTTTACACCACGTGGACTGAGGCTTATAATATATATGCCAAATAAATTTCCCACAAAATGCCTCATTTCTAAATGAAAGATCATGGACTCCAGCCCCTCCGACATTAAGAGTGTGTGAAATATCTAGCAAAGAGACAAGTGGAATCTTTTGAGAATCATCCAAGTTACCTGACCAGAGGAAACCTTTGATCAATTTTTGAATTGTAACTAGTAATTTGGATGAAATCTTAAGGACAACAATAAAATAGTTAGGGATAGCAACTAAAACTGATTTAATCAACAAAATTCTTCCCGCCAGTGACAACCATCTAACTTTCCAAGATGCAATTTGACTCTGGATACGCTGAATAGCTGAAGACCAATACAAAGACTTATTTGAACCCATGAAAAAAGGAATACCCAAATAGACTGAAGGTAAGAAATCTTCTAAAAAATTGAAGACCTGTTTAACTTTGTTAGAAACCAATTTGACAGTATTGAAAAAGTAAATCTTGGATTTCTGAGTGTTAACCATCTGACCAGACATTGCTGAGTAAAGGTCCAGTGTATACAAAATCTAGCAAGCCTCCTTTACATTGGACAAACCAAACAAAAGAGTATCATCCACAAAAAGAGAATGTGTAGTGGATATGTTTGTACTTGAAATGAGAACTCCTTTCCATTTATTAAGCAAATGTTGATGTGAGATGGTCCTATTGAAAGCTTCAGCCATAATAGTAAATAGAACTGGAGATAAAGGGTCTCTTTTTCGAATCCCTTGAGTAGAAGGAAAAAAACCCTCAATCTTCCCATTAATGATCAATGAAAACCAAGCTCCCAAAATACGAGCCTTAATACATTTGCACCAATTTTTTTAAAAACCCATTTTGGCAAGGACTTGCAGTAAGAACTTCCAACAAACTCTATCATATGCTTTCATCATATCCAGTTTGATGACAAAACTTGGAGTCTTGTTTGAATTAATAGAATGAAGAACTTCATGAGCCACAAGAGCCCCTTCCATGGTTTCCCTGCTTGGCAAAAATCCACCTTGCTTTGGGGAAATAATGCGAGGAATAAGATGTTGAATCCTAAGATATATGGCTTTGGTAATAATCTTATAGGATAAGTTGCATAAGGAGATTGGTCTAAAATATGCAAAAGTTTGGGGGACCCTCAATTTTGGAATGATAGAAATATTTGTAGTATTAAAGTATTTCAACATAGATTTAGACTTTCTAGATTCTTCCATAGCCACCCATAAATCCCAACCAATTATTTGCCAACAACTTTGATAAAATAGTGCAGAGAAACCATCTAGCCTAGGAGCTTTGTTAGGAAAAAAGGAAAAGACAACTTTATGTATTTCTTGAATAGTAAAAGGAGCCATCATAATATCATTATCTTGATCAAAAACCACTGTAGGAATGGAATCAAGGAGTTCATCAACCTGTGATGTAGAAGGGGAAGGGGGAACATCAGGAGCAAGAAGATGCTTGAAAAAATCAATGCCTTCAATCCTAATAACATGTTCATTAGTCAAGAGGGTACCAGAGGCATCTTTGATATGAAAAATTGTATTGTTAGTTCTTTTTTGCTTGGCTGAGTTGTGAAAAAATTGAGTGTTTCTATCCCCATCCTGAAGCCATAATTCTTGATTTTTTTTGTCTCCAGTACATCTCTTCTCTAGAACACAATTCCTCCCATTGTTCCTACAAATTCTTTTGGAGAGAATGTGTTTCTTCATTCATGCCCTCTTGGATAATCTGATTATAAACTTCTTCAAGCTGATCTTTGACTATGACCTTTTGATGAAACACATTTTTGAAAATTTTTTGGTTCCAAATATGAATTCGAGACTTGATACGTTTTAATTTCATTGCAAAGTGATGCATTTTCCATCCTTCTAAAGGAACTTCATTCCACCATTGTTGAATATTGTGTAAAAAACTTGGATGTCTAAGCCACGTGCTTTCAAATTTGAAAGAAGAATGAAGTGTTGATTAGAGAAATTGTTATTACAATTGAGATTTAACAAAATAGAAAAATGATCAGATCCTAGAAAAGTGAGGATGTCTGATGAAATATCTGAACAACTCAGCTGTCAATCTTTAGATAGGAGAAATCTATCTAGACAAGTAGCAATATTGGCAAAACCATATCTCTTATTAGTCCAGGTAAAAACTCCATTATTTGGATTAATATCCATAAGATTGTTATTGTCCACAAAAGCATTAAAATCTTGAAGAGTTTTTAATGGGGGGATAATTCCACCAATTTTTTCTGATTGATCTAATAGAGCATTGAAATCACCAACAATAACTACTTGCTGCTGATCTAGCAGTTGAAGGGAATGTGTGATAGACTCCCACAAACAAGCTTTCTCCAAGGTTGATGTAGGCCCATATACATTAATCAGGATAAAAGAAATATCAAATGCTATTATTTGGATCAACTGCCAATTACTTTCTTGTCAAAGAAGCTAAGAGTTAACTGTGAGAGGATTCCACAAGACTACTAAACCTCCAAAAGCACCCAAACCTTGCATATGAAATGCTTTCCATTTTTTCCAAGATGCAATTATTTTATCAAAATTACTTTGAGTCAACTTGGTTTCTTGTAATAAAATAATATCTGCCTACAAAGAATCAATAACTTGTCTGATTCTTTGTCTCTTGTCAGAGGCATTTAAGCCTCTAACATTCCATGAGATGATCTTCATTGATGATAAGGAGAACACCTAGTTCTCCTTTTCGATCTTCTAACAATAGTAAAACTATCATCCAATGTAGTTTGAATACCTGTAGTGATTTCTTTCTTAATTTTGGAGCCCTTTTTTCTACCTCTAGCCTTTGGCAATTTAGAAGGAGGAGTTATTGTAGATGGTGTCTACAAAATAGATAAAGGCTGAACTTTAAAATTATCTTGCATGGGAGAGTCTTGAGATTGAGAATGTAGAGGAGACAAAATCATAGATTTATGCACTAGTTGATAAATATTGGTCTCTAAACCCATGGAGTCTCCAACCACTGAATTGATAATTCCTTCATCAGAGTCTTGAGAAAAGTTGTTAAGAACTATTTGGCTATCAGAATGTTTAATACCAACATCTGATTAGGAATCAAATTGTTCCAAAACTGAAATTCTCGAAGCAGATTATCAATCACAGATGATTTATAGTCCTCATCTTGCAAGCCTTCTTCTTTTGTAATATCAAAAATGATAGAGGTAGTAATCTTAGATAAGATTTGATCACAAATAAAAGTCAATATGATAGGAGAAGGATAAATGGAAAGACACCATATGGGTTGCCTTAATATTGATAGTGGAAAACTTCTATTCTGAAAGGTGATCAAACTAAAAGGCATTGCAGATACACTTTGTTGAGGATTTATCAATGGGTACAAATTTGATCATACACAAGGGGAATATTCTAACATGAAGAATTTAATATTATAGCACACACTCTTGAGAAAAGAAAAGAGCCAAAAAAATTGATGGAAAAAACTAGGAATCAGTCTGACAAGACTTGAGCTGCAAATGTATTCTCTTCATGAATAGAGTTATCTGTTGGATAAACTGGAGCCTTTTGCATGATTACTACATCAAAGAAATTACTATTCTTCACTAAAATTTCCATAGAACAAGCCTTAGGATATGAACAATGGTCTGGATAGACTTGTAACACATTATCTTGACTAGGTTGGCACATACAACTAAAATGACCAAGATTATCTTGGGATTTTAGAACCACAAAGAATCCTGCATCTTAACTAATTGTGTCCATTTTCCCCATTTGGATATGAGAACTATAGATTGAGGAAAAGATTTGCTACTCAATAAGCACACCCTAGCTTCCAAATGAGGGCATTCATATGAAATCAAATCATGTTTCAAAAAAATTCCCAACTTGTTAGCTATGATTTCCAATATCTTAGGATCACGGTACTCCAATGGCAAAGAAGGAAAAGAAATCCAATATGGATAAAATTGGATATGGATATCTTTGGGATTAAAATTTGGTATCCACAACATAGTGTATAATCCAACACCCTAACAAAACCAACCCTTTTGCCTATTTACATCATCTCTTTCTCCTTTTGAATTAAAGATAGCAATAAAGAAATTGGATTGGGAATCATGATAAAAAATATCTATAAGTCCAGACCAGAGGTTGAAAGCCCAATTTTTAATATCTAAAAAAGGTAACGAATTAGAGGAAAACTTACCAATGAGAGCTTTCTACTAAAGAGTAGATACCAAATTTTCTAACATTTGGTTTGGAAAAGTGACATGCACCTGTTGGTGGGAAGAGTGCAAATCATGATCCAAATTTTGATCCACATTATTTTGGGATTGCTTTTGACTGTTATCCTAAAAAGTAGATTTATGTTTGATGTGTAGATAACCTTGATCTATCTTACCCTGATCTTTCTTCCTCTAGATCATATTTGGTTTAAGGGGGGCTCTATTTGATATGAAATCTAGCTTTTGTCGAGCCAGACCATTTTGGATCTGAATAGTTTGTATTTGAATAAAATGGCCAAGAGGGGCACCTTGACAAATATCAAATACTAGCTATTTTTTGAACTTCTTCCTAATATGATTCCTTTGAGCAAATGTAGATTTATGATGCACCTTTTTTGAATTAGTAGGCCACTAAAATTAACGAGCTGTTGAAGGATTGTTGGGCAAAGGATTATCCCATCGAAGAGAATTTGAAAATTGAGGCTGTTGTTGATAATGAGAAGATTCACCCTTTTCAAAATAGGGAGAGAGCCCAGGTTTAGAAACCACTAGATACTGAGATGTTTTCAACGATTGACGATCATGAAATCTAGGATTAAGGAAAAATAACTTTGTAGGTTGAACAACTTCTTTCCCTTTGAAGATTGACTTATGGGAAGTGTTTAAAACCCTATTTGAAATTGTATTTGAATTAATATCTCTAAAAGAACATATCTGAAGTAGAAAAGGATTAAATTTGGGATTGACTGGCTACACGATTGGTGTAGCAGAGAAGATATGATTGAAATCATGATCCCGAGCCGGTTGAACAAAAGGTGTGGATGAAAATATGGAAGAGAGTTCCTAGAAAATAGGATTAGAGCCAGTGTGTCGAGGCTTGTTATACTCAAAATCCTCACTCCTACACATGCCCTTGAAACCCTTCCCTATGTGCTGAAAACCCTTCCCCATACGCTCCCATGGATCCATCCCTCTCATGCATTCAAAATATTGTTAGTTGGCCATCATTAAGTTTTGATGCTCTGTCATCACTAAATTTCTCCCAAGTAGAAGAAAGTTAGTTATGGCACAAAAGATTATGTCATGTAAACTTTGATAATCTAGTTAAGATAAGCAAACATAAAAGAGTAAGAGGTATTCCTAGTTTGAAGAAGCTTGACATGGGTCTATGCAAGAATTGCCAAATTAGTAAGATGGGAAAGACAAGCTTCAAAAGAAAAGACTATCAATTAGAAGAAGTGTTGGAAATTGTTCATATAGACTTATGTGGACATATTGGAATAGAGAGCTATAGTGGAGAAAAAAATATCATTCTCTTTGTTGATGACTACTCTAGTATGATGATAGTAATGTACTTTAAAGAAAAATTAGAAGCTTTTCAAAAATTCAAGTGGTATCTAGCAAGAGTAGAAAAACAAATTGGAAATAAGTTGAAATGCCTAAGATCAGACAAAGGTGGTGAATTCATTTCCAATGAATTCAACAATTTCTACATTGAAAGTGGAATAAAAAGACAAGTATCTACTCCTGGTATGCCACAACATAATGGTATAACAGAAACAAGAAATAGATCTAGCATGGATTGTGTAAGAACCTTGATGATTGAAAAGAATGTTGCTCCAAAATACTAGAGGGAAGCTATTAGCACTATAGTTAATACCTTGAATAGAGTTTAGTTGAAGAAAGATTCAAACAAGATAGCTTATTAGCTATGGTATGGCTACAAACCTAATGTAAGTTACTTGAAGGTATTTGGTAGTAAATGTTACATATTAAAAAAATCTTTAAAAGGAAAATTTGATGTAAAAGGTGATGAAGCCATATTTCTAGGATACTCCTATAGAAGCAAAGCATACAAATGTTTGAATTTATCTACTCACAAAATTATAGAAAGTGCACATGTCAAAATTGATGAATATGCAGAAAAGAGTGAACAAGAAAGCAACAATGAACCTAAAGACTATAGAAGATTCATTTTATATGAACCTAATACCCTTCCTAATCTATCTAAAAGAAAATATACTTCAACTCTTGAGTCCCCAAAAATTCCAATAGTTATTGAGTTGCAGATAGTGTAACCCAAGCTACAAGGACCCAAGTCACAAATAGAGGCTATCGAGCTAGTTCAAACCGAGCCTAATGGATTTGAGTCACAGATAGAAGGACTCTAGCTTGAAACTAAAATTCAAGAAGAAGATGATGGAACTCATTCAAAGACCAAGGATCCTATATTAGTAAGATTTTTCAGAAGACATCATGCACCTGATCAGATCATTGGAGATAAATCAGATGGAACAATGGCAATAAGAAAATTAAAAGGTACATGTTTACTTGCTGAATTTGAACCTAGAAGTGTTAAAGATGCTCTAGAAAATGAAAGTTGGATTGAAGAAATGAATGAAGAGATAAAACAGATACAAAAGAACAAAACTTGAACTCTTGTTCCTAGACCCAAGGATTAAAATGTAATTGATACAAAAAGGATATTTAGAAATAAGTTGAATGAAGATGGAAAGGTATCAAGAAAAAAAAAAGATTGGTATGCAAAGGTTACTCTCAAGAAGAAGGTATTGACTATGGTGAAACTTTTTCTCCTGTAGCAAGACTTGAAGGTATTAGAACTTTACTAGCATATGTGGCACATAGAGGATTTAAATTATATCAAATAGATTTTAAATCTACATTCTTGAATGGAATCCTTGATGAGGAAGTTTACATTGAGCAACTAGAAGGTTTTGTAGATCCTAGCAAAGCAGACATGGTTTGCAAACTACACAAAGCTTTATATGGTCTAAAGAAAGCTCCTAGAGCTTCGTATAAAAGACTCCATAATTACTTGGCACATATTGGTTTTCAAAGGACTAATGATAAAAATAGTCTATATATCAAGGAAGGACCAAATAAGAAGATTGTGTTAGCAGAAATATTTGTTGATGATACTTTATTCATAGAAAATGATGATTTATGCAAAGCATTCTTAGAAGAAATGAGAAAAGAATTTGAGATGTCCATATTTGATGAAATAAAATTCTTTTTTGGATTGCAAATACATCAGCACAAGAATGGTATCTACATTACTTAATTTAAGTATATCAAGGAGATACTAAAGAAATATGGAATGGAAGATTGAAGACCAGTTGGAACACCTATGTCTAATAGTCATAAGTTTTCCAAAAATGATGGTTCCAAAGAAGTAGATAAGACTACTTATAGATCAATGATTCAAAAATTGCAGTATGTAGTTTACACAAGGCTTGATATTGCTCGAGCAATTGGAATAGTGGCAAGATTCTCAGAAAATCCCAAAGAAAATCACATGATGGCAATCAAGAGAATCATGAGGTATCTGAAAGGTACTAAAGACTATGGTTTATGGTACAAACTTGGAGGCAATTTGGACTTAAAAATATTTATTGATGTTGATTGGGTAGGAAGTCTTGATGAAAAAAAATGAACTAGTGGTGGAGCATTCTTTCTTGGTAAAAGACTAGTATCTTGGACAAGCAAGAAGTAAAATTGTACTTCTAAATCCACAACAAAGGTAGAATATGTAGCAACAACAATCAATTGCTCTAACATTGTTTGTTTCAAACAAATATTGGAAGGAATGAAGGTAAAAATCAAAGATCTAGTTGTTATATATTTTGATAACACTAATGCAATCAACATATCAAAGAATCTAGTAATACATTCCAAAACAAAACATATTGCTATAAAATAACACTTGTTAAGAGAATTGGTGCAATATAAAGAAGTCAGATTGGAATATGTGAATACAAAGTTATAGATTGTAGACATATTCACCAAGACATTACCTAAGGATGCATTTCTATATCTAAGAGGTAAGCTAGGGGTCATTCCCCTATCTGAAATTCACTAAATAAAGTCTAGTGAATGCATCAACCAGAACCTATTGAAGATCAATTAATTGGTGCAGAATTGGCAAGGGCATATTGCAGATGAATCAATACACAAGGTACATTGGAATTTATAGAGTTATTATCTTTGGCATGTGTTGTCAAAGAGGGAGAAGTTTACTGTCACATCTCTAAGAATTTTTTTTGGGAACCAGAATAAAGTCAGAAACTAGAGAGGGAGAAGTCCTCTAAAAGATGGAGTATGCTAAAAGAGGGAGAATCTTCTAAATGAACTTGGTAAAAACTATTGTAGAAAAAATTCAATAAAAAGGAAAAGCTCATACTAATAGAGGGAGTTCTCAAATCCAAAATTTTATTGTGCTATGACATGTTGTGTTGCCATCAATGCCAAAGAGGGAGAGTGTTGGATACAACTGATTAATTATGTGTTGTATTTGATGTTACACAAATGTCATAATTATTATCAGTTAGTATATGCCGAGTTCACTTAAATAGTAAAGATAGTTCTCAGTGTCTATCAAGTGCTCTTGTGTTTTCCTAGTTTAGAAGGCAATGTCTACCAAGTTCACTCGAGCATCGAAGGAAAAGTTGTAAAAAGTGAGTGTTAACCAAGCTCGCTCGGGTAACGAAGGAAAGTTGAATGGAACCAATTCTAATTGAGCTCACTCAGTTGCCAAAGGATTTTTGTAAGATTATAGTGTTAACCAAGAATCTATTGGTTAACAAAGGAAATCACTTCAAAAATATTTTCTATCAAGCAGGGTTATCCAACAAAGGATTTTCCTATTTGTTGTATTGAGTTTAATTGATCTATCTATTGATTCCAACCAACTAAGGTGATAAATATTGATTATTATAAGTTCTATTTGAGATGACTTGAAAAAATGGAAGGTATAAGTATAAGGTCAAGTTGTGATTTCAAAGTGTGCAAGTGTGAGTGCAAGAGAATGTGCGAATTATGGTGACGTTATTGAAGATCTATTGATAATAAAAAATAGTGAATTTGAAGGATAAGCAGAATATCTTTGTGGTGAAGCAAAGTCATATTTGATCTAGAAGGATCAAGTACAAGCCAAAATAGAGATCTAAAATCAGCAATTAAGTTGCATTCAAATCAAGTCATTTCATTGTTACTCTCTAACCATTGTAGCAGTGATCTAAATCTCTTAACAGAGTTGGCTTAACAACTATTTGAAAATCCTCTAATAAGGTGGTAATTCCATTGAATTTTTCTTGAGACCTCTAACTAGGGCACTCCTAATAGGGTGATTAAATCCTTTAACAGGGTCACACCTAATAGTGTGTTTTGTAACCTTTAACAAGGTTGGCTCCTAACAAGGCTCACTTCAAAAGAGTGAAAATCAGTAACTAGTTGCTATTTGTGGTTTTTCCCAAATTGGGTTTCCACGTTAAATCTTGGTGTCAAATGTGTTCATGCTATTTACTTTATGTTTTTTCAACTAAGTTAAAGTAATGATAATCACAGATAACAACTAATGGTTTATATGTTAATTTTTTACTGAGCTAATCCCATTACTACCAAGTTACAACACTCTGTGTGTTTATCGAGCTTCAATAGTATTCTGCTATTTATTTGCATTTTGTACTAGCATCAAAGTGATCTAGGATTTATTTTTGTAGTAACTGATTCGCCCGTCCCCTCTCAGTTACTCCTCTTATATTTCCAACAAGAATAATTGAGAGAGGGGTGCGAATCAATTACTCAAGTTCTATATGTACCACTTAAACTATTAAACATTAAACACATCAATGGTCTATTGATCCTGCTTGACATGATGTTGCATAGTCTATACTATAAAACTATCATAAACTTAATTTTTATTGCATAATTAAAAAACATCAGCACATGTAAAACATTCATAGACATTCGTCACAATTTGACACAAGGATTTTACATAGAAACCAAATTTGGGGAAAATCACGAGCAACATGTTACTCTTTTTTACTCTTTCAAAGTGAGTTCTGTTAGGAGCCAACCATGCTAAAGGTTTACAATACGCACTTTTAAATGTGACCTAGTTAGAGTATTTAATCACCCTATTAAGAGCAGCCTTGTAAGAGGGCTTTGATCATTCCATTTATAATGTCACCTAGTTAAAGGATTTACACAAACTATTAAGTCTTTGAATGACTATTAGGTCAAGCTTTGTTAAAAGGATTTAAATACAAACTATTCACAATGATAAGAAAGAAAATAATAGGTTTTGATATGTGTGATTAAAACTCACTTTTTCTAGTTCAAAGTTTTGTTCAGTCCTTATGTTGGTTTACCGATAATCCTTTCATTTTCATCTCTAATCTTGATCTTCTTTGAAACCCTTCAAGAAATCAGTCTACACTTCTCATCAACACTTAAGTCTTTTTCTAAAAATCACTTATTAGTGAGAACATCACATCTACAAGCTTTCTCCTTTAGCTTCACATTCACACTCTTGTGTACTTCTAATAAACCTTTCTCTATATATGAACCCTCTCACACACATTGGCTAGGCTTAGCTAGCCTTGACTAGACACAACAATAAAAATTTGATTCAATCTCCTTTTAAATAGGCAATTTGTGCTTTATCATTTTCTACATCCACCATAGATCTTAGGTTTTACAACAAGCTTCAACTCGATTCAATGTATCTATACACCTTCTTGATCATCCTCTAGAAACTTCTCTAGAATCCTTCTATTAGGTCTTTACCTAATCATCACCTTGAACTTAATGATCCAACTCATCAATCTAATCTTCAACACATTTTATATTTCCCTAGAAATCAATTGAGTCAGCTTGATCTTATGATTCCTTTGAATTTGATCTTTTACTATCATTTGACAATCATTGAACTCTAACAATTGGTCAACACTAAAATAGTCAGTTGTTGTTTAGGCTTTCTATCTTAGCATCAACTAACTTGCTCAGTCAATGCTAATGCTCAGTCAACACTAGATTTTCTTAACACTAATTGTGGCTCACTTAACACCATCCTTACTTAACACTTATTAGTAATTTACTCTTTTACCCGACATGTCTTATCTTTCTTGAAATAAACAATTAATTTTCTTAATCAAAGTCTATCTAATCAAATATCCATTGTAACTTCCTTCATAACTTCAACCTTTCCTCTAGGTCTTATAGTTATGAGTAACTCTCAAATCCTCTTCATTAATCAAATAGATATGATATTTAGATTAGGTAGCAATATGTCTCATTCATAGATTTGACATCAATGACAAAATAATAATTGTAAGTTTCCAACAATCTCTCTCTTTGATTGATGGAAACACCTCAAATTTCCATACAATCCAAAACATGTACTACTTCAAGCATCTCCTTATATGATTACTATCAGATCTTCATTAATATCCTTATTTTAATTCTTATTCTCATCCATGCAACTCTAATATGCAACACATAAATTCCCTCTATCAGATTAGATCATGAAATCAATAAGCTTCCTATGTATTGTTGGCAACACCTTACATACATTCTTCGTCTTTCTGATTACTCCATGGTAACTGAAAATCATCTCCCTCTTTGACAACAATGCCAAAGACACTTCATCTATCTCATACATCTTTATTATGTGGATATTTTCATGGTAGTACATTTGGGTCTCATTCACCATTTTTCATCTAATCTTATGACTAATTCAATATTCTATTCATCTCACTTTCCTACTTTAGGCAACTCCTAAAGTATGACTCTGTACATCAATTTGTAAGATATTCTAATCAAATCATTTGATGCAGAGCTTCATCTCAACTTAAGTAGCCTAAGTAGGGGGAATCACCCCTAATTTATCTCTTAGATATTCATTAGCATCCTTAAGTAAATCCTTAGTGAAAATATCTATAATGTCCCCTTCCATGATATTAATTTATTTATCTTTTTATTCATTTTTTAAAAATATTTCTGTAATATGCTTTTCTTTATTTGATATTTGATATATATATATATATATATATATATATATAAAATTTAAGGAGTCATGTCCTTTAATAGTAATAATTATATTATATTAGTTATATATTATATTAATATTAATATTTTAACATATATTTTTTTAGAAATACATCAACTATATGTATTATTAGATTATAATGCATTATTAATATAGTGTTGCTACATTCAAATATATCTTAATCATCATAATTATATTATATTATTATTATTATAATATGATATATATGATATTATATGAGTATAATATAACATTACTTTATATAATATTATTATTTTAATATCATTATTAATATTAAATTATATATAATATTTATTTATTATTTAAATTATATGCCAAGATGAGGATATCGTACTCATCCCCTCCTAAATTTGCTTCTCCTCAAGAAAAATCTTTCATATACAAGCTCCTTCCTAGATACAAACATATATGTTCTATTGCCTAAAAGATTTATGAGATATACATCTTGATGGATAAAGACATGAAGCAAACAAAGTAGCCACATGAATGCATGAAAACACAAAGCATACACGATGTAGGTAGATGAATACACAAAGAAAACATGGTGTAGATAGATGAAAACACAAAGCAAACATGATGCAGCTAGATGAAATCACAAAGAAAATATAATGCAAACAGATGAACACACATGTTATTCAATTCTTTGATTGTGAACTTACAACCACAAAATCATTAGTACACATTTATATATAAATTTTCCCTTTTAAGATTTCCTTATATCAATCCCTTGACAAAGTATTTATAGTTTCTATTTAGAGAAAATTGATCTTTCAATGACTTGTTAATCAAAAGTATAGTTCATTATAATATTGACTTATCATTTCTTGAATATAGGAGAATAAACTATAATAGGGTACCCTATTACCCAATCATGGGCCTCACCATTTTCCCTCATTATCGTTATCTCTCTTTGATCATCATCTCCAAGATAGTGCCTTTGTATGATGTACCCTGGGGTATTTGCTCCACCACAGGCCTTACCTAGTACCTCTAAGTGGTGTCACCTAGCCCATTCCACTACAAGCCTTATCTTATCTTGGAAGATGATGATTTAATGTAATAAAAGTATAAATGCACATAGTGTTCTTACATAGTTGAAATTTTATTGATACTAGCTCAATAATACTAATATAATCTCCATGCTACTCATAATTCTCTCTCAAATTCCCAATATTAATAAGATGTCAAAATGTTAAATATTATATTCTTTATAAGCATAATTGACATACTAAATATTAATATGAAAAGAAACATTTGAAATAATATACACATACCTTTATTGGATCAATATCAAATGCCTTTACCTCCTTGTAGCACACTGACTTGGTTCTTGCATTACACATATACCAAGTTTTATGTAATTATGAACTTCATTTGTACTTCTTCCTTGCCCTTATCATAGATGGTAGTATGATCTTTTCTAGAAAAAATACTATTTGATTATCTTCTTTGGATGTATTATGATGATATGTGTCTCTACACATTATTAGTTGATGGCTTCTTCGGATCTTATTATGTATTGAAAGACTAAATCATATGTAGTGTCCCAATGTTTTGGACTATTACAATATCTATAACTAGTATATAGTTAATTCTTCATTGTTCAATTCATCTTTAGCCTTGATTTCATCCTCATTTTCCAAATTAGGGCTTCTTTTTTCAATTTCATCCTCATTTGCTAAATTAGGGCTTCCTCTTCCATCCTTTTGGAGATGAGGCTCATAGGTAGACTTATATGCCGCCAAACCCTCAATTGAAAATCGACATGAAAGCTTTATGATCTAGAGTGGATGGAGTAGGCCATGGCATGGTCATGGAAACAAGAAATGTCAGATCTCCTATAGAATCAAGGTAATTGGGAAATTGCAAGCTAAATTTCTTTCAACCATCTCAATCTGTAAAGTGAAGAGGACTCCATGTCATGGAAGCCATGTCTAGCCACTTGAATTCAAAAATGGTTTTCCTTACCTAGGCACGATTGGCATTAGGATCTTGCTGATTGGAGTTGAGAGCTTGAAGATAGCACTTCTTAAATGTTTGCAGTTTTTTATATACTTTGCGACTTCCTCCAAGTGAATTGGTCAATGTTATTCTTCCCTCTTCAACAATTCTCATACCATGCCTTCAAATGGTGAACATGCTATCCTATCTTTTCCTTTCAAATTAACCATCCTCACCAAATCACAATTTGAATCTTTGTATGAGATATAGCGTGTATTTGTTTTAAAATTTTCATTTGCTAAGGGAATACCCTATTAGTGTGGCTTAACGAATATCATTTAGCTTGGGAAGATAATTATATGAAACATTTTTGAGACCACACTCCTTGTAATATCTTAGAGGATATATGTTCAAATTCAAATTTAGAACTATAATCTTTCTATTTGCATCAATTAGACATGAGTCATATATCTATCACCATGATCTTAAAACTTTTGTGGATTAACTTTCTCCAATAGTAGCAATGAATATCATGTTTGTCAAAGAAAATCCAAAACCACAGTTGGAGTCAACCAATTATATATATTATCAACACCCTTCTACAATATAAGATATATTTGGATAGGGTAATGAGTAATTGTGGATGTAATGATATTTACATCTAATTTCATCATTAATCCATGACACAAGACACTTTCCAAATGAATGATTATTGATGTTTGACATCGCTTCTAGATCCCTAAGATATTCATTGTTACTATCAACTCCCAACTATTATACAAGTTTCAAATTATGTGAAGACTATACTAAGCATTTTTTATTCATAGGTTGGCAAGATGTTGAGCTCTAATACCACTTGTAATGTCCCCTTCTGGGACAATAATTTATTTATCTTTTTATTCATATATTTTTTTTTATTTTTGTAATATGCTTTTCTTTATTTGATATTTGAATATGCTTTTATATATATATATATATATATATATATAAGAGTCACATCCTTTCATAGTAATAATTATATTATATTAATTATATATTTATATTAATAAGCTTAGTTGTATTAATTAATATCATAAAATTTATTATATTTATATTTATATTATAGCATATATTATTTTAATAATATATCAACTATATATATTATTAGATTATAATACTTTAGTAATATAATGTTGCTACATTTGAATATATCTTAATCATCATAATTATATTAGATTATTATTATTATTATATGATATATACGATATTGTATGATTATAATATAATATTACTTTATAGAATATTATTATTTTAATATCATTATTAATATTACATTATATATAATATATATTTATTATTTAAATTATATGCCAAAATGGGGATATCACAATATCAACTATTTTCTCCTTAGTTTTTACATACTCCAATTTCACATCTTTGTCTTGAACTAGCTCTCTCAAGTAATGATACTTGATAGCAATACACTTGGTCTTTATATGCATTAATGGTTCTTTGATATATTTATAGCACTTATATTGTTATAATAGATAACAACTAGATCAATGATATCTTCATTCATACCTTTCAACAATTGCTTGATCTATACATTATTTGAATAATATATTGCTGCTATCACATATTCATCTTTAGTTGTTGACTGTGAAATACAAATTTGTTTTTTTCTTGTCCATGAGATTACTCTTTTTCCTAAAAATAAAGTTCTGCCACTTGTACTCTTTCTATCATGAACATAGCATGCCCAATCAGTATGAGTGTATACTTTTAGTTCAAACTTGTCATTCTTCTTGTAATATAAGCCATAGTCTTTTGTTCCTTTTAGATATCTCAGTATCCTTTTCAGTACCAACATGTGATTTTCCTTAGGGTTTGCAAAATATATTGCAAAAATCCCAACTGCTAAGGCAGCATAAGTTTTGTTGTGAACAGCATATTATAGTTTCCCAATCATTTATCTATATAATATTCAATTCACATCATTTGAATCATCATTCTTAGATAGCTTATCTCATGTAGCCATTGGTGTGCTCATTGGTCTTGAATCTTCTATTTTAAGTGTTTTTAGTATCTCCTTGATGTATTTTAATTTAGTAATGTAGATACCTAGCCTCATTTGATATACTTGTAAACCAAAAAAGAGATTGATCTCACCAAACATAGAAATTTTTTATTCCTTCTTTATTTCATCTACATATGACTTGCATAAAGAATCCTTTCCTCCAAATATGATATCATCAACCAAAATTTCAGATAATAATATCTCATTTTTGTTGCAAGCATGAATGCTGATGATATTCCTATGGGGGAGTATTGTAGATATGTTTCTATGATGATATGTTACATTCATGACTGAGTTTTTCATTGATGTCAACATAGCAGTTCTCTGTGGTATCTGACAGAAGAACAATAGAAAGATCAAGTTGGTATAGATGGCTAGTTGAGTATTATAATTATCTAAGGTTATGGGAGATATTTCTAAGTATCTAGTATATGTGGTTAATGTCAAAGGAAGAAATAATAATTCTAGAAGAAGTTATGTAAGTTTTGGTGATGTCTATTCTGAGATAGAGTTTATAGAGGCATGTTCTAGTAAACTTGTTATATCTCTTAGCAGAATTGATATTCTGAGGATCAAGCTTGAGGACATGAAGAAGACATGTTGATGATGATGTGGCTAAGTTTTCTCATATAATATTGCAAAAATTATTCAAGTTGCAAGGTGGAATGTTAATGTTATCACTAAGTGCAACATGTTCTTAATGAAGTACTATAATAATTAATTGAGAAGGTCTAATAGCTGACTTAGAGAATTATTTTATGGACTCACAAAGGAAGGTCATTTTATTTTATCAAGGATGAGGTGAAGAATGACATGAATTATATTGATATGAAGTAATTGTAGGTACAGAGAGTTGAACGTGAAGTTGAGCAGAGTAGTTTAGAAGTGAAGGAAACTTCATTGCTGAGGTTTTACTGAGTGATCCAAGGTTTAATATTTGGATACAAAGTTTGTGACCTAGTATACAAGGTTTGATAGTGATTGGTTTGGTTGACAGAACAAAGGAAAGAAGAACATAATAGTAAATTGTATGTTTGAGCAGTGAGCTCTTCTTGTAGTTGAAATTGCAAGTTTGGGTAGTGGGCTCATCTTGCATACATTATACTACAATTCCTAATAGGTTGGAATATCCTAATAGGGATTCAAAGTCTCTTAATAGGGACTCTATGTATTAAATGTTGTAATGGACTCC
Organism: Cupressus sempervirens; assembly: GCA_028749045.1. NCBI lineage: Eukaryota > Viridiplantae > Streptophyta > Pinopsida > Cupressales > Cupressaceae > Cupressus > Cupressus sempervirens. The sequence continues at coordinate 599,600,453 of CM053784.1, read as the reverse complement.
TAATAGGTCACATCCTCTAACAACGAATGTTTATATTAGTACATCATCTTGTGGGCATCATTCCTACTAGATTTTTCCCTCCAATCAAGGGTTTCCCTAGTTAACATATTTGTTGTAATTGTTTGTGTGCATCTTATTATGGTTTTTGTTTACTTTGGTTGAATGGTTAAGTTTTTTTAAAGAAGATAATTGTTTTAATTTTTAGATAACTAATTCACCAACCCCCCTCCCCTAATTATCTTTGTGGGCTATTGTTTCTAACAATTGGTATTAGAGCCTCAAGTCCTTGAAGATAAAGTTTCACAATTTTGGGAGATCCATGGTGAACATGTTTAGGAAAGATAGTTTGAAGTTTGATGGAACAAATTATGATAGTTGGAAGGAAAAGATGAAGACACATCTATTGTGTATGGGTTTGGGATATTGGATCTTAACAAAATTAGTGAAGACAATCATTGTTGAAAAGGATTTGGAAACTTGTATTGAAGTAGAAAGAGATATTTTTATGTGTGGCATGAGAGCTAGAGAAGCACTATTGACTACACTTCCTAAAATTGAATACAATTAAGTAAAATCACTTGCTACTTCACATTTAATTTAGAAAGCTTTGGAAACTAGTTTTGAAGGTGATGCACATTCTAAGAAGTTAAGGCTACAAAGTTGGATTTGTGCATTTCAAGATGCTAAAATGATGGAAGATGAATTTGTAAGAACATATACATGTAGGACATTAGAAAGTATTGTAGGTATCAAATCTCGCGGAGGAACCAAAGAAGATGATGAGGTTTTATGGAAGATATTGAAGACTCTAACACCATCATTTAAGTTAGTAGTTCAGATGATACAATTGTTGATATCTTGTACCAAATATTTTACAAAGGAGTTATTTCTTGGAAGACTTGAAGTAGTTGAGAATGAGCTTAGACAATCTAGAGAATTGACCAGAACAGAGACAACTTTTAGTGTCATGAATATTCAACCTAGTCTATTAAGGAGCACAAGTTCTAGAGGAGATTTTGCTAGTAGCAACATATCTAAGGAGGACAAAAATATTGAATGAGTATCCCTTCTAGTAAAAAGAGAAAAATGAGGTAAGAAAATCTTTAAATGTTGGACTTGTGATGAATATGGTCATTATGCATCTAACTGTCCTAAAAAAGAGAAAAAGTATAAGGGAAATTACAAATCTAGAAAAGCTAGAGAGTATTTTTTTGATGATGAAATAGGATTTGTGAAAATTAAAGAAGAAAGTCCAAAAAATGTAGCTTTGGTGTCATAGGTTGAGAAGAAATTTGATTGAATAATTGACAATGGTTGTTTACATTATATGACTAGTGATATGAACAAGTTTGTTGACTTCAAAAGTTAGGAAGGAGTTATTGTTAGAGTTGAAAATAATGCAACATGCCAAGTTCAAGGTATTGGATCTATAACTCTTGATGGTAAAAGTAACACAGAGGATGTATACTTTGTTGATGGTTTAAAGTAAAATCTTTTGAGTATTGGACAACTAGTGGATAGAGGTTATTAGTTGTAGTTCATAGAGAAGACATGCATGATCAAAGACAAAGATGGACATGTAAATGGAATAGGAACCAGATCTATAGGTAATGTATTTCACTTGAATGCTACTAAAATGACATGTTTGGTTACAAAGGTAGATGACAGTTAGTTATGTCATAAGAAAATTTGTCATATAAACTTTGACAGTATTGTGAAGACTAGTAGTATGTTTGCAATTAGAGATTTGCCAAAGATTGTAAAGCCTACTAACACAATTTGCAAGTAGTGTATTTTGGAAAAGCATAAAAAAACTTATTTTTCTAGCAAGAAGTTTACCACTACATTGAAGTTGGAGATTGTACACACAGATCTTAGTGGTCCTACAAAGACTAAAGGACTCTATGGTGAAAGTTATTTTATGATTCTAGTTGATGACTTCCCTAGAATGATGTGGGTTGCATTTCTTAAAGAGAAATTTGAGGCATTTGATAAGTTTAAGATATTCAAGAGAAGAGTTGAGAATGAATCTGTTATTAAGATTAAATGTTTAAGATTTGATAGAGTAGGAGAATTTACTTCAAATGATTTTAACATATTTTCTAAAGAAAATGAAATCAAAAGACAGTTATCAACTCCAAGACCCCGTTAATAGAATGGCATTGCAGAGAGAAGGAAAAAATCAGTTACAAAAGCTACAAGAGCTATGTTAGCAAAGAATTATGTATCCAAGATGCTTTGGAGAGAAGCTATGAATATAGAAGTCTACGCTATGAATAGAGTGCAAGTTAGGAAAGACATAAAGAAGACCCCTTATGAATTGTAGTTTGGTCACTCACCTATAGTTAAGTATTTTAGAATTTTTGGGAGTAAGTTTTATATCAAGAAAGATGATGATATTGGTAATTTTGATACTAGAAGTGATGAAGGTATGTTTCTTGGTTATTCATTGAAAAGAAAGGCTTATAGATATTATAATCAGAGAACTAAGACTATTTTGGAAAATGAAAATGTGAGAATTGATGAGAAATTTAGGATATAAGAGAGAATAGTTGATTACAATTTAGATGATGATGTTGTTACTAAGCCAAGGAATGATGAGTTATTTCTTGAGACTAACAATGATTTGTAGAATGAAATAGAGCTAAGGCTGGAACAAAGCTTAGAACCTTCAATAGATCCAAGAGTTGAGATAGAAACTCCTACTTAACGAAATAATATGATAAAGAATCACCCATCCAAGCTAATCATCGAAAGCAAAGACAAAGTTGTGATGAAAAGAAGCAGAATCAATGAAAAACTATGCTTGATATCTTAAGTTAAGCATAAGAATGCAGATGAAGCATGTAAAGATGATTATTGGAAACAAGCTATGAAAGAGGAATTGGATTAGATAATAAAGAATGAGACATGGGCGTTGGTTCCTAGACTAGTAGAAGGGAATGTGATAGGAATTAAAAGGGTATTAAAAAACAAGATGAATGAACAAGGAAAAGTTGTAAGGAATAAAGAAAGATTGGTATGTAAAGGTTACTCACAACAACAAGGGATAGATTATGAGGAGACTTATGCTCTAGTGGCTAGAATAGGAGTAAGATTATTCTTAGCCTATGTAGCACAAAAGAAATTCAAAGTGTATTAGATGGATGTCAAGTCAACATTTTTGAACTTGAAGAAGAAGTGTACATTGAGTAGCCTGAAGGTTGTCCTTGATAGATGACAAGGACATAGTATGCAAATTGAGGAAAGCATTATATGGCTTGAAGCAAGCACCTAGAACCTGGTATGCAATGTTGGACAAGAATTTGACAATGCTTGGATATAGCAAAGGTATGGTAGATAGTAATATCTGTTGGAAAGAAATTGATAATGGTTTGATGATTTTGGTAATATTTATTGATGATATCATATTTTCAAGAAATGATGAAGAAAGTAAGAAGTTTGTTGAGGAGATGAAGAAAGAATTTGAAATGAGTATGGTAGGAGAGATAAAATATTTTCTAGGTCTAATAGCTGATTCAGGGAATTATTTTATGGACTCAGTATAAAGGAAGGGCATTTTCCTTTATCAAGGATGAGATGAAGAATGACATAAATTGTATTGATATGAAGTAATTGTAAATAGAGAGAGAGTTGAATTCAAAGTTGAGTACAACATTGTGAAAGTGAAGGAAACTTCATTGCTAAGGTTTTGCTGAGTGATCCAAGATTTGTGACCTAGTCTAAAAGGTTTGACAGTGATTGGTTTGGTTGATAGAACAAAGAAAAGAAGAACATAATAGTAAATTACATGTTTAAGTAGTGAGATCTTCTTGTAGTTGAAATTGCATGTTTAGGCAATGGGGTCATCTTGCATACATTATACTACAACTCCTAACAGGGTTGGAAAAACTCCTAACAAGGTTGGAATCTCCTAATAGGGAATCTATGTGCTAAATGTTGTAATAAACTCCTAACAAGATCCATCCTATAACAAGGAATATTTATATTAGTACATCATCCTGTGGGCATCATTCCCACTAGAGTTTTCCCTTTGATCAAGGGTTTTCCTAGTTAACATATCTAGTGTAATTGTATATGCACATCTTATTATGGTTGTTGTTTAGTTTGGTTGAATGGTTGAGTTTGTTTAAAGAAGATAAATGTTTTAATTTTCAGATAACTAATTCACCCCCCCCCACCCAAAAAAAAAAAAAAAATTTCTTGGTGGACTATTGTTTCTAACAATTGTTATCTCCAATCTTCAAGTACAAATTGTTGTTATCATTAGTTCTTGCAAATCTAATCTTTACCAAATAATTGTGTACCCTTTCATACCATGCTTTATGGGCTTGTTTCAATTCATATAGAGATTTTTGTAGTTTACATATCATGTTCTTCTTGTTGGGATCTACAAATCATTTTGGTTGTTCTATGTTAACCTCTTCTTCAAGTATTCCATTTGAAAATGTAGATTTGACATTTTTTTGGTACACTTTAAATATTTTGTAAGAAGAATAGGAAAGTAGTGTTCTAACTCCTTCTAATCTTGTAACTAGGGAACAAATTTCCCATAATCAATTCCTTCTTCCTGTGCATATCCTTTGCATACCAGTCTACCCTTGTTCCTTGTGACTTCTCCTTTGTCATTCACCTTATTTCTGAATACCCCTTTGGTTCCAACAACATCTTGCCATTTGGTTTAGGTATCAGTGTCTAGGTCTTTTTCTTCTCTATCTATTCAATTTCTTCATTCATTGCTTTGTTAATCTCATATAAATTTTGACATATGAGTGAAAATATATTTAATTCATTTACTTAGTTCATGCTGAACAAGGAATGTATGCCAAGCATAAGTTGTCAGATAGTATATGTTGAGTAACTAATAAGTGTTGAGTTGCTCAAGTGTCAAGTAGATAGTAAGTGTCTAGTTATTCAAATGTTGAGTGATCAGTGGATGCTAAGTCATTTAGAGGTTGAGTTACATCATTAAAGAGACAATGGATGTCAAATATCAGACACTTCAAGTGCCAAGTAATATAGTTTTGACATAGTTGTTTGTAATGACACAAATTACTATATAACCATTTTGGAGCCTACTTAAGGATTATTTTGCAATCTTAGAGGATAAGAATGAATCTTTATTGAAGATCCCTATGCAGTACATATAGCCAATTAGAAAAAGAGAAGGATTGAGCAAAAATATGGGTGAATTACAATCATCAATTCATACCTAGGTCTTCTTAAGGAGGCAAAACCCTAAACTTTTTAATGAATGTGTGTGAAAAAAAGAAGAAGAAGTTTGCATGTACAAATAGAGAATTCATGGTGACTATAGTATGGTGATTTTAGATACATTCTAGAATTAGTTAATGGAGAATAGAGGAAAAGAGTTAGAGGACAAAAGAGATACATTTGACCAGTGAGGATCAAGTACACATTATGAAAGAGGTGATATGTTATCTAATAGAAGAGTGCTAACCATGGGATCATTGTCAAGACATTCTAATAGGTGAATTAGTTAAATTTCTTAACAGAGTAGTCTTAACAGGCTATTGTAAATCCTTTAATGAGGAGCTTACTTCATTTTAAGTTAAAGTCCTTTTACTAGGCACACTTCTAATAGGGTGTTGAAATCCTTTAACAAGGTAAGATCTAACAATCTTGTAAGTCTTTAATAATGCAAACCTTTCACAGTGTAGATCATGTTACATGATCAAACATTGTAACCTTCATTAGATACACTTTATTACTATAGTGATAGAGATTTGTGGGTGTCATCACCACCCTAGTTTTAGCTTCTCATTAGAGGGTTTTTGGGTAACCAAATATCTTGTGTCATACATGTATTGAATGTTATTTTATTTCATACTATGGATGAATATGTTTAGCTAGCTATTTTACTTTTCATGTACAATTATGAGATGGATGTGTGGTGAATGAATTTATGGTTAAAGTTTAGAAGGACTGATTCACCCCTCCCCCCCTCTCAAAGTTTACTTTCCCTATTGTATTTCCAACAATTGGTATTAGAGTGAAGATTCTCTAGAAAGGAAATCTTTACAAATTTGAGGAAAGATCTTGAAGATGGAAGTCTACAAGTTTGGAAAGACTATTGAGAACCAAAAGATTGAGATATAGCTTGCCCTACATAAGCTGAATAAAGTAAGAGATGAGTTAAAATGATCATTGAAAAGAATGAAAGAGATAACTATTGAAGAGACTGGTGCACTATTGGCATAAATACATATTTACTATTTACACTTACTTAAGTTTACTTAGGTTAAAGCATTATTTTAATGTTTATTTGTTAGTCACCTAGGAGTATGTGCACTCTTCTGGGTTGTCATGTTGACAACACAAGAGTTCGCACCTCTTTTATGCACATGGTGTCTACAACACAAGAGTTAGCACACTAATTAAGTGCATGGTGTCTACAACATCTCCACTTGAGATACACCTTGTCATTCTTATCCTATCATCTAGAATGATGGATAAGATGTGTGCTTAGTTTTCATGCTTACCTTATCTCCCAGCTCTTTCTAGAGATATTCTAGGTGCTTGCTAAGAGGCCTTTATATATAGGCACTCCTAGTATATCTGATCACATATAATATAAAAAAATGTATGAGGAAATACTCTGATATATTGATCATACACCTTTTTGGTCTACAATTGTGCTTGTGTTCAAGTTCTATGATCTTGGGTGAATATTGCCCTAAGGAAAATTCTTACATGGTATCAGAACTATACCAAATTCTTACATAGACATTACCAAGAGATTGACACTACTAGATTATTTGCATATGGAAACATAAGTGAATTTGATGTAGCAGTTAGAAATTTGATGGAAAAGAATGAAGCCCTAACTAAAGAGGTCTTAAATCTCAAAAAAAAACAAGAATACAATTAGTATTGCTTTTTAAGGTAACTGAGAAGAAAAAGAAAGTTGAAGAAGACAAAGTCATGGTTGAAGGTGACAAAAGGATACTGACCAAAAAATTGTAATAGAAGACATCAGAGGTGAATAGGATTTCTCACATGCAACTAGAAACATTGAATCAAATGACAATTGCAAATCATGAATTGAATGGAAAAGATATTGAGATCACAACACTAAAGTTGCAGAATGAACAACAAAGAAATGATCTAAAAAGAGAAAAAGAATTTGCTGAAAGTTTCAATAGATCTAGTGAAGCGATCAAGTATTTTGAGCAATTGATTAGATCTCCTAGATCCAACAGTGATACTATAGTATTGGTTTACACTAGTACTAGAGAAGGTGAATCATATAAAAGTGGTGGACTAAGGAATGTCAATGGTAAGAACTCCAAACCTACTTGTCATAATTATGAAAAATTAGGACATATTGCTAATGTTTACAAAAATAAGACTGCAAATTAGAATCCTAAGCAGAAGTTTGTGGGTCACTATTACAAGTGTATCAAGTAAGGACATTAGGCATATGAATGCAAAACCAAGACCACAAGAACACAAAGCTTTAATGGATACTACTACAATTATCAGAAGCATGGACATAGAGCATACGAGTATAGATCTAAGCCCAAGTGGTCATCAAACAAGTTGACAAAGGTAAAACACAATGAAAACTCTTATAATTGGGGTTATAATACAAGGTATAGTTTTTGGTATTATCAAGAGTATGGACATGCTATTAAAAATTGCATTAGAACACATTTCAAAAGTGACTACAGAAGATGGTTATGTCAAACTACATGTTTTAGCTATTTGAAGATTGGTCACATAAGTATTATTTGACAAGGTCAAAAGCTCCCAGTAGTGAGTTTAATAAAGGAAAAGGGAAGGTTGATGTTGAAGAAGTCAAAGTGTAGATGAACAAGACATGGAAGAAGAAGGAAGATTGTAGCACATCAAGTTCAGGTGGGATCACTTCATCTAATGGATCAAGTGATCACACCATCTCCAACTAGTAAATTAGGAGGTATGTATGGGACTAACGTTTCAAAGTTTAATTATACATCAATTCCAAAGATTGAGTTCTAAAAAGATCATATATGCATTAATTGAGATTCAAATTATTGGTTAAACTTAGAAGAAATCTATATAAGTTTTCATGCTACTGTCGAGCATGAAAATCTTTCACTATGGTTGCTGAGTGATACTTAGTTAATGCCAAGCTATCAAAGGTGATAGTGTTGTCCAACATTGTAGTAATTTTTGATCATAAAGGAAATTATATGGAAGCTGAGTGAGTGAGAATTGCTATTGGAGCTAAGCCTATAGTTGTGTAATCACTGAGCATTTATTGTAAAGTTTTAAGGGCTATATGGTCAATTTTTGACTCATTTGTAATCATCCAAATTTGGAGAGTGCATGAAGAGCTAAAGGAAAATTGGAAAGAAGAATTCAAGTGTTCGAAAACCAAATTCAATTGCTACTCAACACTAGTCATCATATTTTTAAGGTATTTATCGTGTGTCAAGCTACATTGTTTGAATTTTTGTAAACCCTAGTTAGTTATTATAGCATCTAGTTCTTCAGTTGCTATGGTTAAGGAAGGAAAGGAATTTTTTAATGTTCAATTGATAAGTAATGAGATCAAACAACCACATTTCTAGGTAATTCCTAACATTACATATAAAGGAGAGTCATTTGGTGCATTATTGATGATACCACCACAAGTATTGATGATATGATATGTAAGGTGTTGCTACAATTGTAAGGTTGGAAGCATTGGAGACATAAAGATAAGAGAGTTATATGGAAAATTATATGAGAATAAAGTATTGAAAGATAATTGTAGTGCCTACCCTCGTTTACATTTTTTCGGACACATTGTTGTTATTATTGTCAGACTATGTTAGACTAGTTTTAAGTTGATGGTTAGTAGCATTCTTTTGAGACTATCAGACATTATGTCCTGGATTCAGTTGATGTATGATGAGATTAATTAGACTCTATGTATGCATGATGATTATTACATTGCTTTCAGTTATTGATGATGATTAGTTAGATGGTTTATTATCACATGTGTTTTCTTATGGATACTTACCCCATACTTGCATGTGTATGGTGTGCGTGTTTGTTCTTATGTATGGCATTTCTAATGTGGTTAAGGAAGGGAGTCATAGTCACCTACTAGTCAGGATCTACATGATGCACCACTTCCTGCCATTGCCTATTTAACTTAGCATTGTGTATATTGTATGTACATGCATGGTTTTTATGTAGGTTGCAGGTACCGAGTATCGACTTCCCTAAATTGCCAGGATGAGTGTACCCTATCGCACTATCTCAATGGTAAGAGAGGGGAGATAAATTCTCAAGTCCAAATCCAAAACCCTTAAACCATTTGTTCTAGTGAGGTAGGACAAGTATCTAGATATTTTACCTTCTAAATGTGTTGGATGACATAATTCGTGATTTTTAACCCTTTAGACTGATTTTGTATGAATTGTTCTATGATGGGTTTTCATATTTTATCTTAGAGGTCTATGGTGAATTTTCTATTAATTAAGTCTTAAATAAATAGATTTAATTAATAAATTAATTATTTGAGAAAAATTAATATAATATCATGATCTTTGATATTTTGATTATAATTAATTAAATGAGAATTAATTGAGAAAATAATTAAATAAAAGAAATTAGAAATTAAAATTAATTATAATAATAATAATAATAAAATAATAATAAAGTAATAAATAAATTATAATAATAATAAAAGTAATAAAAGAATTAAAATAAAAGTTATAAGCTTGCCTAGGAGTAAACACACCTTTTGATTGCACATATGTCAACAACACAGGAGTTAGCACACAAATTAAGCACATGGTGTCTACAACCTTATGACTCATCTAGAAGGTTGGAAAAGACTCATGCTTAGTTGTCAACACCTTCTGGTTGTTTCTAGAGACATTCTAGGTGCTTCCTGAGAGTTGTTTATATTCAGACACTCTTAGAAGCTTAGGGAGAGCATTTTGGAGGACCCGAGAACATTGGAGAAGGAAGGAGCTTGCTTTGCGGATTCTGAGGAGAAGGGTTTTAGCAACAGTGTCCAGGTAGACACTTGTGATTTTGGCCTATATTATTTCTGTTCTCGCACTTCCTGTCTTCTTCGTGTCTTCTAAATGCTTTCTGAGGATTCTTATATCTTGGGTGTATGTATTTTGTCATAGTTAGTTAAAATCTTTATGAGAAAACTTCCTATGCATAGATCTGAGAAAAATTATGGGGCTAGGGTTAAAATTTATAGTCAAACCTATTAGAAAAATTAATGGGTAAATTTAGAGAACAAATGTGTTATAGGGAAAATTCTTAAAATTGAAAGCCTTTAAAAATTGTGTATATGTTCTCTGTGGAAATATACATGTTTATATATTTTTCAGATCTGCATACATACATATATATATATATATATATGTTTATGTTGTAGTACAAAACTTTGCGTGTGTATATATATATACACACACATATATATATATATATATACAAATATACATTTATATATACATACATACATATGTTTATATATATATATATATATATATATATATATATATATATATATATATATATATATATATATATATATATATATATATATATATATATATATATTTAATTGAAAAAAATTGAATGATATATCACAGTGAGAAACTTATAAAATCGCATCGTGATTCATATTAAGAAAACGTTTTGAAAAACATTATTTAAAAAAAAAAGAATTCGCATAATGGCCGAATGTTTATTAAAAAAATTATTAAAAAATTTTTTAAAAAAAGTTTATCGTGGGTCGGGAGGGAAAAGCCCGTACCCTGCCAGCTTAGCAAGTGTAGAGTACCTGCATCACAGGTATTGCGACGAAAGGCGATACTCTATATTGCTATCGCCGTAGGCCCTGCAATCGTAGGGTACCTGCATATCGCAACAACGATTTTTGCATATATGTGATGTGTTTGTTTTATAATATAGTATATGTGTAATGCGAATTGAATTTTATAAATGCGAAATCAAAATTGTTCTCATTTCAATTTTTTTATAACATTTTAAAATATTATCATTATCATTGAATATTAATAAATATATATATTTATGTATGTATATATATAAGTATGTATATATGTTATTAATAATTAATAATTATTATATTTGTTAAATTTTTGCATTAATAAACGTTTTCTTTGATAATAAATTAATTGGTAATAATATAGTCTTAACAATATCGGTTATTATTTAATCGATTTGAATTGTGAAGGAAAGATGCAATGAAAAGAATTGGTAATTTCTTATGTTGAAAATTCACAATGTAATTTTCAAATAACGTTGTATAACAATATAACATTTAGAAATTTGAATTCTAAGAGTTAGAGGGAAAAGCTTAAATCCATCAAAACAATACATGGGTTAGGAAAATGTGCAAAATGTTCCTCCACTCAATATCTAAAATTGAAACAAAAATGGAGATCTCCACACTCTATTTAGTTATGTAGTTTAGCAAACCAAAACATGTGTTTGCATTGTGTTTTCTCTATGCTATTTATTTTGGGTTTTGGGTTGACTAGTGTTGACCAATTATAGGACGTCTACCAGAGGCTCGGGGGTTATGATTGTGATGTCATGATGATGTCTTTTGATTCTGATCTTTATAAACCCAACCATGGATATGTGATGGTATGCTCTATGAAGATGTTTGTACTTACTGATTGTTATTGCTTTCCAGTTTTCTTATGTGAAGCTGAGATTCATATGTATGAGACACTTGACTTAACCATTTTGAGTCATCGATCAATTATACTTGGGGTTACTTCCAGTCATTTGATAGAATTGAATTGTTATCCAATCTTGATGATGTCATATTTTGAGATGCTTTTTGGTTGCTTATTAAGAACCAATGATTATTGTGATTATCAAGGATACCTTCAGTTGCCAATAGAGAACTATTGTGGTCATGATTATCTATGGATGTTTTTTAGTTCCTCATGGAGATTTGATGTTTATATTGTGGATTATCTTTTGTGATTTTGAGATTTATGATTCCATGAGCTTAGGGTAGGTTATCTACTTGTAGTGTTTGGAAGTGGCTTGCAATGGGGGCCGAGGCCCTAAGAGGCTGCTAGGGTAACTCATTGTAAGTTGTCTTAATAAGTGAAAACATTCACACCTAATACTGACTTAATGAGCCTAAAAAGATAATTGTTTTGTTCTCGCCCATGCCTCGAGTGCTTTTACAGACTAGGATGGGAGTAGAGAGAACACTTGGTTGTGACCTTGCATTTTGTAGTATGCCTTTTCTGAATGAGAGGATACTAGTGGCCGCACAGGGATCACTAGGGGGCCAGGGTCTATTGGGAGACTACTAGGGTAACACTAGCATGATCCATGTGATGACACTTTCCCACTTGCATAGTAGGTTTCCTACATGTCTTTTTGTGCCTCTAGGATTAGATGTCATTTTGTGATTGGAACCTTTGAGTTAGTATGCTTTTAAGATTCCTTGACTTAGAGAGTATTTATGCTATGTGATTTTGATAACCTGTTTGGGACTTGAGATTATCTCCTCAGCGCGGTGGGAGTGGACCACTTAGGTTCCACATAGTCGGGTGGTAGTGCTTATCACTCTTATCATTTGAGATCTATTTGAGACACCGTGGCTAGTGCATTAATGATTATGATGGTGGACAAGTATCCTTACATTGATGATTTGCATATGTTAGATGATGATATCTTATGCTTTACATTGCATGTTAGATTTCTTTTCTGCATATGATGTAGTATGATTAGGAGTGACATTCCTACAATGTTAATACTGATGATCTCTTCAATGATTTGAAATGTTATGCATGGAGGGATGGCTAGGACCCACGATGGTCTAATGATGCTATTAATGGTTGGGAGGAACCATGCACTTAGTTAGTTATGTTTGTGATAAATGGTTATCTTTTATGATGGATGTTTATATCTTCTATGATGATGTATTATGTATGACATGTGAGTACATTTACTTTTTTGCATCATGGATTAGAATTAGGATGATGATGTACTTTATTTCACATATGTATATTATTTTAAGCCTTTCATACCCTGTGACATGTACAGTGGATGATTGAGCAATCTAAAATGTAATCACTTAAAGGACACTTGTATATTTTTTAAGTACATTGGATGTTTCATTATTATTTCATGTGGATGTTGTATTAGATGGATTCATTAATAGTTAATTTAGATGTGATTCAACATTAAGGGATCCTTAAATAATGTAACTGATTATGTATGTTTATGTTTACTTTCATTTGGATTGTTGCTATTTCTTTCGTTATTATGTATAAGTTATAAGTGGTTTTTACTTTCATGTATTAGAAAAAAAAAAGCTACCAAACTTAGTGAAACTTTAGGTTAATTCTTTGGATCCCTTGGCAGGGCGTTACAATAATTCAAGGTTGTAGATAGAAAAGGGTTAACATGTGCCCTAGATTTTCCAAATGTATTCAAAACAAAATGGATTAAGATTATTCTTAGTAGAATTCATAAAAATTATGTATGGTTGGAGGATGGCCCTATAAAAATCAAAAAGAGAATCATTCATAGATTGATAGGGTATCCAACCCTAGATAGACCTAAGACAATGAGGAGTGATGCAAAAGAGGAAATTGAAAAGAATATAGGGGCACTATGGAACAAGAGATAAATGACTATATATATAATTTATGATCCTCTAATTTTTTTTGCAGTAAGAATTATTGCACATAAGTTCTTTCAATCTAGTAGGTTAAATAATGTACCATGGATGGCTACAAATTTGGGTTACAAGATAGTGAAGAAAGACCACTCTTATGACCTTGGTGAGTTACAACTATAGCAATTATCTGAGAACTTGGGAGTCATAAGGAAAACAAAAAGTGCACAATGCAAATTTGAGCCAATACTAGTTTGTATATTTTTATATGTGTAGAACACTTTTCCCACATTTTGGAAAGTAGCTTGGAAGCTAACAGATCAGTTTTAGTGTAGATTGGTGAATTTATAGAGCAACTTGGAGAAAATTTTAAAAGTGTGATGACTAGCTACTTGGAACACATTAAGAAGTCAATGAAACAAAGATAGAGGATACTAGTATTACTTGTAGAGAAAAATTTCAATGATTTTTTTTTCTAGTTGATTATGATTTCACATATGTTCAAGCTATTATTCCAAGGGTGAGATGGCTCAAACCTCGGCCTTATGAAATTAATGTTTTTGAGGCATTTGTAGCCACACTTCTTTACTCACAAAAGAAGTAGATAAGGATGCTATTTCTTTTGGAAACTATGATATAACAAAGTAAAAGATCACAATAGACTTAAAGACAACTTTTGTGATAAGGAAAATGTATAAGCTTGCAAAGAAACTCAAGGAACAATTTGGTGAAGGGGTAGAAGGAGATGAAAAAGAAGAAGATAATAAAGATGATGTCGATACACCTACCCAAGCACCACTTTCCATCACATAGGATCAAGGTGAGGACCAAGGAGAAGATGAAGTTATTGAGGGAGAAGAAGCCAATGAAGCACCTATTGCCACAGAAGAAAAAAAGAGGAAAGCAAAGAAACTAGTAGCAAGAAAGCCTTAAAAGTTTGTGAAATCTTCATAATGAAAGCCTACACCTCCTATTACTAGGGCTAGCACAAAAGCTACTACCAAGAAGACCCAAGAGGTTTAGAAGCCTAGAGGCAAGAGAGCTAGTACAACTACAAAAGGAGATGAACCTAAGTAGAAGCAAATAAGGAAGTACATTGTCCCAGTTGAATCAGATGAAGAGAGGATAGTGTCAAATGATAATAGCCAATTGAAAGTGGTAAGTCTCCATCCCTCTTTTGATTTGGACAAATTGTGGGAAACTATTAAGAATAATGTTGATTTAAGTGGATTCACACATGTTGAGTTTGATAAAATTGAAAAGTTAGATATGGATAAAGTAGAAGAGTCTATATATGACATGATGGCAACTTTTAAGATGAATCCAATTAAGATTTCCAACTCTCTACCAAAGAGCCTATATGATGTAGTTGAGAAAATATGGAAATATAATTTGACAATAGAGAGAAATACTAGAGAGACTACACTTGCAAGAGTGATACTAGATTTGGACAAATCTTAGATGAGAAAAGATATTGATAAGTACAAGGGAAGAGTTTCTAGCAAAGCACAAAAATATGGAAGGTAATTTGTGGACTAATAACACAAAAGGCTATTGAGCAAGAACATCAAGAAGTAGGTGAAGAAAAAATTGGGGAAGATATATTTGAAGCAACAAATGATGAATCTATGATGGAAGTACATGCGAAAGGCACTATAAAGGCAACAATTGAAGAAGAGAAACAACCAAAACAAAATGTACTAGTAGTACAAATGTTGAGTGTCAATCCTTAAGAAGATATAGTAATGGTTAAGGATGTATTTGATACCACCATTTAGAACATTAATCCCTTAATAGAGGGGGATATGCAGAAGATATTGACTAATTCCACCACCAAGGCACAATTATGTAGTCATTCTGTGTTGGTGAGTGTGGATGAGATTGAGAAGGTAGAATTAGAATCTATAGGGGATAAAACTCAAGCATTATCAAGTGTCCCTTCTCAATATATAGAAGTGAAACCTACCATGCCTATAGTAGTATGCCATAGGAAGGACATCATGCCTTCACATATCAGCACCAAGGCCAAGTCCTAGCACATCTAAGATTCATGAGGTTACATTCTATGATGACATAAACTTAGATGAGGTGATTTACTAAAGTATGATCTTACTACAATCACAATAGAAAATATGAGCATATTGCAAGATGCTTTAGAAATGAAGAAATACCAAGAATTTCTCATAAGGGAGCACATGAAGAAAAAAAAACTTCTTGAAATCAATAGCATATTTCTTCATGCATTCAGTCTCCCTACACCTTATGAAGCCAAGACCATCATTGAGCAGTTGGAAAATATTGTAGAGAAAATCAATGATGAAGACCTAGATACCAATGTCAAATTATTGGAATGGTCTGAGAAGAAATTTCAAACCAAGGTGCATGAATAGATATCTAGTGTCATTGCACTACACCAAGTTTAGCTAGCAACCAAGATTGAGGGTGTGAAGAAAGTATTATAGAATATTTTCTCTCTTTACACCAAGTTGTGTGATACAACTCTATTCACACAAGAAGTGCAATGTCATATTGATACTCTACAAGGAGATATGAAGCTAATATGTATTACTCTACCTAATTCTCCAGCATAGAGTCAAAGACACTTTACGACTTTGATGAACTCCCAAATTTAGTTGGAATCCATTCACACTCAAGACGCAAACATTCAAGCTATACTAATTAGCATCTAGTCCATTTTGATCCCACACATGGAGATACTACACTAGGAACTAGTCTTTGTAGAAGTGCAATGAAGATAGATCCCCATCTTTCTACACATGAAGGCTTAGTTCACCTTGCTGCCAAGTTATCTATCCAAATAAAATCAATAGAATTAGCATGTGACAACTGGGATGTAGCTTTAAAGATAATACTTAAGGTCCATAAAAACTTTCTTGGACAAACAAAAAATTTGTGTACAACCTATGACATAAGTGTCAAAAGGAGGAGAATAAATGTTGGGAGAGAATGAAGAAAGGGGGAGAATGCATGAAAGAAGAGATAAGTTTTGGTGGAGTAAAAATAGAGACAAATTCAGTGTAGAAAATCTTTGGAGGAGTATTCAGTTTTAGTTCAAAATAGAATAATCAACTTAGGGGGAGTTATTGAATTTTGATTTATGACTAATGAGTCATAAGTTTTGCAAAAAAATTAAATTTTTGAAAATTTGTATATAAGGAAAATACTATATGGATATTATCTAAGTTATGATTGAAAGGCTAAGATTATTCATGCATGACCAAGTTTTTTGCAACTCATGTCAAAGGGGGAGATTTTTAATCTTAGATTGGTTTTGACATATGACTAACAATATACTTAAGTCATTTACTTAGTTCATTCTGAACAAGTGATGTATGTTGAGCTTAAGTTATCACATAGTATATGTCGAGCAAGATATATACAATAAGAATGAATCTTTATTGAAGATCCCTATGTAGTACATGCAGCCAAATAGAAAAAGGGAAGGATTACATGAAAATATGGGTGAATCACAATCATTGATTCATACCTAACCCTAAGTCACCTAGGACTTATTATGGAGGAAAAACCCTAAACTTTTTAATGAATGTATGTGAAAAAAAGAGAGAGAAGTTTTCATGTGTAAACAAAGCATTCATGGTGACTAAGGTATGGTGAATTTAGACACCTTGAAGAATTAGTTAAAGGAGAAAAGAGGGAAAGTAGAGGATAGAAGAGATACATCTAATCAGTGAGGATCAAGTACACATCAAGAAAGAGGTGATTTTTTATCTAGCAATAGAGTGCTAACCATAGGATCATTTTTGAGACATTCTAATAGGTGAATCAATTAAATATCTTAACAAAGTATTCTTAACATACTATTATAAATCCTTTAATAGGTTTCTTATTTGATTTTAAGTTAAATTCCTTTTACCAAATACACTTCTAATAGGGTTTTAAAGTCCTTTAATAGGGTAAGATCTAACAATATTGTAAGCCTTTAACAAGGTAGGCCTTTCATAGGGTAGATCATGTTTCATGATCAAACATTCTAACCTTCATTAGATACACTTTATTACTTTAGTAGTGGAGATTTCTAGGTGTCATCCCCAACACTGTTTTACCTTCTCATTGGAGAGTTTCTTGGTAACCAAATATCTTGTGTGATATGTTAGAGTTCTACAAGCTTCCATGAGCTCTTTATAAGTGGGCTCTCTCATTGTATTTTCATAAGGCATTGTGCATATTGTAAATACATTTTTCTCCTCTGATTGCATACTTGTGATCTCTCATGTTTGTTTAAGGTTTTACCCTTGCTCCATGCTCTTCCTCTCCTTGGCTTCTCTTTGAAAAGTTTTTGAATGTAGGTGATCTTGGGTGTCTTCAAAGTTGGCTTTCTTCAACTCCAACATGGTATCAGAGCCTTCCTACTGATGCTTCATTGAAGGATTTTTTAAGCCGTGATTTGAAGTCACAAACCCTAGTTTGTTTGTGCATTTTTTCTTCAAATCAGGGGATCAAAATTTTTTTGGAGCACATTGGAGCTAAATAGACATCACCATTGGATCTAGAAGGTCATTTACAGTCAGGATTCATATAAAACCTATCAATTTTGGAGACAGAGCTACGAGAGGCAAAAAAAATTTCATTCTACGGCTTCTGTATGGACTGTACAGACGATTTTGAGCGAAAAATAAAAAAAATATATATATAATAGGTGCACCCTTGGGCAGCCACCACCGTGCCACCTAGCAGCTGCTCGCCCTATGCCCATGGTCCTCCAACATCAGCGGCACCTCCAGTGCAGAACCCTGCCTTCACCTGCACCCCTCTTCTCTGGCGGTGCCACCGAAGTCAGCCACGGAGCCACCCGAGTTTGCCACTCGCCACCAGCTCTGCATCGCTTAGCCTTGGTTCCACCTCCATCCACACCGCTCGACAAGTTAGCAGCAAGTTACCCACATGGTAGTCTATCATTCAATAGTTGCAGCATAGTTGGTAGCCGCAGGTGTGACATGTGGCATGAGTGCCATGTGGCACCTTGCCACGTGGACCTGCCACGTCAGACTACCATGTCACTCTTTTGCCACATGGCACTTTTTTTTGCAAAGATGGCCTACAAGCTGTCAATTTTAATGCCGTGACTTGCTGACATCAGCATGACATCAGCACTACATCATGAAGCCTCTTGCACATCTCCTAGGGTCATTTTGGACCTACTTGTAGTTTTTTTGCCATAACTTGAGCATACGGAGGTATTTTTTCGATCTAAAAGAAGCATTGAAAAGCTAGTTCTGAGATAGAGACTTTGGTGTAGGTATTTTTAGCTTTTGATGCATTTTTATTACCTTTTCCTTCAATTGAAGTTTGAAGTCTTGTTTTTGACTCTGGCATGCATATCTTTTGCATCCCATGCTTGTTTTTTGAAAACTTTATATTTTTGAAAAGTTGGTTCTGTCATCTTTTCAAAAATGTGGTCCTTTTTTTGAGTTTTTGGCCCATGCTCTTTCCATCATAGTTTTGGCATTTTTTCTATATGATGGATATTTTGAGTGTTTTAGGCCTGAGGATCATTTTCATGGCATGGATTCTCTTATTTTTAGCTATACTTTGTTTTGTTGTAGCCTTTTTTCAGTTTTGATTATTGTAGCTATCATTTTGAAGCACTTCTATGTATCGCACTAAGATAAAGTGCCACTTTTGCATTTCGAGGGTCATGAACATTGTTTTCAGTCGATTGTACATGCACTTTTTCATAAAGCACCATGGGGGGGGGGGGGGGGGGGGATAGTTGTTTTCTATTTTAGGCATTCTCCCTTTGTCAAATGAGTGTCCCTTCCATGACATTAGCCCCATGTAGAGTCAGTTTGACTGTGTCTTTATAGATGTCTGTACCTCTTTTCCTCTCTCATCATTCTTGGTTTGTCTGTAGGAGACTTTGGCCCATCTTCTCAGTTGCCTGTCATCACACCCCATCTGCATTAAGGGGGGGTTATGCGATTGTTCTAATGCATCCTTGGTTTGATGGTTCGATAGTGTGAACTATGTATTTAGTGGTTGATCCTATGTACAAGGCGATTGTAGTGGCTGGCTACCTATGCATTTCAGTGAGATGGATCATCTACCATATAGACATGCTTAGTCTGTGCCTTCTTCTTCCATGGAGGTTCTTCAAATTAGTAGTTTGGTAGATTTGCGACTTCTTCATTCATTAGTGATGCTCTTCATGATCACTCCTTATTTCTGTTTTAGGGGACATTTTCCTAGTTGGAGGCTTCTTCAGTTCTTCACTAGGTTCTTACCTCTTTTTGGGGAAGGGTTTTTCCCACATGGTTTTCTTTCTTTCCCCATTTACAGAGGTTGCATCTTTTCTTGCATTGTACTTGGGTACCTAACATGGCCTCATTGCCAGGACCCATTTGTATTCAACTTAGTTTTGTGAGCTTAAGGCATTTCCCTAAGTTGCACTTAAGGGGGGGTGTTAGAGTAAATAATTAATTATTTATTAATTATTTATTCTATTTACTTAAGCTTACTTAGGTAAATGCATTTATTTAATATTTTGTATTTAATGCATGTAGTGGTTAGTTGTTGACAACATGGGAGTTTGTTCCCTTCTAGCATGTTCCACCTTTTGTGGATATATGCTAAGTTGTCATCCTTATCTTCTACCACCTTCCAGCTTGTTCTACAAGCTTGCATGAGCTCTTTATAAGCGGGCTCTCTCATTGTATTTTCATAAGGCATTGTGCATATTGTAAATACATTTTTCTCTTGTGTTTTCATACGTGTGGTCTCTCATGTCCATTTAGGGTTTTACCCTTGCTCCATGCTCTTCCTCTCCTTGGCTTCTCTTTGACAGGTTTTTGCATGCAGGTGATCTTGGGCATCTTCGGAGTTGGCTTTCTTCAACTCCAACATGATACATGTTTTGAATGTTATTTTCTTTCATCCTATGGATGAATATGTTTAGCTAGCTATTTCAATTTACATGTGTAGATGTTAGATGGATGTGTGGTGAATGAATTTATAGTTAAATTTTAGAAGGACCAATTTAGCCCCTCTCTCTCAGAGTTTACTTTCCCTATTTTATTCCAAATATGCTTGAATCTAATCTTTATTCTCCAAGGCATATGTTACAACTTTTAGGTTCAACCTCATTAAGTAAACATGTATCACTTTTAAGTATTTTCCTTGTCCTAAATCCTGATTCTTTGTCTCCAATGATTTGTTCAAGTGTATGGTGTCTTATATATATTTTTAGTATAGGTTCTTTCCTTCTTTCTTCTTGCATAGTTTTATCCTAAAAATTGATCTCAAGTTCATTTTATATATCTTCTTCAAGTTCTAGTTTAGGTTCTCCTTGCTCGACACTATCTTCCTAATGTTCGACATCCACTCCTTCTTTCATAGTTTTATCCTGAAAATTCATCTCAAGTTCATTTTCTATATCTTCTTCAAGTTCTAGTTTAGGTTCTCCTTGCTTGACACTATCTTCCTAATGTTTGACATCCACTCCTTGTATCTTAGCATCATTCTACTAACACATGACACCCATTATCTATTGCTCGACATCCTACTACTATAACTTCACATTCATTGTTTACTTTTGCTCAGTAGCTTTATTCTCTTGCTCGAGTAAGGTGTAGGGAAAATATTCATCCACATAAATGAATGTTTTGTAATCTTTAGGTTCTGTCTTGCATTCAAATTCATTAATTTTTTCATGTTCATCAACTCTCACATTTTCTCTTTCAACAACTATTTTAGTGTTAGAGTTCAAACAATTATAAGTTTTTCTCTTAGTGGAATATCCTAGGAGCATGCCTTCATCACTTCTAGCATCAAGTTTTCAATTTTAATTGTCTTTTAGTATATAACATTTTCTTCCAAAAACTTTAAAATACTTCACATTAGGTGCATGCCTATAGTAAAATTCAAAGGGTGTAACATGTGTACCTTTCTTTATTTATACTCAGTTCAAAGTATAAACTAATGCACCTATATCTTCTCTCTAGTATTTTTGTGATACATTTTTTTTCCATCATCAATGTTCTAGCACAATGTATGATTGATCTATTTCTTGTTTTAACTATTCTATTTTGGGGAGGTGCCCTATGTGCTAAAATATACCTTTTCATTCCTCTATCATTGTAGAATATGTTGAATTCATTAGAGATAAATTCTCCTCCTATAAGATCTCAAGAACTTCAGACTCTTATCTATTTCCTTTTTAAATCTGGCCAAATACCACTTAAACAATTGAAAAGTATCATTTTTTTCTTTTAGAAACATTACAATCATCATTCTAGAATAGTCATCAACAAATCAAATGAAATATTTGTCTCCATAGTATGTTTTTACACCAATAGCTCCATAAAGGTCAATATTAACCAATTCAAAAATATCAATAGATGAATAGGTCTTTCTCTTGAAACTAGACTATCATTTTTCCCAATTGACATTGTTTACACATAGAATTATCATGTTTCTTTAATCTTGGTAACCCTCTTACTTTTTTCATCTTACTAATGCTCACTAGACATAATTTGTTTCATTAGATAAATCTAGATAGAACAAGTTACCTCTTGTTTAATCACCACTTCCAATCAGTTCACCAGTAGTATTAAATATCTTGGCCATCCTATGATGGAATCCAACTCTATACTCTAATTTTTTCAACTATGAAATACTCAAAAAGTTATAGTTAAGTCCTTAAACCCAATAAATATTTTCACACTTGATCTTGATAGTCAATTGTATTGACGCTTTACCTTTCACAAGACATGGTGTGCCATTACCAAACTTAACACAAATACCTTTGTATGGTTCTATACTTTCAAATTTACTCCTATCACCAGTCATGTGATAAGAACAACCACTATTAATCATCCACTTATTACCATTACTCACATATGAAATTAATGTAGTTTTCTCATCCTCATCAGAACCTTCTTTCATAGAAATATAGAGAACTTCTTCATCATTATTTTCAAACTTATTATCAGCTTATTCTTCAATAATATAATAATATTTCTTACCTTTTTCTTTGTAGTCCTTGTTTCTCCTATTGTCTTAGTCGTGTCTTCTTCCTTTGTACTTTATTTCCCTTTTCTCATCTTTTTCTTCTTTGTTAGGACACCTTGCAGAAATATTACCAACTTTGTTACATGAAAGATAGACTATAGGAAGTTTACCTCTATATTTTCCTTTGCCTCTTGAAAGTCTTCTTACCATCAATGCTTCAAGCTCATCAAGTTCATCATCAAAAGCATGATTGTCACTAGTCACAAAATTTTCCTTTTCCCTTCTTACTAATAACCAATTGTGATTTAAAAGAAGGTTCAACATAAGTATGAGTGAAATTATCAAAACTTGACATCTCAAAAGTAGTAAGTCTACTAATTACACCTTCCAAAATTAGGTTGTTACTAGGGATATATTTCAATTCTTATAGAGTAGAAACTCTAATAGCATAGATAGGAAGCAGAATTCTCAATAACTTTTTGATCATAGTCTCATCATCAATATTTCCATTTTCTCCTCTTATATCATTTACCACCTCTTTGATTTTTCCACAATACTAAACAATATTGTCACCTTCCATCATTCTCATTCAATTGAATTTGCCTCTCAAGATTTTTGATTTTTTTCTCAAAATGTTTTTGTCTCCTCCATAGATGGTCTAAAATGTATCCCATATTTTCTTTCCCATATTTCAATACTTTATATCATCAAACTTGGTATAGCTAAGGGTTGATGCAATCTCAAACATAGCCTAGTTGTGTTCTTGCTTCTCTTTCATCTATTCAGCTATCAAAGGAACTATTGTTAGAACCACATATGAATTTTCTATATAATATGTTGCACTATCTCCAATTCATACTAGATTCAACTTCATTAAATTCTATAATCTAGGGAAGTTCTCTTTGTTCAACTTTGGCACCTCCTTGTTGTACAACTTAATCTTTAATTCCAAGTACCTTCAAATTTTCCTCTATAAGAACTAGTCCTCTGATACCAATTGTTAGAATGATTTAGAATAACTTAGAGGGGGAGAGATGAATTAGTTATCCAAGGTCTTGATGCACCAATTATACTTTTATTCACGCTAAATACTTTAGATCTAAACATTCACCAACTTGGTCTCTATAGTAAACAATCACAACATAAACTTGCAGTCCACTGTCATAATATTTATCAAACTTTCATAATGTAAAAAATTAATAGTAAGACATCTAAAATAACATCCCCACAAGTATGACACCAATATTTACCATGGAAACCCAATTTGAGAAAACCCACCAATAACATGTCACCAATTTTTCACTCTTCAAAAGTGAGCTCTATTAGGAGCCAAACCTATTCAAGGTTACAAAACGCATTGTTAGGTGTGACCAATTTAATCACCCTATAAATAGAAGCCTTGTTAGAGGACTTTAGAACATTCCATTAGAATGCAACCTCGATTAAAGGATTTCAATACTAATACAATGGTTAGAATGTAATTAGAGGTTTAATTTGAAAAATATAACTCACTTTGAATATACAGATAACATTTTATTTCATATGTTGATCCATTGACTGACCTCCATTATCATATTAATCATTGATCTTCTTAACACTCCTTCAAGAAATCACAGTTCAACTCTTCACAACTCTTCTCAGTCTCCTACTCAAGTTCACCAATCAATAACATTAATAAATGCTATAAACTTGTTAGGCTAGTCCTTCCACATCTATAAATAGGTAATTATAATCTTTTGTCACTTATACACCATCATAGATCTTAGGGTTTGGTCAGATTCATTATATCCTTCAAACATTTTGTCTACTCTTTTTCTCTTCTAGAAACTTCTCTAAACTTTGCCTTGAATTCTTGCATAGGAATGCTCAAACATATTTTCCCTTGGATTAAATGCTCTAGGTCATCATCCTTATCTTCCACATTCTTTTTCATATTCCAAGAAATTAATTTTGTTAGCTAGAAAACATGATTTCCTCATCTACTATCAAATATTATCCCTTAGCCAACACTATGTTCTAACACCCAGTCATCACTAGATTACTCAGTTGCTACTAACTTTTTAAGTTATATATTCCAAGAAATTAATTGTGTCAACTAGAAAACATGATTTCCTCATCTACTATCAAATATTATCCCTTAGCCAACACTATGTTCTAACACCTAGTCATAACTAGTTTACTCAGTTGCTACTAAGTTTTCTATTTGGCACTTATACCAACAATTGGTCAATACTAAAGCTTGGTAGACACTATATTTTCTCAACTTATATTGGCACTCTATCAACACTAGAATCACTCAACATAAACTTCAAGTTCCTTAATTATATTATGCTCTTTTACTCAGTCAAGCCTATGTATTTGGCCATTTTTTATCACTTTTTCTAGGCTTAAGTACAACTATCTTCTTAACTTGTAGCATGATTAAACAATTACTTTATCTTGTCAAAGTCTAACTAATCAAGTGCCCATTGTAGTCCTTTCATAACTCAATCGTTCCTCTAGGTTCTTTGGTTATGTCCATCTTCTCAAATCATCTTCTTCAATAATCTTGATATGACACTTAAATTAGATAGAATTGTCTTACCAATAAGGTTTGACATCAATTACAACATAAAAATTGTCTCAATTGAAGTTTCCAACAAATTTTATACTCATCTTGTTGGTCTTCAACTGATTTTAACTTTCTACTACCTTGACTTCTCAAAATGTGTTAACTTTCCTAATGTATCATATTGTCTTTTCCTTATATTGATCAAATTATCCAACTAATAAAAATGTGCCATCTCTTTTCCTTTATAGTATCATTCTATCCAATGTGATTATGTCTCTAGATTTGACTTCTTCCTTGACTAGTTACAACTTCTCTTAAATGTTGTTAATATTTTTGCTATAGTCATTGATAGTCTCTTGTGATCAATGAGCATCACTTGTGTTCTTCTTTTACTAATCATCCTCTACCTATCATAGCTCTATATTTCTATATGGATTTCTATGGATTACCATCAATGAAAACCATATAAATATTCACACAATGCTAACCATCTTCCAAACTCCTTGAGTACTAGTTTCCAATAGGTAATGCCAACAATATCCTAATGCCGATAAAAGATAAATACAAAATTTTAACAATTAAGAATCCTTGAAGAGGCCCTACCATTTGGAATTGGATGCTTTCTTGTAGGCTTCTAATCATTAACTACATATTTTGACTTATTGGAAATTATAAAAAAAGTTAACTTTTAGTGTGATTCATGGTGTGGTCATAGAATCTTGGGTAGATTTGGTCTACCTTTATCCAAGGATAGGGACAAACTCATCAATTATAAATCAAAATTACTCAAAATAACATCAAAATTTTAGTAGAGTCCTAGGCCACATTTGGGCACCATTGGTGTATGTAAAATACCTCACAAAACATTAATTAAATCGAACATCAATTTGGAAGAAATAAATATTTACTATTTGAAAATATTGTCTCATAAGGTTGCACCTAGACTAAGAAGAGAACTTAGTCACTTTGAGAAAACATGGATCTTTCTGAGTTTATGGATTACCCAATTTGAAAGAAAATCTAGAAAAGATCAACTTCCTTAAGTATCACTTGACATAACTCTACTTCTTTAGAGGAAAAGAGTTAAGAAAGAGCATAAAATTTTTAATGTGTTGAGATAATGGGTGTTGCAAAAATTGCATAATATTGTTATATTGTATTATTTTATTATATTATGTAATATTGCACCTAGATGGATGTGTAACATGTAAAGATTAACATGGGATATAATTCATAAGTTGTATTGTAACATTGTGATAACATTTCATGTAATTATTTAATATTGGGCAAAAAAAATTAAATTTTCAATATTAAATGTGGGGTTAAGGGGTTAGCTAGCACATGGTTTATGTAATACCACTTGGTAGTTTTGTGGGACTTGCTACTATAATACCCCAAAATTGGCTCATTTCCATGATACCAATTTTGGTCTATTTTGATCATTGCTAAAGTCCTATTTCATTAGACACATTCTTGATCTAACTCGCTACTTGACTTAATTGTCAGATGTAGAAGATCCTAATTTGCATTCATCATATTTCTTATTTAATTCCTATAGTATGTACTCATATTAGTCGCATTAAACCTACTTGATTTAATTATAATTTAATTTAAAGTATTTATACTTTATTAAATTAAATTATCTCCTAAGGCTAATGTACTATGGGATTAAATTTATTTAATTTAATAAATACGCCTATCTTGATTAATTAAATGTATTTATTTAATTAAATGGGAAAGGTATTTCTAATTAATTAAAGAAAATTATTTAATTAAATGGAAGGCTATTCTTTAATTAATTAAACAAAGTTATTTAATTAAATAGGAGTAATTCCTAATTAATTAAATATAGTTATTTAATTAAATAAGAAAGTGTCTCTAATTAATTAAATGAAATTATTTAATTAAATAGAAAATATATCTATGAGAGCGTATCTCATTTTATTAAATTAAATATCTCTCCAAAATCCTTCTTCAGTTCAAAAAGGGAAATTGTCAGTTCACTATTGATCAAAAAGGAATTAAATCAGTTAACTCCTTATTCTACTCAAATTAAATCAGTTAACTCCTTATTCTACTCAAAAGAAGTCAGTTAACTCCCTCAAATTTGGGAATCTTCCTTTATGACTGAACTTCATCTTCAATCTTGACCGTTGATTGAAATCAATCTCAACTGTCAGAGGTTTTCAAGAAAATCTATATAAGAGACCCTCCTCTCTTAATTTCAGGGAGAGGTTGAAGAGAATTTGCATAGAATTGTTGTCAAATTGCATTCTCATTTAATCTCATTGAATTCTCATATAGATTTTCATTGTTAGTTTAATTCTCATATAGATTTAATATGCATATTCATCTAGCATAATCTCTTTTACATGTTTCTAGATTAAAATACATTTCTTATTCTAGATTAAATTGCATAATCATATAGATTATTTACATCTCATTCTCAAATGCTTCATCTGTAGAGGGTCTGGTTGCTTAAACACCTTAAATCTGAGGATATCTAATAAGAAAATCCCTCTAGATAGAAGGCAACAAGTTGCCTTGCAGGCTGATTCTCAAATGAACAATCCAATGTTCATTCCAAAATGAATTCGCAAACAATGACCATGTTGAAGTGTGTGAAGCCTGAGGCCACAATTCACACATAGAGCTACCATATAAGCAACCAAAAGAGTAGTTATTGGTGTGAAGAGATAAGAAAGCAAAAAGAAAAGAGTGAAGTGGGACAAGGCTTGACAAGTTAACCAAGGGAGCAATTGTGAAGGTTGGAAGCATGGCATGGGGTACGTGGATTCATGCTTGTTCACATGGATTTCTTGGTTGTGGCTATGACTTTGAAGGCTTCTATAGTTGCATTGCAATTTTTTTTTTTTTGAATAATACATGGTGATGGATGATTTTGGAGGCTAGGGATTTTCCCTCAAAGAGGGTTTCCTAGGTTATCTCTTGTATCACAAATTTTGTGGGTATGTTGTCTATTCTCTTGTATGTGGATTTCAATTGCATGTTTATTTCAAATTTATTATGGGTTATGTGGAAATGGTTATATTTTTTTTGTTGCAAGTTTCCTTACAGGTGATATTAGAGTTATGGTTTTATTATTGCAACCCTAGATTGAATCCATGGGAATGCATGAGAGGATAAAAGAAAGGGAAAGATATATGAGTTTCATAGGTTGTTTATTGTAGATCTGATAGTTTTGGGTTTGCAGTTTTGATGGGATATTGGTAGATTTTGGACATGTGAAATTGTTGGACAAAGGGGTTTTTTGTATGTTTCATTTAAATGAGAGGCTTTTTTTTTTGGGGGGGGGGCAGTGGGGGGTGGTGGGGTGGAGCTTGCAAAAATGACCTCCTAAGAAAAAATAGACCTCACCGTTGGATTTGGATCAACATTTCCATAAATTTTGATATATAATATGCCCTAGTTTGGCAATGTTCAAAGGAATGAAAGAGTTTTTTAGTTTCAGCTCATGATGGCCATAAAATATAATTTTTGTCATAATTTTTCTTTTTCAAACCATTCTGATAATGGTAAAAATACTGTCTTAGTAAAATGACCATAACTTTCTCTCAGGATATTAGATTTTAGACTTCGTATAGGCATTGGAAAGCTAATTCAAAGCACTACAATATAATGATTTTGACATTTTGTTAGATTTTAAGAGACCAAAAGTTAGATATTGTTTATTTTAAGCACAAATTAGGGAATAAATTGGGCATACAAAGTCAGATTTTGGACTTTGAGTAGTCAATGGAAAGCTCTTAGAGAGCTCTACATGTTGGTTTAGGTTTGGTGCAAGTTTGGCATGGTTTATTTGGTGATATATTAATATGAACAATTTATGGTATATATTGACAATGGTAATATTGTGAGTTTATAACATTGTATATTTATTGAGATTTAAGATTTGATGTCATTGTATACTCAGTTCATATTTTAGATTGGTCTTATGATGATATGGTTATTAGTATTTAGTTTGGATATGTATGATGACTTGTTGGGTCTACAAGTTATGCAATGTTGTAAGCATTCTATACTTACAGGTTGCATTTATAGATTGGTTATGGGTCATCTTTGCCCATTGATCTTTCATTATTATTTCATATTCAGATTGGTGGCTTGGATTTGGGTTGTCTATACCCTAATTCATATGATTTTATGATTTTTTTCTACATGTAGAAGAGATGAGATGTTGTTACAAGGCATAGTCATAGTGGAGGATTGTGGTTGACTATTTTATTCTGATAGGTTGGACATTTTGAGAGTTAGATGCTCAGTTCATGGATGTGGTCATGGTGTCATGAATTTTAGCATGACATGATTGGATATATAGGTACATCCTTGATGTTCATTGGTTTGTATTTCTGATTTGGTTATGGTGGTATATCTTTTTGTTTGAGGATTATGGTTATTTGGTTTCTTTTGAGGATCTCATAATTTGTACTTTGATTTGTTTGATGGTTTGATGCCTTGGTTGATTCTCATGGTTAGGGGATGGTTGTTTTCATCATGATTTCATGGATAGCTTGGATACAAAGTTTAATAGGAGCTTGTGACAATAATGAGGTGACAGTGTATGATTAGTTCCTAATTTTGGTTTGTATCTTCTTGATTTGGAGATCTTGGTTTCACTTGGTACTAACACTTTGGTTGTGTGAGTGTAGCACTGGAGGATCTTCATGTAGGAGATGGATGTTATGATGCCATAGGTGACTTGGTACCATAATTGAGTGTGAGTTCTTGGAATTGATATATTTATTGAGTGTTTATAGATGTTGGAGATTTGTCTTGGATCCTATTGTTGTAGAAGAATCTTTGATATTTACATGGTGCACTTGTTAATTTCATGGTGTCTTAAGATGGTTAGATCTTGAGGAATCATGGGGTTCTTGGTTATCTTCATGGCATGTGGAGATGGTTTGCATCTTGATGACTTATGGGGTTCTTGGTAAAGGTGTAGTTTATGCTTTCAATTGACATGTTATCCTTGGCGTTAGGATGGTTTAATTTTATGTCATGGTATACTCTTGATACATGTTTAGAGTTTTGACATGTTATGATATGTTCATATGGAGCATGTTATCTCTTTGGTTGAGATGGTTAGATCATGTTGTCATGTTTATATTCTTGAGGTCATGGTTGAAAATTTGACATTGATCTTAGTTTTCTTTATTGGTATTGAGTACATTGATCATAATTTGGATACTTCATGATATTGCTATGTTACATTTGGAGTTGGCATGGATTGATTGGTTATAGGTGCTCATGGATACATAAAGATGGTGGTGATGTTGATTTCTCTTAGATTAGGGAAGTATTTGTTGGGGCACTTATTTGATTTTAGTAGGAATTTTGAGGGGCATTCACCTAAGATGACTTGAGAGGAGATTTTTCTTAGATGAATCTTGGTTGGAGACTTGGATATCTCGATGAGATTTCTCATTCCCCACTTTTGGTCTACTTAGAAGTTTTATTCTTGAGAGGTATAGCCTATTGTTTCTCTTAGATGCATTATGTTTATGCTTGTCTTTCATGGATATGGATCTTGAGCTATGGTACATGAGTTAGTTCTAGAGGGTTCATTTGAGAGATAGTTTTACATTGGTTATCTCCATTTTCATATGTTATTGTGCTAGTTGAGTTTGGGAGATGGTTTTATATTAGGCATATTCCTTGGATTAGGAATGGTTATTCCTTGGTTTAGGAATGGTTTATGAGTTTGATCTTCTTTTGAGATGCTTACATCCATGATTAGTTATATGTTATGGTTTGGGTGATTTTGTGGCTTCTTGGTTGGGGTTGTATGGAGGAGATCATGCTTGCATAATTTACATCTAAAGGTGTGTGTAGAAAGACATGATACAGGTTATAATATGCATGGTTTCTCTTTGGTCTTGGTTATTTTCCTAGATGCTTGATTTTACAAACATTAGATTTGAGATTGGTTAAAGATTGTGATCACTAGTGTATGCTTATGTATTTCATGTGAGCGATGACATAGCTATTCCTTTATCTCTTTTCCTCTGTTGGTTGTGAAGAACTTGAGAGAGTGTTGGAGACTTGTTATGAGAGTTGTTCTTATAGGTTATTGGTTTATGTGTTATGGTTGTCCTTGACACTACATGGATTCACTTCCTTAATGTTGAGATAATGGGTGTTGCACACATTGCATAATATTGTTATATTGTATTATTTTATTTTATTATGTAATATTGCATGTAGATAGATGTGCAACATGTAAATATTCCCATAGGATATACTTAATAAGTTTTATTATAACATTGTGATGATATTTCATGTAATTATTTAATATTGGGGAAAGAATTAAATTTCCAATATTAAATGTAGGGTTAATGGATTAGGTAGCACATGATTTTAGCACATGGATTATGTAATACCAATTGGTGGTTTTGTGAGACTTACTACTATATAATTAACCACAAAGGTAGTTGTTAGTGATAAGTCAAAAGAAAAAAGGGAAAGAGTTGAGCAACACAAGGCTTGACAGGTTAGTGAAGGGAGCATTTGTGAAAGTTGGAAGCATGGCATGGGATGTGTGGATTCATGATTTTTTACATGGATTGCTTGGTTGTGGCTATGGATTTGAAGGCTTCCATAGTTTTATTGCAATAGTATTTTTGCTAAATAATACATGGTGATGGATGCTTTTGGAGGCTAAGTTTTTCCATCAATGAGGCTTTCTCAGCATATATCTTGTGTCACTTTTTTTTGGATATGTTGTCTATTCTCTTGAGTGTGGATTTCAATTACATATTTATTTTAGATCTATTATGGGTTATGTGGAAACAATTATATTTCTTTGTTGTAAGTTCCCTTACAAGTGGTATTAGAGCTATAGTTTTATTATTGTAACCCTAGATTAAATCTATGAGAATGCATGAGAGGATAAAAGAAAGGGCAAGATATATGAGTTGTTTATTGTAGATCTAAGGGTTTTGAGTTTGCTATAATGATGGGATGTCGGTAGATTTTGGGCATGTTAAATTGTTCGACAAACAATTTTTTTGGATATTTCATTCAAATGAGAGTTTTAGGGGGGAGCTTGTAGAAATGACCTGCTAGGTAAAAACAAACCTCACCATTGGATCTAGGTTGATGTTACCATAAATTTTGATATATAATATGACTTAGTTTGGCCATGTTTAGAGGAAATGAAAGAGTTTTTTAGTTTCAGCCCATGATGGCCATCAAATTTAATCCCATCAAATTTTTTGTTAAAAAAATAAAATCATAGTGAAAATGGTAAAAATGCTATCTTAGTAAAATGACCATAACTTTCTCTCAAGATATCGGATTTTAAATTTTTTATAGGCGTTGGAGAGTTAATATAAAGCACTACAACTTGCTATAAGTTTGGTTCTATGATTTTAACATTTTATTAGGTTTTAAGAGCCTGAAAGTTAGATGTTGTTTATTTTGAGTACAAATTAGGGCATGAATTGGGCATACAGAGTTAGATTTTGGACTTTGAGTAGTCAACAGAAAGCTCTTGGAGAGCTCTATACATTGGTTTAGATTTGTTGTAGGTTTGGCATGGTTTATTTGGTGATATATTAATCTAAATAGTTTAGGATATATATTGACTATGGTAACATTGTGAGTTTATGACATTGTATATTTTGGAGATTTGGATTTGATGTCATTGTATACTTAGTTGATATTTTGGATTCGTCTCATGATGATATGGTTATCAGTATTTTAATTTGGATATTTATGATGACTTGTTGACTCTATAAATTATGCAGTGTTCTAAGTAGTCTATACTTAAAAGTTGCATTTATAGCTTGGTTATGGATTGTATTTACCCATTGATCTTTTATTATTTATGTGTATTCAAATTGGTGGCTTGGATTTGGGTTGTCTATGTCATAAGTCACATAATTTGCTAAAAAATTTCATGTAGAATGGATGAGATATTGTTACCAAGTATAGTCATGGCAGAGGATTGTGGTTGACTATTTTATGTTGATAGGTTGGAAAATTTGAGCGTAAGATGCTCGATTCATGGATGTGATCATGGTGCCATAGATTTTGGAATGACATGATTGGATATATAGGTACATCCTTGATGTTTATTGGTTTGGATTACTAATTTAGTTATGGTGGTATATCTTCTTGGTTGAGGATAATAGTTATTTAGTTTTCTTTTGAGGAGCTCATTATGTGCACTTTGAGTTCTTTGATGGTTGGATACCTTGGTTGATTCTCATGGTTAGAGGATAGTTTTTTCATCATGATGTCATGGATAGCTTGGACACATGGTTTAGTAGGATCTTGTGATAGTGATGGGATGACAGTGCGAGATTAGTTCCTGGTTTAGTTTGTATCTTCTTGGGTTTGGAGATCTTGGTTTCACTTGGTACTAACACTTTGGTTATGCGAGTGTAGACTTGGAGGATCTTCTTGTAGGAGATAAATTTTACGATGCTATAGGTGACTTGGTACCATAGTTGAGTGGGAGTTGTTGGCATTGATATATTTATTGAATGTTTGTAGATGTTGGAGATTTGTCTTAGATCCTGTTGCTACATGGTGCACTTGTTATCTTCATGGTGTGTGGAGATGGCTCTTCATGATATGTGGAGATGGTTTTCTTCATCGTGTGTGGAGATGGTTGCATCTTGAGGACTTATGTGGTTCTTGTTAAAGGTGTGGTTTATGCTTTCATTTGACATGTTATCTTGGTGTTAGGATAGTTTTATTATTATGTCATGGTATACTCTTGATACATGTTTAGAGTTTTGACATATTATAGTATGTTCATATGGAGCATTTTATCTCTTTGGTTCATATGGTAAGATCATGTTGTCATGTTTATGATTCTTAAGCCATGGTTAGAACTTTGACATTGATCTTGGTTTAGTTTATTGGTATTGAATACATTGATCATAAGTTGGATACTTCATGATATTGCTATGTTGCATTTGGAGTTGGCATGGATTGATTGGTTGCAAGTG
Source organism: Cupressus sempervirens (assembly GCA_028749045.1). Classification (NCBI taxonomy): domain Eukaryota; kingdom Viridiplantae; phylum Streptophyta; class Pinopsida; order Cupressales; family Cupressaceae; genus Cupressus; species Cupressus sempervirens. Next base: position 599,566,294 of record CM053784.1, on the reverse strand, counting down.
CTCATGGATACTTAGAAACAATGTTGATGCTGATTTTTCTTGGATTAGAGATGTATTTGTTGGGACAGTTGATAGTTTTAGTAAGAATTCTAAGGGGTATTCACCTAATATGGAATTTAGAGGAGATTTCTCTTAGATGAGTCTTGGTTAGAGACTTGGATATCTTGATGAGCATTCTCATTCCCCACTCTTGATCTACTTGGTAGTTTGCTACTTGAGAGGTATAGCTCATTGTTTATCTTAGGTGCATTATGTTTATGTGTTTCTTTCATAGATATGAGTCTTGAGCTATGGTACATGAGTTAGTTCTAAAGGGTTTATTTGAGAGATGGTTTAGCATTTTTTGTCTCCATTTTCATATGTTATTATGTTGGTTGAGTTTAGGAGATGGTTTTATTGTTGGTCTCAGAATGGTTTTGACATTTGAGTGTCAACACACTTAACCACTTTCTACATTGAAGCCAAGTACACTATATATGCCAAGCCACAACATGTGCCAAGCCAAAATTCTAATAGGTCTGGAGTGACTTTAGGTGCCGAGAATTATATAGGTGCCAATTGATATATATAGGTGCTAAGTCACATTTGATGCCGAGCAAGTCAAAATGCAATATGTGCTGAGTGAGCCAAAACTATACAAGTGTCGAGCAAGATAGATTGTAATGGGTTCCAAGTAAACCAAGATCAAACATGTGTCAAGCATTCAGTAATCTAATATGTGCCGAGTAACACAAAATTAACATATGAGTTTTTTTCTTCACAAACTAAGATGTAAACTATTTTTTGAGCTGACATAGAAGGATAATAAGGATAAGAATGAATCTTTTATATTTCTTATGAAATCAACATGTAACCAATTTGAAAAATGGAGAAGGCATGCAACCAATGAGAAAAGTGCAAGAAATGAGCAAAAAATTAAGATTCAATATGGGTGATAGATCCATACCTAACCCTAAGTCTATGAAGTCTTTATAAGAAGGCTTAGACCCCACAATTTTATGTTGTTGAATCGAAGTGAAGGAAGTTACTTAGTAGATAGAAAAATTGTAGAATAGGGTAAACAACAGGGGCATCACAGACTTAGTGAATTGAGTAGCAATTACACATCCAGTTGATCAGAATAGTACAAGGGATATGAATAGATATCAAATCAAGCAAGCATCACATTAGAATGAGTAGATCAAGTGCCTAAAATCAGCAATTGAAGATTGTAAGAAATCAAGTCAAAGGTTTCTAATACTCTCTAGCAATTGTATTAGATAGCGGAAATCCTATGCTGATAGGTTAGCTTAATAACTATTTTGTAGATCCTTTGAAGAGGTGATTAAATCCTTTAAAAAGGTGACACTTCATGTAAAGTGTTTTAAATCCTTTAACCAGGTCACCATTGACATAGCATAAAGCCTTTAACAAGGTAGGCCATTAGAAGTGGTCAAACAATTATTGTTGCAATGATTTTGTGGGTATTATCCCCACCCCAATTTTACCTTCTTATTCCTGGAGGGTTTTTGGGTTACCAAATTTTGGTGTCATGTGTTTACTTGCATAGGTATACTTTATGTTCATTTAATATGTTTACATGCATGCAGTTTACTTTAAGTTTTTTTTTTTAAAGGATTTGAGAAGGTTAAAAGTGTGGTACTTTTGATTCATACCCCCCCCCCCCCCCCCCCCCTCAAAAGTACTCTTCCCATTTGAATATTCCAACAATTGGTATCAGAGCAAGGTTATCACAAGGAGAAGCCTAACAACTTAGAGAAAAGATCTGAAGATAGAATTCTTCAAACTTGGGAAGATCATAGACAATCAGGTGATTGATGTGCATCTTGCTCTACACAAATTGGAGGAAGTATGAGAAGAATTGAGAAAGTCCTTGAAAAGAAGGAAGGATATATCCATAGCTAAAAATGACATACACTACAAGGAGATTGATACCACACAAGTTTTTTTCAATGGAGATTCCAAGGAGTTTGACGTAGCGATAGAAAAATTGATGGAGAAGAACAGAGCTCAAGCAAAAGAAATTAGATTACTCAAGCATGAACAAGAATCACACGCCATAATGCTTTGTGAGGTGACTAAATAGAAGAAAAGAGCTATTGAAGACAAGGCTATAATAGAAGATGACAAGAGAAATCTTACCAATAGACTAGAGGATTAGATAATTGAGTTTGAAAGAATCTCAAACATGTAGCTTGACTCCTTAAGCCAGATGATGAATTCTCATCATGAGCTAAACATGAAGGACATTGAGATCTCTACACTAAAGACACAAAATGAAAAACTACAAAATGACTTGAAAAGAGAGAAGGAGATAGCAGAAAACTTCAACATATCCAATGAAGCTATCAAGTACTTTAAGAAGCTACTAAAATCACTAAGGGCCAATAATGATACTTCAGGACTTGGTTACACCAACACTGAGCAAGGAGAATCATACAAGACTATAGAAGAAAGGAGTAACAAAGGTAAGAACACTAAACCTATTTGTCATTTCTATGATAAAAAGGGACACACTGCTATGTATGTAGGAGTAAGAAGAATAATTAGCATGATAAGCTTTAAAAATGCAAGCTACTATCACAAGTGCAAGAAGCAAGGACATCAAGCACATGAATGCAAGACCAATACCATGAGGACACCAAGATTTGAGGGTCACTATTACAATTTTAAGAAGTATGGACATAGAGAATTTGAGTGCAGATCAAAGCATTTGAGTGTGGACATAGACCAAATTAGCCTACAAGGAGAAACAAACGTGCACACCACTACAATTGGGATTACAAGACCAGATATAACTATCACTACTATCAGGAGTATGGACACATTCTTGAAAATTGCACAAGGACACATTTTAGAGGAAACTACAACAAGTGGTTAAGTCAAAGCACATGTTTCATTTGCTTGAAGACTAGTCATATCATCAAGAATTGCCCAACAAAGTCAAGGGCACCGAAGTCAAAAGTTAACAAAGGAAAAGAGAAGGTAGATGTTGAACAAATTAGAGGGCAAATGAACAAGACTTGGAAGAAGAAAGATGAGTGTAGCACATCAAATGAAGGGATCACTTCACTCAAGAGGTCAAGTGATCACACCTCATCCAACTAAGCATGAATAGGTGTATGGGACTGATATACAAAGTTATATCATACATCAGTCCTAAGACAAAGAAGTACTCTGCAAATAAAAATTCAGCATGAGAAAAGATGCCAAGTTAATATTTGAAGTTTTTGCAAATACTGTTGAGTTGTCCTTAGATGCCAAGTAAATGTCCATTGGATTTTGAGTTTCTAATAGTGACCAAGTTGATGGTTGATGCCAAGTTAAGAAATGTCAATGGAAGTTGAGTCATGTTGAAACCTTCAAGTGCTGAGTTTATAGCTATATGCACTAAGCATTTAATACTAGGTTTTGAAAGGTATAAGGTTGAATCTTGATCATTTTTATGCCATTTGAATACAAAGAAAATACAAGAATAGTGCAGAAGTGATCAAAGAGCAACCTTGAAGCCATTTTCATTGATTTCAATAGTGATTCAACATAAATTTTGTTGATCTAAGGTATTTATCAAGTGTTGAGCTATGCAGTATTGAAGTTTTTAATATATTTGAAACCCTAGTTTGGTATAATGGCTTCTAGTTCTAAAAACCCCAAGGGAAAGGAAAGTTATGAGGTCCAGCTAGTTAGTAATGAAGTAAAAATAACTTGAGTTTAGACCTATCCCAGAAGCTACCTAGAGAAATGACCCTGCTAGCGCATTGTCTATAATTCCACCCAAAGTTGTCATGGTGCAAGATGTAAGGAAGTGTTACAACTAAAAAATAGGAGCAATAGGAGACCTTGAAAATTTTCAAGCTTATGAAAAACTATGTAAGAACAAAATTTTGAAGGATGAGTTCCAAATAGTTGAGAAGAAGGGTTTGACCAATGCCCTAGTTTATCCCACAGGTTTTGAAACTGAATGGATATAGATTGTTCTCAGTAGAATTCACAATGGATTTTTGTGGTTGGAAATAGGACTAGTTAAGATCACCAAGAAGATAGTTCATAGGGTTATGAGTTTCCCAACCCTAGATTAGCCCAAAATCCTACATAGTGATTCCAAAGAAGTTATTGAAAGGAATAGAGGAGCTAAGTGGAATAAGAGGGGTATGACAATTGATACTATAACATATCCCCTTCTAGATTTTGTAGGGAGAGTGATTTCTCACAAATTTTACCAATCTAGCAGATTGAATAGTGTACCATGTATAGTTGTTGATGTAGCTTATAAGCTTGTAAAGAAAGATCATACATATGATCTAGCAAAACTGATGTTGCAACAAATAAATGAGAACCTACGAGAAATAAGGAGGTCAAAAGGTGCTCAATGCAAGTTTGGTTCAGTTCTTGTGTGTATATTTTTCTATTTCATGGAAGAGTTTCCATCAATAGGAAAGGTGAACTAAAATCCTAAGAAAACTACAATTACACAAATCAATGAGTACATTGATTAGATGGGTGATAATTTTGAGGCCCAAATGACAAGCTATTTTGAGGATTTCAAGAAATCCATGAACCAAAGGGTTAGAATACCAGTTTCCCTAGTAGAAAAACATATCAATGACATATGTTTTTTTGTTAACATTAACTATACCTATATCTAGGTAGTAATTCCAAGGGTGAGATGGATAAGGCCATTAGGATATGAACTTGATGTAGATGAAGCCTCAACAACAATCACAACATTTCTTATAGAAGAGATTGATAAAGAGGCACCCCATTTTGGCACATATGATGTTGTTAAATCCAAAGTTGAAATAGAATTGAAGATAGCCTCTATAATTAAGAGGAAAGATAAATTAGTGAAGAAGATAAAGAAGAAATTTGGTGTAGATATTGAAGGAGAAGTAGGTGCTGAAGAAGAAGAAGAAGAAGGTGAGAGTGAAGAAGAAGAAGAACAAGGGAAAGGCCCAATGGAGTTGACACAGGGCTTAGGAGAAGATAAAGAGGAAGGTGCCAAGGAAGAAGAAGCTAAGGAAACACCTACACAAGCCAAGAAAAAGAAGGGAAAGGCTAAAACTTAGCCTCTCACTTAGCCCAAACCCAAGAAGATAACCAAGCTTGCACAAGCCAAGCCAGCAACAGCAACAAGGGCTACCACAAGGAAATCCTTACAAAAGGCCAAGGAGCAAGTAAAAGAGAAGAAGAAGGCCACTGAATAGACTGGTAAAGTGCCAAAGAAAAGAAGAAAATATGTTGCACAACAAGATACTGATGATGAGAGAATAAAATTAGAGGATATCAGCCAATTCCAAGTGGTAAGCCACCCTCCCAAATCTATTATAGATAAAATTTGTGAAAATATTAAGAATGCAAATTTGAATGATTTGAAAAGCCTTGATTTCAAAAAGCTAAGTAGAGAAGAACAAAAAAAAATAGAGAAATCAGTGTATGCCATGATGGTAGAATTCAAAAACACACCTTTAGAGCTAGACAATACCATGCCTAAGGAGTTATATGAGAGAATTGAAAAACAATGGCATTATTCTCTAAAAATGGAAAAGGAGATCAGAGAATCTACCTTAACACAAGTGATGCCTAACCTAACAAGAGGTCAAATAAGTAAGGCTAATAAGAAACATGGTGGAAAATTTGCACCTAAATACAAAGCCTTCAACATCTTACAAAATAAGATTGAGGATGTAGTAAATAAGTCCACACAATTTTGGAAAAAAATCTATAAGATAACTAATGACAAGGATGAAGAAGAAAATAAGGTAGAGGCCAGTGCTAAGGAGAAGATAGAGGAAAAGAAAATAGAAGAGAAGAAAGGAGAGGAGGAAACATCACAACTGAATAGCAATAGCAAGAGGAACATAGTGTGCAAGACACAAAAATGCCACCCCTAACCCTCCTCATGTAACCATTACACCAATAGACACAATAACTATCAAGGATGTTCCTAACATTTTTTCTCAGAACATCAATCCCCTAACTATAGAGGATCTCTTCAAGATCCTTCACCAATCCACTTTATAGGCACAATTATGCACAAATCCTATATTAGTGACTGTAGATGAGCTACAAAAGGTAGTAGCAGAACCAAAAAGAGATAAGGTGAAACCATAAGAATCACTTTGCATCTATATAGCTACTAGCATTTTTAATGCTTCCACCACCATCTCCAACAATTGCAATAGCAGCAGGTGAGACTATTCAGAAACTAAGTGTAGAAGAAGGGAAATCTGATGAGAAGGAGGATATATCAAAGGAAGAGGAGGAGGCTACTATTTAGACATTGGTAGAACTACCAAAAAATTGGTGCTCCTACAAAAACCCTTCAGAAGCTGAGCACTGAAGCCATACCTTTGCAAATATCAACACCAAGCTCAAGCTCAACCAAGGTGACCAAGGTACTTCACTATGGAGACCATGAGCTAGATGAAGGCATAGTCATACCTGCCTATGACTCAAAGACTATGACCAATGAGTAGATCACAAAGATGCAAGATGCATTAAATAGAAGGAAAAGATAAGAAATACTCAAAAAAGATTATAAACATAAGCAAGCACTACATGAGATTAAGGACATCTTTATGGATGCTATCAACTTGCAGTCAATAGATGAGTTAAAGCCCATAGTGGAACAATTATCAAAAATTGTTAACTAGGTGACAAGTGAAGACCATGATACAAATGTCAAACTTATGGAGTGGTTTGAGAGGAAGTTTCAAGGAAAAGTGAATGAGAAAATATCAAGTGGTATAGCACTCCAACAAGTTGAATTGGCCAAGTAGATTGAAAAGGTCAAAACTATACTTGAAAACATTTTCTCATTGTACAAAAAGTTGTGTGATTTTTCCTACTTCACACAAGAGACAAGCTAGAGGATATTGAGCTTGGAGAGAAATCTAAAGATTTCTAGCATGCAATTACCAAGAGATCTAGCTCAAAGTGAGAAGCATTTTTCCCACTTCACACTCAAAGAGAATTAGATGTACTAAAAAGTGAAGAGGCCAATATAAAGGCCAAATTGATGTAGATTCAATCCTCCATTACCCTACATTTGGAGGTCCTCCACAAAGAGCAAGTCTATGCTAAAACTATCTTAAAGAAAGATCCTAATCTTTCTACATTAGATGCACTTGTATATCTTGCTACAAAGACTACAATCCAACATAAGTCACTTGAAATTGCTTTGGAGAATTGGGATGCAACTCTGAAAATGATAATAGAGGTAAACAATACTTTTTTGGCTAAATATGGTATTACGCCTTCGAACCCTTTGACATAAGTGTCAAAAAGGGGAAGAAATAACAATAAGGGAGATAAGTTAGATAGATATAATATTTTAGGGGAGAAATAATATGGAAGAAATAACTAAGGGGGAGAATTTCTAGTGATTACATTCATTCATTTGGAGAATAAAAGGGAAAACATTGTAGATAGCCAAAAAGGGGGAGATAAGACTTAATGTGTAAATAGTATGGGGGAGAAATAATGTTTTGGGGAATAAATGAATAAACTCTACAAATGTAGACAGAGCAGAAAAAAAAAGACAAAACAACTCAACACATAGGTACAAATTATAGAAATAGGGCAAAGACAAAGAGTATCAGGTACATTCAGCACAAAATTTTGGTTACAAGAATAGACAAGGCACAATAAACTCAAGGGGAGTTATAATAATTTTAAGGTATATTATTCCTTACAAAATTTTGAATAATTTTTTGGAATTTTGTACATATGCAGAGCAGATTAGATAGGGTACTCATAAGGTTAGACCAATAATGTTATGTGTTTTTAACACTCATGTCAAAGGGGGAGATTTTTGGTCTCAAAATGGTTTTGACATTTTAGTGTCAACACACTTAACCACTTTCTACATTGAAGCCAAGTACACTATATATGCAAGGCCACAACATGTGCCAAGCTAGAATTCCAATAGGTTTTGAGTGACTTCAAGTGCCAAGTGATATATAGGTGTCGAGTCACAATTGATGTCGAGCAAGTTAGAATGCAATAGGTGCTTAGTGAGCCAGAACTATATAGGTACTAAGAAAGATAGAGTGTAATAGATTTTGACCAAACTAGGATCAAACATGTGTCGAGCATCAGTAATCCAGTATGTGCCAAGTAACACAGAATCAACATATGAGTTTGTGTCTTCAAAAACTTAGATGTAAACCATTTTTTGAGTTGACATAGAAGGATTTTGAAGGCTAATAAGGATAAGAATGAATCTTTTATATTTCCTATACAATCAACATGCAAAAAATTAGAAAAATGGAGAAGGTATGCAACCAATGAGAAAAGTGCAAGAAATGAATAGGAATTCAAGATTCAATATGGATCGTAGATCCATACCTAACCCTAAGTCTATGAAGTCTTTATAAGAAGGCTTAGACCCCACAATTTTATGTTTCTGAATAGAAGTGAATGAAGTTTCTAAGAAGACAACAAAATTGTAGAACAGGGCAAACAACAGGGGCATCAAAAACTTAGTGAATTGAGGAGAAATTACACATACAATTGATCATAACAGTACAAGGGATATGAATAAATATTAGATCAAGCAAGGGTCAGATCAAAATGATTAGATGAAGTGCCTAAAATTAGAAATTGAAGATTATAAGCAATCAGGTCAAAGGTTTCTAACACTCTCTAGCAATTGTATTAGATAGTGGAAATCCTATGTTGATAGGTTAGCATAACAACTATTTTGTAGATCCTTTGAAGAGGTGATTAAATACTTTAACAAGTTGAAACTTCATGTAAAGTGTTTTAAATCCTTTAACCAAGCCACTATTGACATAGTGTAAAGCCTTTAATAGGGTAGGCCTTTCACAGGGCAAACCATCAGAAGTGGTCAAACAATTATTGCTCTAGTGATTTTGTGGGTATCATCCCCACCCCAATTTTACCTTCTTATTCTTGGAGGGTTTTTGGGTTACCAAATTTTTGTGTCATGTGTTTACTTTCATGTGTTTACTTTCATGTGTTTACTTTATGTTCATTTAATATGTTTACATGCATGTAGTTTACTTTAAGTTATTTGTTTTAAAAGATTTGAAAAGGTTAAAAGTGTGGTACTTCTGATTCACCCCCCCTCTCAAAAGTACTCTTCCCATTTGAATATTCCAACATTTATATTGGGCATATTCCTTGGATTAGGAATGGTTCATGAGTTTGATCTTCTTGTGAGAGGCTTACATTCATGATTAGTTATATGGTATGGTTTGGGTTTTGTTGAGGCTTCTTGTTGGGGTTTTATGGAGGAGATCATAATTGAATAGTTTAAATCTAGAGGTATGTGTAGAAGGACATGATGTAGGTTATAATTTGCATGGTTTCTCTTTGGGCTTGGTTATCTTCCTTAATGTTCAGTTTTGCTTACATTGGATTTGAGATTAGTTGGAGATTATGATCACTAGTTTGGGCTCATGTATGTCATGTAAGAGATGACATAGTTATTCCTTTATCTCTTTCCTTTTTTTTTTGTGGAGAGCTTAGGAGGGTGCTGGAGATTTTTTATGAGATTTGTTCTTGTTGTTCTTGTAGGTTATTAGATTATGTATTATGGATGTCCTTGATACTACATGGATTCACTTATTTGAGATGTTGTGAGTGTATTGGTTATAGATTTGACACTATCTTTTGTAGTGGAGCTTCTTGGTATATATGTGGCAGGTATTGCTCTTGAAGCTTGTGATCATAGGTTACAGATTAGATATGTTGATGATGTGAGATTCACTTGGAATACCTTTGGAGGTATGGATAGTTGGATGGGTTTGGCACTTGTTGTGGGTACTATTTCAGCTATGGATATTTTGACAACTATAGATACATGTGACTAGCTTTGGATTATTATTTTTGTGCTTGGAATTTTAGTTGGTATAGGATTCTATGATCTTCTAATGTGATAGGTTGGGTTGCTTTCTCTTTCGGTGGCTTCTATGTATGCTCAGTGGCATAATGGGAGGTGAGATCATTCATGTTTGAGATGTTGGATACTTTGTTTTTGTTGTAGGTCTCAAGATGGAGCACATAGTGTACTTTGATCTATGATGGTGGATGTGCTAGGATGGATTGTTCCCTTGTTCATTTATGTGGCTATAGATTGACCCTGCGCAATGTAAATAACAAGTGGGAGATTGTTGAGATGATGGGTGTTGCACACATTGCATAATATTGTTATATTATATTATATTATTTTATTATGTAATGTTGAACTTAGATGGATGTGCAACATGTAAATATTCCCATGGGATATACTTGATGAGTTGTATTGTAAAATTGTGATAATATTTCATTTAATTATTTAATATTGGGGAAAAGAATCAAATTTAAAATATTAAATTTGGGGTCAATGGGTTAGGTAGCACATGGTTTTAGCACATGCTTTATGTAATACCACTTGGTGGTTTTGTGGGACTTGCCACTATATAAGTAGTCACAAGGGTAGTTGTCTTAGTGACAAGATAGAAGACAAAATGAAAAGAGTCGAACAAAACAAGGCTTGATAGGTTAGTCAAGGGAGCATTTTTGAAAGTTGGAAGCATGGCATGGGATGTGTGGATTCATGCTTGTTTACATAGATTACTTGGTTGTGACTATGGACTTGAAGGCTTCCATGGTTGAATTGCAATGGTATTTTTGTTGAATAATACATGGTGATGGAAGCTTTTGGAGGCTAGATTTTTCCCTCAATGAGGGTTTCCCAGGGTATATCTTGTGTCACATTTTTGTGGGTATGTTGTCTAGATCTCTTGTATGTGCATTTCAATTCCATATTTATTCTAGATCTATTATGGTTTATGTGGAGACGGTTATATTTCTTTGTTTTAAGTTTCCTTATACTTGAGAGTTTGTGAGTGGATTGGTTATAGATTTCACATTATCTTTTGTAGTGGTAGCTTCTTGGTATATATGTGGTAGGTATTACTCTTAAGGCTTGCAATTGTAAGTTATAGATTGGATATGTTGATGATGTGAGATTCACCTAGTATACCTTTAGAGGTAGGGATAGTTGGATGGTTTTGGTACTTGTTGTGGGTGCTATTTCAGCTATCGATATTTTGACAACTATAAATATATGTGATTACCTTTAGATCAAGTTTTTTGTTCTTGGTATTTTATTTGGTATAGGATTTTATGATTCTCCAATGCAATAGGTTGGGTGGCTTCTATGTATGTCCAGTAATAGTGGCCTAATAGGAGTTGGCTTCATTCATGTTTGAGATGTTGGATAATTTGATTTTGTTCTAGGTACCAGGATAGAGCACTTTGTTTACTTTCATCCATGATGGTGGATATACTAAGAGAAATTGTTCCCTTGTTCATTTATGTGGCTATATATTGACCCTATGCAATGTATACAACAAGTCGCATATTGTTGTGATAATGGGTGTTGCACACATTGCATAATATTGTTATATTATATTATTTTATTTTATTATGTAATGTTGCACCTAGATGGACATACAACATGTAAAGATTCTCATAGGATATACTTGATGAGTTGTAATGTAACATTGTGATAATATTTCATGTAATTATTGAATATTGGGGAAAAGAATAAAATTTCTAATATTAAATGTGCAGTCAAGGGGTTAGGTAGCTAATGCATAGTTTGCAATCAATAGCACCTAATTATTCTCCAATTTCCAAACAATACTTAATCCCTCTTCAATAGTTGTAGGTTGATCCAAAGGCTCTAACAATGGTATCCTCTACCTTTCAAGTGGACTACACTCTTTCAAACCTAACCCTCATCCTTAGGGTTCTTGACAAACTTAGATCAACTACAAACTTTAGGGACTCTTACCTCCAATATGGCCTAATAAGGAAACTCTTCGTAGATGAATTTGAAACTCAACTCTTCTAGTAGAAAGGACATATAAGGACCTAATCTACCAAGGCTCTCCCAACTTTTGAGTTCTCAAACACCCAATATGTGATTTGCATTAACTTTATCAACATTCCTAATAGGTCTAATTCTTGTTTTCTTTGTCAAACTTCCAAACTTCCCAAAGGACTAGACTATATACTTACCTTTTTGGATACCCTTTATCCTTCTCTCAAAGACTCCAAGAGATTAGACTCTAACTCTGTGCTAGCACAAACAAAATCTCACTCTGATCACAGACCTAATGGGCCAAATTAGGCTGGGTTAACAAAGGAAGTGCATGTAAATGGGTTCATAGATACAACTCCACATCTTTTAACTCTTCCTCTCATCCAAAAATTCATTCTACACCTTTCACTCAAACCAAATCAACTATTTTGGGAGCCTAAACCCTCCTTCTCATTCAATTCTAGACTAGACATATGGCAATGTTCAGTCTAGGGCTGGCTAGTAAAATTAGAAAACCTATTCCTACAACTCTGAGTCTCTACCATCCTTGAGAAACCTCCCCTAACTTGTATTCCCCAAAGGGGCATTGGAATCCCATGGTGGAGTTGCAAGTTAGAGGGACATCTTTGTGAAACTCTCAGATTTAGGGCAAAACCGACTACCTTCTACAAAAAGTGGTATAACTCCTACTAATGGATAGATAACGACTTCAAATAAAAAGAATTAAAACACTGATTCACTTCCCTATCCAACCATGCCAAAAGTTCAACCCTAAAAATTTGTACAAGCTATACAAAATTGAAAAAATAGAGAAAATGACATAAAATCAAAACTTTTATTGATGCTTGTTGTTCCCCTGTCCGTACAATGAGTTTCTCATCATGTAGAAACCTTAAATACATTATTACCAATGGTCACAACCAATTTTCAAATGGTTATGGAGACCATACAATTATTTAATATTTTAACAACATTTTTTTGCAAAAATTGTTGTCAGCAACTTTTCTGTATTTTAGCAACTTTTATCTTTTTGACAATTTTTTTCATGATTGTCCACCTAGGATTCAATATCATATCAAATGACTATTTGGATACCTATAACCTACTAATAAACATCAAATTCCTTATTCTCTCCCAAAAATAACTTAAATTGTTTTAATATTAACCTTGGTTCAAATGGCATCCTAGTTTATAATGATACCTAGGATCCATTTGACCTCACATATGGTCTTATCTCTAAAATTCCTTCAAGACTCCATCACCTAACCTATTAACATGCCATTTTTTTTGGGTGCCCTACACCATACTCCTTAGGCTAGAAAACTCAAGTCTCTTGAGTTGGCAAGAATTCCACTTTGAGCCCCATTTTGTTTAGATCATTTTCAGTCAACCAATTTGCATCCTCCATAGGTTTATGTTTCCATTTGATAAGGTACTCATAATAGAACTTCCTCCTAGTTTCTTTCATGATCTTGGTATCTAAGAAACTCTCTAATTCTGGTGATGACTTCTTAGGAAGCCTTGTAGGCACTTCTACCTCATGAGTTGCACCTGCATCACAAATAATAGATCCCTTATAGGGATAGAGGTCAGAAACATTAAAAATGTTAGATAACCCAATATTTGGGGTTAGCTTCACTTTATAGGCATTTATGCCACATTTTTGTAGAATTTTGAAAGGTCCCATTTTCCTCATCATTAGCTTGGTATATTTTCTTTTAGGTAGCCTTTCTACTTTGAGGTGTACCATCACCATGTCTCCTACTCTATATTGAAGATCTCTCCTTGTTTTGTCTACTCTTTCTCTATACTTCTCTTTTTTCCTTTGTAGCTTGCTCTTAACTTCTTGATGGATTTATTTGATGACTTTAGCAAAGTCCTCTACTTGTGCACTCTTTCTCTCCAATGTGCTAACATCCCTTAATTCCATCACTCCTCAAGAATGAGTCCCATTAACAATTTGAAATGGACTATGACCAGTACTTCTATTTATTAAGTCATTATAGGAAAATTCTACCTATGCCAAGACTAATTCCCATGTGACTCCATGATCTTTTGTTAAACACCTTAATAGGTTCCCTAAGGACCTATTTATGACCTCTATCAAGCCATCTGATTGTGGGTGATATGCAGAAGAGTAAGACAAGTTGGTTCCCATATTTTTCCATAGGGCTCTCCAAAAATGTCCTAAAATTTTTGGATCTCTATCAAATAGTATAGAAAAATATAGTCCATGCAGCCTTATAATTTCTTTGAAGAATAACCTTGCAATATGTGAAGCATCATGACTTGTCTTGCAAGGAAGGAAATGGGCCATTTTGGAAAACTTGTCCACTACAACATATATGCTATCATAGCCTTGTCTAGTTCTTGGAAGTCCAAGCACAAAATCCATACTAATGGAATCCCAAGGTTTGCTAGGATGGGTAATGATGTGTTTAGACCTACATTTGATGTTGTTCCCTTGGCTCTTTGGCACACCATGCACTTCTCCACAAATCTTCTTACCTCTGTCTACATTTTGGGCTAGAAATAGAATCTCTTGACCAACTCCAATATCTTATCCAAACCAAAGTGCCCTCCTAGTCCTCCACAATGCTTCTCCTTTATTATATTCTCCCTCATGGATCCTCTAGGGATACATAGTTGACTTCTCTTGAAGAGGAGTCCTTCCTACAAGATGAAATCTGCAAACTCAATTTGGTACTTATCATTCATCTCCTTACATACATGGTATGCTTTAGTAAAGTCTTCATCTCCTTCATACATTCCTTTCATGGAATGGATTCCCACACTCTCCAATCTAACTTCTTGAATGGTCATATTCCTTCTACTAAGGGCATCTTCTACTTTGTTAGCCACCCCTTTTTTATGCTAAATGGTAAAATTGTATGCTTGGATGTACTCCATCCACTTAACATGCCTATGGTTTAGTTTCTCCTGCCTATTCAAAAAGCTCAAAGCATGATTGTCAATGTAGACCACAAATTCTTTAGGAAACAAGTAATGCCTCCATTTTCTTAATGATTAAACCATTGAATACATTTCCAAATCGTATGTTGAGTATTTTTACTTTGCCTCATTTAACTTCTCACTAAGGAAGGCTATTGGTTTACCTTCTTGACTCATGACTCCTCCTATGGCCCAATTACTTGCATCACAGTCAATGGTGAATACCTTCTTAAAATCAGGTAAAGTAGGGATGGGTGCCTCTACGACCTTCTTCTTCAAGTATTCAAAGGACTAATCTATAGCCTTATCCATGCAAATTGACATTTCCTTCCACCCTTGATTGCATCAATCATAGGGGCACACACATTACTAAAACCTTTAATGAACTTCCTATAGAAGCTTGCCAAACCATGAAATTTTTTTACCTCACTTTCATTCCTTAGTATAGACTAGTTAAGAATGGCTTCTACCTTTTTTGGATCCATTTTGAGGTTGCCCTTGTTTATGAAAAAGCGTAGGAACACCAACTCTTCCTTCATGAAGACAAATTTATTCAAGTTGATCTTTAATTCCTTCTCCCTGAATTTCTTCAAAACCAATTCCAATTGTAATATATGTTCTTCTCTAGATTTACCAAAAAATAATATGTCATCAAGATAAACAACATCAAAATGATTAATGAAAGGTTCCAAAACTTCATTCATGAGTCCCATGAATGTACTTGGGGCATTAGAAAGCCCAAAGGGCATCACCATCCATTCATAAAGTCCCTCATTAGTTTTGAAGGCAATTTTCCATTCATCTCTGATTTGGTGGTATCCAGTTTTCAAATCAATCTTGGAATAGTACTTTGCTCCTCCTAGGTGGTCCATCAAGTCTTCCATTCTAGGCATTGGAAACCTATATCTTATGGTTATCTTGTTTATGGATCTTGAGTCCATACACAACCTCCATGTACCGTCCTTTTTAGGTGCCAACAAAGCAAGGACTACACAAGGGCTAATACTCCTTCTTATGAACCCTCTTGCAAGAAATTCTTCAACTTGCCTTGCTAATTCTTTATTTTGTTCTATTGTTAACCTATAGGCAGGCTTGTTAGGCAATGTAGAACCTAGAATAAACTCAATATAATGACTTACCTCTCTAAATGGTGGCAATGTATCAGTAGTAGGGTCTAAAATAACCTCCTTGTATTTGTCCAAAAGCTGCCTCACTTGCTTGGGTTCCACATTCCTTATTCTTGATCTACCTTCCTTCTTTTTGTCTTCTAGTTTTGGCTTCACTACAATGGCAAAGCATGGTGTATTCTTCACCTTGAGGGTCTTAAAAAACTCTGCTCCAACCATCATCACATTAGATGCATGTTGGGTCTCTTTTCCATCCTTTGGTAATGGTCTCAGTGTACTCCTTTCCATTTTTGGTGATTATATAGATATTGTTCCTCCCATCATGCTTGGAATTGACATCATATTGCCATGGCCTACCTAACAAAAAATGACAAGCATCCATCTCTGCAACATCACAAACAATTTTGTCCTTGTACTCCCCAATTTGAAATTCAACATTAACTTGTTCATTAACTACAACTTGTTGCTCCTTACTTAACCATGAAACTTTGTAAGGGTTAGGATGAGGTAATCTTTTCAATCCAAGCTTTTCTAGCATCTCTATTGATGCAATATTATCAGTTGAACTGGAATCAATAATTACCTTGCAAACTTTACCTTTTATCTTGCATAAAGTTTTCCTTTGGGGAGGTTCCTACTCTACTACTATCTTCAGCAAGGTTCTATTCAACAATAGAGATTCCCCTCTCTCTAGATCAGCATTTCCTCTTGCTCCTTGGTCACTTTGTGCATCCTCTTCTTGAACCAAGTGGATTCTTCTATCCCCTTCTTAGTTGCTGCCTCCTATTTTCTCAAGACATCTAGAGGATCTATGCCCTGTCTAATTATAGGTAAAACACCTTCCGATCAATACTCCTAGAGTTCTTCCTCCAAATATTCCTCTCCCATTAGGTTTCTTGCCTCTAAATCCTACTCTAGGATTTGTATCCCCTTTTGACTTCTCTTGATTACTCTTCTCTCCTTGAGACTTATTGGATGAACTTCTACCCCCAAATCTTCATCCACCTCTAGCATTTCCTCCTCTCCCTCTACCTCGAGAGTCACTCCTACTTTTTTGTTTGTCCTCAATCTTGAGGGCCATTTGATAACATTGATGTACTAATTTGGGGTTAAACAATATCAATTCATCCTTGATGGAATACTTGAGTCCATTCAAGTATCTTGCTAGTTTCTACTTCTCATTCTTAGGAATCTTAGCCCTTAGAGTGAGTTTATGAAACTCCTTTGTATAAGACCCCACGTCCAAGTCCTTTTGTCTAAGACTTTGCAACCACTAGTGTATCAAGAACTCATAGTCTTCTGGTACAAATTATTTTTTGACTTCTAACTTCATCCTCCTCCATATTTCCAAAGGTTCCTTTCCTCCATCCTTCCTTTCATTCTATAGGAAGTTCCACCAACTAAGGGCAGATTCTTTCATTTTAGATTTTTCCACCTTCACTCTTTGGTTTTTAGGTATGTTATTACACTTGAAGAAATTAACAAGTGCTTCAATCTAGTCCATACACTCCTCTGGGTCTAGTTTTCTATTGAACATAGGTAGTTCTAACCTTTAGTCCTTTCTTCCTACCCTCTCTAAGGCTTCTAACATGGCTCTTTGATCTGCAAACATGGCTTGTCTATCCTACCAAAGGTCTTCTTCTTTATTCCCTTCTTCTTCTCCTTTAGAGTCTTTTAGGACTCCTCTTTCCACCTTGCCCTTTAATCTATATAGTTCTCTCTTCATAGTTCTATTTTCTTCTCTTATTGCCCTACTTTCTTCCATTTGTTCTTTGACAAACTTGGCTAATTCCACATTTGTGATCCTGAGAGGTATCTCCCTCTCCTTCCTCATTCTCTGACATCTTTCCTCTCCAATCAGGCTCTTAGTGGCTCTGATGCCACTTGATGCAGAGTTTGCAGCCAACAACACCTAATTATTCTCCAATTTCCAAACAACACTTAATCCCTCTTCAATAGTTGTAGGTTGATCCAAAGGCTCTAACAATGGTATCCTCTACCTTGCAAGTGGACTCCACTCTTTCAAGCCTAACCCTCATCCCTAGGGTTCTTGACAAACTTAGATCAACTAAAAACTTTAGGGACTCCTATATCCTAGTAGAAATGACATATAAGGACCTAATCTACCAAGACTCTCCCAACTTTTGAGTTCTCAAATACCCAATATGTGATTTGCATAAAAGTTACCAACATTCCTAATAGGTCTAGTTCTTGTTTTCTTTATCAAACCCCCAAACTTCACAAAGGACCAAACTATATCCTTACCTTTTTGGACACCCTTTAACCTTCTCTCAAAGGCTTAAAGAGATTAGACTCTAACTCTACTCCAGCACAAAAAACTCTCACTTTGATCACATACTTAATGGGCCAAATTAGGCTAGGTTAACAAAGAAAGTGCATGTAAATGGGTTCACAAATACAACTCCACCTTGTGGAACTCTTCCTCTCATCCAAAAATTCCTTCTACACCCTTCACTTGGGCCAAATCAACTAGTTTGGGAGCCTGAACCCTCATCATTCAATTCTAGACTAGACATATGGTAATGTTCAGTCTAGGGTTGGCTGGTAAAATTAGAAAACCTACTTCTACAACTTTGAGTCTCTTCCATCCTTGAGTAACCTCCCCTAACTTGCTTTCCCCAAAGGGACATTAGAATCCCATGGTGGAGTTGCAAGTTAGAGGGACATCTTTGTGAAACCCTCAAATTTAGGGCAAAACTGACTACCTTCTACAAAAAGTGGTATAACTCTTGCTAATGGATAGATAAAGACTTCAAATCATAAGCATTAGAAATATTGCTTACTTCCCTATCCAACCATGCCAAAATTTCAACCTTACCAATCTATACAGGCTATACAAAATTGAAAAAATAGAGAAAATGATAGAAAATCAAAACTTTTATTGATGCTTGTTGTTTCCCCATCTGTACAATGAGTTTCTCATCATGTAGAAACCTTAAATACATTGTTACCAATAGTCACAACCAATTTTCAAATGGTTATGGAGACCATGCAACTTTTTTATAGTTTAACAAAAAAATTTGCAAAAACTGTTGTTAGCAACTTTTTTTGCATTTTAGCAACTTTTTGCATTTTTAGCAACTTTTTTTTTTTTGATAATTTTTGTCATGATTTTCCACCTAGGCTTCAATATCATATCAAATGAATATTTGGATACCTAGAACTTACTAAGAAACAATAAATTCCTTATTCTCTCCCAAGAAAAACTTAAATTGATTTCTATTGACCTTGGTTCAAATGGCATCTTGGTTTATAATGATACCTAGGATCCATTTGACCTCACATATGGCCTTATCTCTAAAATTCCTTCAAGACTCCATCACCTAACATATTAACATTCCATTTTGTCTTGGTGCCCTACACTAGTAGCACATGGTTTATGTAATAACACTTGGTGGTTTTGTGGGACTTGCTACTATATAAGTACCCACAAGGGTAGTTGTTGGTGTGAGAAGATAAGAACGCAAAAAGACAACAGTTAAGCAGGACAAGGCTTGACAAGTTAGCCAAGGGAGCATTTGTCAAGTTTGGAAGCATGGCATTGGATGTGTGGATTCATGCTTGTTCACATGGATTTCTTGGTTGTGGCTATGGCTTTGAAGGCTTCCGTGGTTGTATTGCAATGGTATCTTTTGTTGAATAATACATGGTGATAGATGCTTTTGGAGGCTGGGTTTTTTTCCCTCAATAAGGGTTTCCTAGGGTATATCTTGTGTCACAATTTTTGTCGGTATGTTGTCTATTCTCTTGTATGTGGATTTCAATTGCATGTTTATTTTAGATCTACTATGGGTTATGTGGAAATAGTTATATTTTCTTTTTTGCAAGTTTCCTTACAAAATGCATAAAACTTAAAAAAATTTAACACATTTACATAAATGATACACCAAAATTTTAATTTAAGATATTTGGGAGGATTGATAACACTTTGAACATTGTGATGACAATAATAACTCACATAATTTATCTTGAAAAAGCACATGCATAAATGTTTGAATAGAAGATCTAAATAAATTAACTCAATAAATGAAGGAAAAAGCTTTGCAAAAATGAGCTCAAAACATTCTCATAGACACAACTTGAAACCTGCACATGATACTCTTATAGATAAGGTATTAATATATCAAGATGAAACTATCAGGAAATTAAATAAATGTCACTAGTAATTTAACTAATGACATAAAAATAACCTAATCTACAAGATAATCTTGGAGTTGATAAAACTATCATAAGTCCCCAAGGTAGCCTTTGTACATCAAAATATGAGAGTTACAAGAAAATATGCTAGGATGAGAAAAGTGTTGAAAAATAGTGACTACGTCTCCACCAACTGCATGATCTAGAACTAAGAAAAAAGTGAATCCAAACTCACTAAGTATAAATTTTCAACCAACTTGGGTTGGATGTAGAAATATAGGCTAAAAATATCTCCTACAACCCTCTAAAATAAAGTCAATAGCATGAAAGAATCACCTCAAGATAATTACTATCTTTATAACTCATCAAAATTATCCTCAAATTAACACTCCAACAATCCACAAATGCATGTAAACTATTCAGGAAAAGACAAAAATATCTCCCTAAATATGCTCTGAGTTCCTATATACACTACTTGTGTCTTCAGACTTATTCAACTGCCTCGTATCTTTCATTTAAGAGAATTATAATGAGTCAAAATCTCATAATTACACTTATGACTCCACTGTATCATAATAAATTCATATGGGAGGTAAAATAACCCCCTCATTGCTATTATTTTTCTCAATTACTTATTATATATCAATTCTCTTCATCATTTTAATAGTAATCAAAATGACAATTATGGGAAAAAGAATAAGTAATAAACATCAAAATTTATAAATATAAGATATATCTATTAAAATAAATTACTAAGTTAATATAATTATTTTCTCTACTATTAATTATCACTACTATGCTAAACAACATTTACATGGTTATCCATGAAATAAATGGCATTGAAAAGTTTTTTTTTGAAATTGTGCCTAAGGCATGAAAGCTCATGGCCCTTAGGGAAATAAAATTTGACTTGTGATTATAATTAAATCCAACCAAATTGAAATGGTAGAAGCTAACTCTTCTAGGTTTAATAGGAAACCTTAAAATAAACCATCATTCATACTTTCATTCGTGATTTTATTTTTTTTTGTCATTTCTATTGAGAATTCATTGACATGACAGTAGTAATGTAGAGGAATAATGAATGATTTTTCCATGATACATGGAAAACTAACATCATTGATCCCTTTTGATATGTGTAAATTTTTTTCTAATATTTTTAGTTTTGAAAATTTTAGGCATTTGTACATTTGGAAACTCTTTTCTTGAATATCTCATTACCATGGTTGTAGATTTCTTCCTTTCTTGTGGTCATTAACTTAAAGGTAAATTTCATGGATTTTTTATGAAATTTTCTGACCACTTGTGTTACAATGATTTAGAATGTATGAGAGAGGGGGTGAATTAGTTTTCCTCAAGTCTAGATGTGCCAATTGAACTTTTAATCACATCAAATACTTAAAATCTAAACATTTAATAACTCAGTCTCCATAGCAAATAATCAATAACATAAACTTCTAGTCAATTGTTCTAATAGTAACAAACTTGTAGAATGTAAAGTATTAACAACAAAACATCCTAGATAACATTGACACAAGTAGGGCACTAGGATTTAATGTGTAAAATTGATTTGTGAAAAGCCACCATTAATATGCCACCAATTTTTGAATCTTCTGAAGTGAGCTTTGTTTGGAGAAAACCATGTTAAAGGTTACAAACTACATTGTTAAATGTGACCTTGTTAAAGGATTTAATCACCCTATTATGAGTGGCCTTGTTAAAGGGCTCAAGAACATTCTATTATAATTTCACCTTGATTAAAGGATTTACATATGACTATTAGGTCAACCTTGACTAAAGGATTTCAATACTAATACAATGGTTAGAAAGTAACAGCAAATTAATCTAACAAATAAAACTCACTTTGCAAATGCATATCACAATTGAATCCAATAATTGACTCATTGACTAGCCTCCATCAATATCTCAATTATTAATTTTCTTGAAATCCTTCAAGAAATCACTCTTTACCTCAACACTTTACTATTTAGCCTTATGCTCAAGTTTGTAAATCAAGAAAATCAACAACTACTTCAACCTTATTAAGGTTTTCACCATCTCTACTAACGTCTTTAGGTTTATCCCTTATACCTCCTTAAATAGGTCATTCAAATATTTTTCCACTTAAACATCAACATAGATCTTAGGGTTAGGTCATATTCATCAAATCCTTCCATCATTTTGTTTCATCTTTTTTCTTCTAGAAACTTCTCCAAACTTCTCCTTCAATTCATACATAGAAATGCTAAAACATAGTTTATCTTAAATTGAATGCTCTGAGTCATCCATCCTTATCTTCAACATGCTTTCCATATCCTAAGAATTCAATTGTGTCAACTAGAAATCAATATTTCTTCATAATCTATCAAATGTTGTCCCTTGGCCAACACTAGGTTCTGACATTTGTACATTACTAAATTACTCAATCACTACTAACAGTTATGTCCAACATATTTTCTAATACTTGGTTAATACTAATGCTCTATTGACACTATATTTTTCTCATCTTATACTATGGCTTTTTCAATTCTAGTGTCACTTAGCATAAACTTCAAGTTCCTTGAACTTCTGCTCTTTAGCTTGATTGAGCCTATGCATTTGGTCTTCTATTGATTACTTCTTCTAGGTTTCTATACAACTATAATCTCTACTTAGGTTATGATTAAACAATCACATTATCTTGTTAAAGTCTAACTAATAAAGTGACCATTGTAGTTCCTTATAACTCAACCTTTCCTCTAGGTCCTTTTCTTATGTTCCATATCTCTCTAATCCTCTTCATTAATCATCTTGATATGACACTCTACTCAAATAGAAAATTGTCTTATCAATAAGGTTTGACATCAATGACTATATAATAATTATCTCAATTTTAGTTTCCAATAATCTCCCTCATTAGCATTGATGGAAACACCTCTAGTTACCATAAAATCCAAAACATCTAATTGCTTTAATAATCTCCATTTGTGTTCAATATTTGACCATCTAATTCTCATCTCAATGTCCAACAATCCCTCCTTTTAGTTTCATTTTGATTATCATCCATGCACCTCAGCTTGCAACATATAAACTCCCTCTATTATAGAAGATCATGAAATCAATCAACTTCCTCTTTTATTTCTTATAACACCTTGTAATATATTTTCCCTCTTTTCAACATCTCTTTAACTCTTCATAAATAAATCTCTTTTCATATGTATGCCTTCTCTCTATATGGTAACTATATATTATCTCCCTCTTTGAAAATAATGCCAAAGATTCTTCATCTTTATCATGTAGATATCTTTATGTTAGTACTTATAAATCTTCTTTACCATCTATCATCTATTATAATGAATGATACAATATTTTTTTCTTCTTTCTTCACTAATTTAGGCGGCTCCTAAATTATGAATTTTTGCTTTAACCTTTAAGATATTCTTATCAACACATTTGATGTAGAGCTTCATCTTAGCTTAAGTAGCCTTAGATAGGGGAATAACCCCTAATTTACCCCTTAGATACTCATGTACATCCTTAAGTAAAGCATTAGTAAAAATATTAGCTATTTTCTCCTTGGTGTTCACATATTCCAACCTCACTTGTTTATATTGAATCAAATCTCTTATGTAATGATACTTGATACTAATATGCTTTGTCTTTGTGTGCATCATAGGGATATTTGATATATTTATAGCACTTGTGTTATCATAATAGATAACAACAAGATTAGTGATCTCTTCCTTCATTACTTTCAACAATTGGTTGATCCATACAATATTAGAGTATTTGACTACTACTACCACATATTCAACTTTAGTTGTTGATTTTGAAATACAGTTCTACTTCATACTTTTCTATGAGGCTTTTCTCTTTCCTAGAAAGAAAGATCCACCACTTGTACTCTATTTTTCATTAAAATTGTCTGCTCAATCAGTGTTTATGTACACTTTTAGTTCAAACTTGACATTCCTCCTATAATATAGGGCATAGTCTTTTATTCCTTTTAGATATCTCAGTATTCTTTTCACTGTCATTATATGCTTCTCCTTAGGATTTGCAAAAGATCTTGCAACAATTCCAACTACTAGTGCAATATCATGTCTATTATGAACAACATATTGTAGTCTCCCATTCATTGATCTATACAATGTCTAGTTCACATCAGTAGAATCATCATTCTTAGATGGCTTATGTCTAGTAGCCATAGGTGTGCTAACTAGTGTTAAGTCTTCCATCCAAAAAGATTTTAGTATCTCCTTGATGTATTTTGATCAAGTAATGTAGATACCTTGCTTAATCTGATATACTTGTAAACCAATAAAGAATCTGATCTCACCAAACATAGACATTTTTAATTCCTTTTACATCTCATCTTCAAATTATTTATAGTATAATGCATCTTGTCCTCCAAATATGATATCATCAAAAAATATTTCAGTTAACAATTTCTTTTTACCACCTTTAGTTTTCAAGTATAGATTATTGTTATCATTACTTCTTGTGAATCCAATCTTTAGCAAATAATTGTGTAGCCTTTCATACCATACTCTAGGGGCTTGTTTCAACCCATATAGTCCTTTGTGTGGTTTAGATACCATGTTCCTTTTTCTAGGATAAAAAAATCCTTCAGGTTCTTCAATGTAAACCTCTTCAATATTATATTCACAAATGCATATTGACATCTATTTGATGTACTTTAAATCCTTTATAAGAAGGATATGCAAGTAGTGTTCTAACTCCTTTCAATCTTGCAATAGGGGAAAATGTTTTTGCATAGTCAATACCTTCTTCTTGTGCACATCCTTTACATACCAATCTAGCTTTTTTCCTTGTGACTTCTCCTTTCTCATTCAATTTTTTCTTGAACACCCACTTGGTTCCAACAAAATTCTTGTCCCTTGTGTTGGTCTCAAATTGATTTTGACAATTGAGTGTCAACACACTTAATCAATTCTTCAGTTGATGCCAAGTATAATACAAAAGCCAAGCTACAGTGTATGATGAGCTAGAAAATTCAATAGGTGTTGAGTGAACTTCAGGTACCGAGCAATCTTTAGGTGTTGAGTAAATTTTAAGTGTGACTAAAGCATAGATGCCAAGTCACTTTAGATGCTGAGCAGAGTATAAGTGTCAAGCGAGATAGAATTGTTATAAGAATCGAGTGAGCTAGTTTTTCCAATAATGTAGAGCATCAGCTACGAATATGTGCCTAGTAACACAGAATATGCATATGAGTTTGTATCTTCACAAACTCAAATGTAAATCATTTTTGGAGCCAACATAGGATGAATCTTGAAGGATCTTGAAGATAAGATTGAATCTTTTACATTACATATGTAATCAGCATGAGACCAATAAGAAAAATGGATAAGGCATACAACCAATAGGAAAAATGTAAGAAATGAGTGAGAAATGAAGAATTAATATGGATTGTAGATTCATACCTAACCCTAATTCATGGAAATCTTTAAACCCCATTGTATGTGTGGATGAGAGAAGTGTATGGGTGAACTATAGAAAAATTTAGATGGGAGTTTTAAAAACTTAGTGAAGAATAGAGCAGCATTATAGAATTTAGTTGATCAAGAATAGAGTATATGAACCTTGAAGAGTGAGATATTAGATCAAGCAAGGATCAGATCAATAAGAGAAGAATAGGGATCTTTATTCACTAACTGAAGACTGCAAGTAATTAGGTCAAGGCTTTCTAATACTTTCTATCAATTGTATTAGTTATGGAAATCTTATGGACTTAGGTTGACCTACTAGCCATTTGTAAATCATTCAATAGGGTGGCATTCCAAGTGAATGTACAAAAGTCCTTTAACCAGACCTACTTTTAGTAGGGTAGTGAAATCCTTTAACCTAGTCACTTTTTACAAGGTGTAAATTCTTTAACAGGATAGACCTTTCATAGGGTAGACCATTAGAAGTGGTCAAACATTGTAACCTTGAACAATTACACATTGTTTCAATGATATTTTGTGGGTGTCATCGGCACCCCAATTTTACCTTCTCATTTTGGAGAGTTTCTGGGTTACCAAATTTGTGCGTTGTCTATTTTCATGCATGTCTTTACTTTCATCATTATTATTTTAATTAGATGCATGTAAATGGATTTAGTTAAAAGTATTTGAAAAGGTTAAAGTTATTTACTTCTAATTCACCCTCCCCCCTAGTAGTAAATCTTCCCACTTGTTAATTCCAAAATTTGGTATCAGAGCTTAGTTCTCCAAAGAAGGAGCCTCATAGTGTGGAGAAAAGATCTAGAAATGGAATTCTACAAACTTGAGAAGATCATAGAGAATCAAGAAATTGATATACAACTTTCTTTACATGCTTTGGAAGAAGCTAGAGAGGATTTGAGAAAATCCTTAAAAGGAAGAAAAGAGATTTTCATAGCTGAGAATGATACACAGTACAAGGAGATTAACACCTCAAATCCATTTTCAAATGGAGATTCCAAGGAGTAAGATGCAACAATAGAAAACCTGATGGAGAAGAGTAGAGCTCAAGCAGAAGAAATCAGGATACTCAAGCTTGAACAAGAATCACAAGCCATGATACTTTGTGAAGTGACTGAATAGAAGAAAAGAGCCATTGAAGACAAGTCTATGATAGAAGAAGACAAGAGAAACCTTGCCAATAGACTAGAAGAAAAGTCAATTGAGCTAGCAAGAATTTCAAATATGTAGCTAGACACCCTAAGTTAGATGATGAATGCACATCATGAACTAAATGTCAAGGAAATTGAGATCTCTACACTAATAATGCAAAATGAACAACTAAAAAATAACCTAAAAAGAGAGAAGGAGATTGCAGAGAGCTTCAAAAAACCTAAAGAGGCCATCAAGTACTTTGAGTACCTACTAAAATCACCCAAGGAAAGCAATGATACCTTAGGACTAGGTTACATCAGCACTAAACAAGGAGAATCATCCAAGATTATAGAAGAAAGGAGTAACAAAGGTAAGAACACTAAACCTACTTTTCATTTCTATGGTAAAAAGGGACATACCTCTAATGTATGTAAGAGCAAGAATGCCCATTAGCATGACAAGCCTAAGAATGCAAATTATTGTCATAAGTGCAAAAAGCAAGGACGTCAAGCACAGAACTGCAAGGCTAAGACTATCAGATCACCAAAATTTGAAGGTCACTACTACAATTGCAAGAAGTATGGACATAGAGCTTTTGAGTCTAGATCAAATCCTATGTCGACATCAAATCAAACAACAAGGGAAGGTAACCATGGATATCACCACAATTGGGACTACAACACTAAATACAGTTGTCATTACTATCAGGAATATGGACACATTCCTCAAAATTTCATAAGGACACATTTTAGAGGGAACTACAACAGATGGTTGAGTCAAAGCACATGTTTTATTTGCTTGAAGACTAGTCATATTAGTAGGAATTGCCCAACCAGGTTAAAGGCACCCAACTCAAAGAATGACATAGGTAAAGAGAAGGTAGATGTTGAACACATCAAAGGAGAAATGAAAAAGACATGGAAGAAGAAAGATGGGAGTAGCACATCAAATGAAGGGATCACTTCACTTAATAGGTCAAGTGGACACACTTCATCAAACTAAGCAAGAGAAGGCATAAGGGACTAATTTACAAAGTTTTATCATACATCAGTTCCTACACAAGAAAGTACTGAAAAGAATAAGATCAGCATGAACAAAGATGCAAAGTCAAAAGTTCAAGATTTCATAAATGTTGCCAAGTTACCCTTAGATGCCGAGTAAAATCCAATCAACCCAAGTTAATTGTCAAGACTATAGGAACCAAATGATTAGTAGGAGCCGAGTTGGTAGAGGAAGTTGAGTAAAGAAGAAATCTTAGTTGAAGTTGAGCAAGTAATACTCTAGTGGAAGTTGAGTGGTGGAAAGACAATGGAAGTTGAGTAATATAGAATCCTTCAGCAACTAAGTGGATAGCTGTAATAGTACTAAGCAATAAATTCAATGGAAATAAGGGTATATTATTGTATTTTCAATCATTTTTCTTCATTGCAAATGAAGAGCAAAGAGAAGAAAGAGAGCAAAGCAAATCCAAAGTAACAAATCTTTCATTTGAAAAAGTTGCATGAAAAGCTGATAGGTTAGTTAATGCTCAAGTCAATGAATACATAGAGTAGATGGGAGCTAATTTTGAGACCTTGATGACAAGCTATTTTGAAGACTTTAAGAAAACAATGAAGCAAAGGCTCAGAATTTGAGTTTCCTTAGTAGAATAGCATGTAAATTATGTATGTTTTCTTGTAGATATAGATTAGACATACATTCAAGCTACCATACCGAGAGTGAGATGGATGAGACCTCTTGGGTATGAAATTAACATAGATGAAGCATCAGCAACAATAACTACATTATTGGTAGAAGAAATAGACAAGGATGCACCACATTTTAGAACTTACGATGTGGTTAAATCAAAAGTGGATATGAATTTGAAGACTGCCTCCACTTTGAAAAAGAAGGATAAACTTGTTAAGAAGCTAAAAGCTAAATTTGGAGAAGGCACTACAAAAGAAGCTGAAGAAGAAGATGAAGATGCCAAGGGTGAAGAAGAAGAAAAAAATAAAGGGCCACTTGTTGTAACCCAAGGAATGGGAGAGGATGAAAATGAAGAGAAAGGAGCCAAGCAAGAAGAACCAAAGGCTAAGCCAAAGAAGAGAAAAGCTAAAAAATAGCCAGTTGCATAGCCCAAGGGAAAGAAGAAGGCTACAAAGCCGAGTCCAGCCAAGCCAACTACACGGGCTGACACCAAGGCTACAACAAAAGGGGCAAAGGAATAGGGGAAACAAAAGTCAATAGAACAAGAGGGGCCTATTGAGAAAAAGAAGAGAAGAAGGTATGTTACAACCCCAAAATCAGATAAGGAAAGAATAGAGTCTAATGAGGATCAATTTAGATTGTAATCCATTGTACCACATCTAAATTGGAAGGAATTTGTAATAATATTAGAGACAATATAGATTTAACTTGTCTAAAGACCATATATTTCAATAAGTTGTCAAAAGAACAACAAAACATAGTGGAAGAATCCATCTACACTATGATGGCTAAGTTCAAGACTAGCCCACTTGAACTAGATAATTCAATGCCTAAGGAGCTAAGCTCATTAATTGAGAATAAATGAAATTACTATCTTAATATGGAGAAAGAAATAAGATATTCTACATTGGCTCATGTAATGCTAAACCTTACTAAAGGTCAAATAAAAAAGGGTAGCAAAAAGTATGTGAGCAAATTTGCACCCAAATATAGAGCCTTCAAAATTCTGCAAAACCTAATAGAAGATGTTGTCCAAAAGTACATACAAATATGGAAATTAATATATGTTTTGAAAACTATACAGGAAGGGCAAGAAGACCCATTTGAGGGTAGGAATGATGAAGAAGAAGAAGAGAATGATAAAGAGGAAGAGGAAGAAAGAGAGAAAGAAAAAGATGAAGGAGAGAAAGAGATAGAAAAAGAGATAGTGGAGAAGACACATGGTAAAGAGGCAATAGCTAAAGAGTATTAGACTAAATAGAGTGTCCAAGACACTCAACTACCCCCACCAAGTCCTCCACATACAACACTTGCAGAAACAATAATTGTTAAGGATGTTCCTGACACCTCAAGTCAGAACATCAATCCTTTAACTATAGAGGATCTCAAAAAGATCCTTCACCAATATACATTATAGGCACAACTTTATACAAATGTAGTATTGGTGAGTGTTGATGAGCTAGAGAAATATGTAGCAAAGATAACAAGAGAGAAGGAAAGCACTCAAGAACAAACTACACAACCTTCCACAACTACAGTAGATCAACCCAAAGAGAAAGAAGAACAAGAAAAAATTGCTAAGCTTGATTCTACAATAAAAGTGACAACAACTACCAAGGAGAAAGAAAAGGAACAAATAGGGAAAGATGTTCCTACTACACAAAGTTAAGGTGCACCTCCTCAAATTATCATTATTGATCAAGGCAGTAGAGAGGAGGAGAAAGAAGAGGAGAAAACCCCTAAGGAACAAGAGGCAATACAAACATTGGTGAACTTGCCTACTTCAGGGACTCCTAATAAGAAGCCAAGCACTAATGTAGTACCATTTTAGATTTCAGCACCATTCTTGAGCTCCACCAAGGTTGTAAGGGTACTTCACTATGGAGACCCTGCACTTGATGAAGAAATAGTCATACCAAGCTATGACTCTAGGACTATGAATTTAGCACAAATAAATGAAGTGCAAGAGGCACTAGAGAGGAGGAAGAGACAAGAGATACTCCAAAATGAGTATAAGTAGAAGCAAGCACTGGTGGAAATCAAAAAAGTGTTTCTTGATGCTTTTAGGTTGCATGTACCCGATGAAACCCAACCCATTATGGAGCAATTGTCCAACATTGTGGATCAAGTATAGAATAAGGACCTAGAAACTAATGTCAAATTATTGTAATGGTCAAAAAAGAAGTTTTAGATGAAAGTGAATGAGAAGATATCAAGTTAAGTAGCACTCTCACGTGTTGAATTGGCAAAGAAGATTGAAAAACTAAAGAAAGTACTTGAGAATGTATTCTCATTGTACAATAAGTGTGATTCCTCATATTTCACACAAGAAACTAGCTAAAGGATACTGAGCTTGGAACAAAATCTAAAGATTTCTAGCACTCAGTTACCCAAAGATCTAGCTCAAAGTGAGAAGTATTTTGCATCTATGCTTCACACACAGAAAGAATTAGTTGTATTGATAGCTGAAGAGGCTAATACTAAGGCCAAATTTATGAAAATTCAATCTTCCATAAACCCACATCTGGAAGTACTCCATAAAGAATAGGCCTATGCAAAAAATGTTCTAAAGAAGGATCCTAATCTTTCTACTTTAGAAGGCCTTGTACATCAAGTAACAGAGATAGCCATCCTGCACAAATCATTGGAGATTGTTTTAGATAATTGGGATGCTTCTCTTAAGATGATTATGGAGGTAAATAAATTTTTTTTGGCAAAGTATTCTATTTATCCCTAGGACCCTTTGACATAAGTGTCAAATAGGGGAAGATATATAATGTTTTGGATATAGTGTGTAAGTAAAAAGGGGGAGATATAATGTTTTGGGGGAGATGTGAATAAGAATGGTTACATAATAACCATTTTTTGATGGAAGCAATAAAGAATATCCAAATGGGGAGATATTCAAATTCACTTTTTGAGGAAGTAATAAAGCCAAAAGGATGCAAAACTGCAAGGAGATGTGATAGGAAATAGATACAAAGTACATGAAGTAGAAACAAGGTACACAGATATAAGCAAACGTAGATAAGGCAAAGATTATTAGATTTATCAGTATGAGACATATTTAGCACAAGAATTTTTTTTACAAGAATGGTAATGGCACATTAGCTTAGGGGGAGTTACAAGATTTTGAGATATACAATATTTTGAATAAGTTTTTGAAGTCTTGTACATATGTTGAACAGAATATGTAGTATACTCATAGAGATCAAATGCATAAAGTTCAGTTAAGTGTTTTTGCCACTCATGTCAAAGGGGGAGATTTTTGGTCTTAGAATGGTTTTGACAATTGAATGTCAACAAACTTAATCAACTCTTTAGTTGATGCCAATTATAATATAGAAGTCGAGCTACAGTTTATGCTGAGCCAAAAAATTCAATAAATGTCGAGTGAACTTCAGGTGCCGAGCAATCTTTAGCTGTCAAGTGAAGTTTAAGTGTCAAGCAAAGTATAAATGCTGAGTCACTTTAGATGTCAAGTAGAGTATAAGTACTAAGCAAGAAAAAATTGTTATAGGAGCTAAGTGAGCCAGTTTTTCTATATATATCGAGCATCAACAACTAGTATGTGTCGAGTAACACAAAATCAACATATGAGTTTGTATCTTCACAAACTCATATCTAAACTATTTTTAGAGCCAACATACGATGAATCTCAAAGGATCTTGAAGATAAGATTGAATCTTTTACATTACCTATGTAATCAACATGTAACCAATAAGAAAAATGGAGAAGGCATGCAACCAATAGGAAAAATGTAAGAAATGAGTGGGAAATGAAGAATAAATATGGATCGTAGATTCATACCTAACAATAGGTATTTGAAATCCTTAAAAGGAGGATGAAACCCCATTGTATGTGTGGATGAGAGAAGTGTAAGGGTGAACTATAGCAAAATTTAGAGGGGAGTTTAAAAGACTTAGTGAAAAATGGAGTAGTATTACAGAATTTAGTTGATCAAGAATAGAGTATCAGAACCTTGAAGAGTGACATATTAGATCAAGAAAGGATCAAATCAATAGGAGTAGAATAGGGATCTATAATCAGCAATTCAAGATTGCAAGTAATCAGGTCAAGGCTTTCTAATAGTTTCTAGAAATTGTATTAGTTATGGAAATCCTATGGACTTGGGTTGTCTTACCAACCATTTGTAAATCATTTAATAGGATGCCATTCCAAGTGAATGTACAAAAGTCCTTTAACTAGGCCTACTTTTAGCAGGGTAGTGAAATCCTTTAACCAAGTCACTTTTTATAAGGTGTAAAGTCTCTAACAAGACAAGCCTTTCATAGGGTAGACCATTAGGAGTGGTCAAACATTGTAATCTTGAACAGTTACACATTGATGTAGTGATATTTTGTGGGTGTTATCCCCACCCCAATTTTATCTTCTCATTTTGGAGAGTTTCTGGGTTACCAAATTTGTGTGTTGTCTATTTTCATGTATGTCTTTACGTCAATGATTATTATTTGAATTAGATGCATATAAATGGTTTTAGTTAAAAGGATTTGAAAAGGTTAAAGTTATTTAGTTTTGATTCACCCCCCACCCCAGTAGTAAATCTTCCCACTTGTTAATTCCAACACCTTGGTCTAGGTACTAGTGACTAGGTTTTGTTCTTCTCAATTTGTTCAATTTCTTGATTCATTACTAGAATCCAAACTTCATTGTCCAAAGAATCTTTTACTAATTTAGGTTCAAATTCACAAAGTAAATATGTATCACTTCTAAGTCTTTTCCTTTTCATAACTCTAGAGTTTTTACTTCCAATGATTTGTTCAGATGCATGGTGTCTTTTGACATACTTCTATAGTGTAGGTTTTCTTCTTTCGTCTTGCACAAGTTCATCTTGAAAATTGATTTCAATTGCATTTTGTATTTCTTCTTTAGGTTTTCTTCAGTTTTTGGTTTCCTAATATTGTCTTCCTAATGTTTGATAACTTCTTCATGTATTTTAGTATCATTGGGTTAATGCTCAACACCTGTAGTCTATTACTCAGAAGCCTGTTGTTTTAGCTTGGCATTCACAGTTTGCTGTTTCTTGGTAGCCTTGTACACTTGTTCAAATAAGGTGTAGGGAATACCTTCATTGGAATATATGAATGTGTTGTAGTCTTCAGGTTCTGTCTTGCATTCAACTTCATTTCTTTATACATATTCATCAATTTTCACATTTTCTCTTTCCACAACTTTTTTAGTGTTAGAGTTTAAACACTTATAAGATTTTCTCTTAGAGGAATATCCTAGGAATATGCCTTCATCACTTTTAGCATCAAGTTTCTTATTTCTATTGTCCTTTGTTATATAACATTTTCTTCCAAAAAATTTAAAATATTTTACATTAGATGCATATCTATACAATAACTCAAAGGGTGTAATTTTTTTACCTTTCTTGACTTGTACTCTATTCAAAGTATAAATTATTTTACTCATAGCTTCTCTCCATTATTTTTGTGACATTTTCTTCTCCATCATCTTTGTTCTAGCACAATTCATGATTGATCTATTTCTCCTTTTAGCTATTCTAGTTTGGGGAGGGGTCCTAGGTGCTAACATCTACCTTTTGGTTCCTCTATCATTGCAGAATATGTTGAATTCATTAGAGATAAAATCTCCTCCTCTATCAAATCTCAAGCATGTTAGAATTTTACTTGTTTTCTTTTGAACTATTGTCAAATACCACTTAAATGATTGAAAAGCTTTAGATTTTTCTTTTAGAAACATTACAATCATCATTCTAGAATAGTCATCAACAAATATAATGAAATATTTATCTCCACAATAGCTTTGCACTCTAATAGGTCCACAAAGGTTTTTATGAACTAGTTCCAAAATATCATTAAATGTATATGTTTTTCTCTTGAAACTAGACTTTGTCTTTTTTCCCAATTAACATTATTTACACATAGCAATATTAGATTTCTTTAATCTTAGTAATCCTCTTACTATTTTCATCTTACTAATTATTTCTGAAATATCAAAGTTCACATGACACAACCTCTTATGCCATAACCATGTATAATCATAACAAGCATGTCTCATTGGATAAGTCTAGATTGAACAAGTTACCTCTGGTTTTTTCCCCACTTATAATTAGTTCACCAATAGTATCAAATATCTTAACCTTTCTATGATGAAATTCAACTCTATACCTTTATTTCTTCAACTATGAAATACTAAAAAAATTATAGTTAAGACCTTTAACCAAATAAACAATGTCATACTTGATCTTATTAGTCAATTGTATTCATTCTTTACCTTTCATAAGAAAATGGTACATCATTACCAAACTTAACACAACTATCTTTGTATTGTTCCATGAATTCAAACTTACTTTCATCACTAGTCATGTGATGTGAGCATCCACTATCAATTAACCATCCATCACCTTTACTCACATATGAAATTAATGCAGTTTTCTCATCTTAGTTAGAATCTTCTTTCATAGAAACATAGACAACTTCTTCATCATTAATATTCAACTCATTATAAATTTTGATTGAAATTAAGGTCAATTTGTCTATTAGTGCCTTAACACTTAGTTAGTTGGTTTCAATTGCTACCAAGCCAGTTAGACAAATTATAGTTTACGCTGAGCTTCATAGTATCCACCAAGCATTTGAGATAATTTACAATATTGCCTAAACAAAGTAGAGTCTATCAAGATTTCCATTACAAGTGATAAAGAGCTTAGTGTTAACCAAACTCAGTAGTTTTAACCAAGTATATTAGTGTTTACCAAGCCTACAATGTTAATAAAGTGAATTTAGTGTTGACAGATCCATGTAGTGTCAACTAAGTGATTCAATCTCTACCAAGTTTCTTAGTGTTCACTAAGTCATACAGTTTTGACTAGGTTCCTACTATTCAAAGTAATCAATATGGATTGAGCTTCAATGTCAACTGAGTGTTGGTGTCCATTGAGTTTTGATAGTGTTTGTTGAGTGTCAAAACATCACTGAATTATCTTTAGAACTTGAGTTACATTAGTGGGCTGACTTTATAAATTATGATGAATTTGGTATTATAGACAACTCTAGAAGGTAATTAAGTGGATTTATATATATGTAATACATTTTATCATATCCAAAAGTAGAATGTATCTGAACAAGTAAGAAGTAGATGAGTGTGAATTCAAGAAGGCTATAAGTAGTATAAGGAATAGTAGAGACTTATATATCATAGTGAGGTGAACATTGTAATTCAAGGAATCTCATTCAAAAAATCAAAGATCAATCATTGGTTCATCCTAACAAGTGCATCAGTCAAATCCTTTCCCAAGGTGGACTTAAAATTCTTATTCCAAATTTTCTAATAGAGTGCATACTTCATTGTACATTTGTAATTCCTTTAACAAGGTGGATTTGATAGTCTGTATTTCTCTTTATTGGGTAGATCACCAAGTGGTCAATTATAAGGCTTAATAGGCCAACTTTATACTACAGTCATAAAGCTTGTGGGTATCATCCCCACCCCATTTTTACTTTCTATTTTGAAAGGTTTTTGGATTACCATATCTTGTGTCAAAGTGTTATGAATGTTTTATTTCTTTCATTCTTTCATGCATGCAACTAGATCACATTATGTGGTGATGGTTTAATTGGTGAATTAACTTTAAAGTTTTATTGGTTCTTGATTCACCCCTCCCCTCTTATTTACTCAGTCTATATTAAATTTTCAATGGTTTATTCTTTAGCAATGTAACAAGATTTTTTACCTTTTTCTTTGTGGTCCTTATTTTTTCTATTGTCTCGGTCATCCCTTCTGTCTTTATACTTTCTTTTCCTTCTCTCATCCTTATCTTCTTTATCA
The DNA here is from genome assembly GCA_028749045.1 of Cupressus sempervirens. Lineage (NCBI taxonomy): Eukaryota > Viridiplantae > Streptophyta > Pinopsida > Cupressales > Cupressaceae > Cupressus > Cupressus sempervirens. Next base: position 599,530,133 of record CM053784.1, on the reverse strand, counting down.
AGGCATCTTGAAACAATATGACCAACATTATTACATGAAAAATAAATTATACAAACTTTATCTTTGTATTTTCATCAAGATCATCATCAAAAACATCACTGTCACTATTCACACATTTTCCTTTTCCTTTCTTACTAATAACCAATTGAGATTTGAAAGAAGATTCAATATTAGTAGGAGTAAAGTTATCAAAGTTTGTCAATTCAAAAGTAGTAAGTCTTCTAGCCAATCCTTCCAAAGTTAGATAGTTACTAGGTGTACATCTTAGTTCTCGTATTGAAGAAACTCTAATAGCATAAATAGCAAGTAGGGTTATTAGTAACTTTTTTATCATAGTTTCATCATAAATCTTTCTATTTGATCCTCTTGTAGCATTTTCCACTTCTTTGAATCATCTACAATATTAAGCAATTGCCTCACCTTCTATCATCCTCATTTCATCAAATTTCCCTCTCAAACTTTTTGACTTAACTATCAAAGGTCTCCTCCATAGGTAGTCTGCAATGTATCCCACACTTTCTTTTCTATTTTTCATTCTTTTATATCATCAAACTCTATGTATCTTAGGGTTGATGCAATCTCTACTATAGCTTGGTTATGTTCTTTCTTATCTTTCATATTTTGAGATATCAAAGTACTTGGTATCTCTACATATGCATGTTCCACATAGTATATATATATCATCGACAATTCCTACCAGATGCAACTTCATCAAACTCTTCCATGTAGAGAAATTGTCTTTGTTCAACCTTGGCACCTCCTTTTTGTACAACTCAATTTTATAGCTTCAAGTACCTTCAAACTTTTCTCTACAAGCACCAATGCTCTGATACCAATTGTTATAATGATTTAGGATAACTAATAGTGGGGTTCAATAAGTTATCCTTAGGTTTAGATGTACCAATTTAACTTTAATCACTTCAAATACTTCAAATCTAAACATATACTAAGTCAGTCTCTATAAAAAAATAATGAGTAACATAAACTTGCAGTACACTATCCTAATAATAGAAAAGTTGAATAATGTAAAACATTAATAGTAAAACATCTTAGATAACATCCACAGAAGTATGACACTAGGATTTCATATGGAAACCCAATTTTGAAAAAACCATCAGTAAAATGTCACCAATTTTTCACTCTTCTAAAGTGAGCTCTATTAGGAGCCAATCTTGTTAAAAGGTTACAAAATACACTGTTAAATGCAACTCTATTAAAGGATTCAATCACCCTATTAGGAGTGGCCTTGTTAAAGGTATTAAGAACATTTCATTAGAATGTCACCTTGATTAGAGGATTTACATATGACTATTAGGTCAACCTTGATTAAAGGATTTCAATACTGATACAATGGTTAGAAAGTAACAACAAATTGATCTAACAAATACAAATCACTTCTCAAATATAGATCACAATTTGGTCCAATAGTTGACTCATTGAATGGCCTCCATCAATATCTCTATAATTGATTCACTTGGAAATATTTCAAGAAATCATTGTTCACCTCAACACTTTACTATTCATCCTTCTACTCAAGTTCACCAATCCAAAAAATCAACTTCATCAACCTTGTTAAGGCTTTTGACTATCTCTCCTAATCTCTTTAGGTTTAGCCCTTGTACCTCATTAAATAGGTAATTCTAATGTTTTTCCACTTAAACATCACTATAGATCTTAGGGTAAGGTCAGATCCATCAAATCCTTCCATCATTTTGTTTCCTCTTCTCTTCTAGAAACTTCTACAAACTTCTCCTTGAATTTATACATAGAAATTTCTAAAACATGGTTTCTCTTGAATTGAATGCTCCAAGTTATCCATCCTTATCTTCAAAATTCTTTCCATATCCCAAGAATTCAATTGTGCTAGCTAGAAATCAAGATTTCCTCATAATCTGTCAAATGTTGTCTCTTGGCCAACACTATGTTCTAATACTTAGTCATCACTACATTACTCAATCCCTACTAACTATTTTGTCCAACATAGTTTTTGATACTTAGTCAATACTAATGCTCAATTGACACAATATTTTTCTCGGGTTATACTATTGCTCAATCAACTCTAGTATCACTTAGCATAAACTTCAAGTTCCTTAATCTTTTACTCTTTTACTCAATTGGGCCTATGCATTTGGTCTTCTATTGATCACTTCTTCTAGGCTTCAGTACAATTGTCTTGTTCACTTAGGCTATGATTAAATAATCATATTATCTTATCAAATTCTTACTAATTAATGCTCAATGTAGTTTCTCAAGGATAAACCTTTCCTCTAGGTCTTTTTGTTATGTCTCATCTCTCAAATCCTCTTCATCAATCATCTTGATATGGCACTCTACTCATATATAAAACTATCTTACCAATAATGTTTGACATCAATGATAACATAGAAATTGTCTCAATTGTAGTTTCCAACAACCTACGGATGTGTTCTACCATAACGCTACCATGTTCTTTTTTAATATAGAGTATTAAAATATTCTTTGATAACTTTTTGTTTCTCTTTCCCTTCCATTTTAAGGTCATGGTTTTTTTACTAAATATTACTGGTTAGAAGTATTTATTGTCTCCTTGAAAGGTTTTTTTTCCCATTGGTTTTGTTTTATCCCTCTATTTTTGCATATCCATGACCCTTGTAATGTGGGTACACTTGTCCATTGTAATACTTTTATTAAACATCCAATAATCATGGGCTTTTCTAATTATTCTTTGACTTTGCAAGTGAAAAGGACATAAGGATTTCCTCATTCCATATTTTTTGTGTTTGTAAAATGTACATTATTGTATATATGGACTTTCCTTTGTTGTTTTTATGATTAACGATACCACAAATGAGGTTTCCTCGATAGTGTAGCATAGTTTTGGCATAATGACAAGATTACTATTCTCAATATTGAAATTTGAGGTCTCTTTATGTCACAAACACCTTTATTACACTTCAAATTTGATTTCTTGTATCTATTTTTTTATTTTTAGCATTAAAGCTTGCATAGTTCACATTCCTCTATAATTTTGTACATATTTTGTTTGAAATATAAGAGGAGCAACTAAGAGGGGGGTGAATCAATTACCAAAAAAACAATTCCAAATCCCTTAGATGTCAATACAAACTCAAATCCTTGCATAGCTCAGTTAGAACTAGATATATACCGCAACTTAGTTAACAAAGTAATTTGACATATTAATGTGTATTAACCTTTACTAACTTAGTTACAAAAAGATAAAGTAGTAATAAAATAACATGAAGACATGAGATACCAAGATTTAACATGGAAACCCAATTTGGAAAAATTACCAATGCAACTAGTTACAACTTTTCAATATTCTAAAGTGAGCCCTATTAGGAGCCAACCTTGTTAAAGGTTAGAAAACAAACTGTTAGGTGTGATCTTATTAAAGGATTTAAATTACCCTATTAGGAGTGGCCTTTTTAAAAGTCTTAAGACACTTCAATCTAGAAATTTCACCTTGTTAGAGGATTTACAAAAATGACTTTTAAGTCAACTCTGTTAAGAGATTTCTTCACTGCTATAATTGTTAGAGACTTATAATGATTGACCTAATTGATGAAGAAACTAAATTGCAAATTCAAATCCCTGTTCTAACTTATCCTCTAGATCCTCCCTAATCAAAATATTCTTTGTAAATTAGATATTCTTCTTTATTTGCATCTTATCTTCTTCTCCACTTTCTCATATTTCAATCCATGTCTTGACCTTTCACATACATGAAACCAAATTTCAAGTTGGCTTGAATTCCCTTTCAAATAAACAAATAAAATCCACTAAGTTGGCTTACATAAACCAACTAATAGATAAAACCAATATATTGAAGATCAGCTAAAACTAGGTCACTCACTTACCACTGAGTTCCTTGGTAACTGACCTGACTTAGTTTACACTAAAATCCTTTGGTAACCTACTTAACTTAATTTACATAGGAATTCTTGAACTTTCTTGATAGATACTAGAGTCTTCTGAACTTGGTTCCAATTGGTAGTGCTTGGTTAGAGTATAAGATTTGTGTAACATCAATGACAATATATAATTGAATAATAGTCATCAACAATCTCCCCCTTTGGCATTGATGGCAACACAATATCTCATTAAGAAAAGAAAAAATAGAGAAATCAAATGATTTATAAGATTTTCTAATATTCTTAGTTTCATGCCGATTCTCTATCCATCCTAAGAACTCCCTCTAAGATTCTCCCTCTACCATCTTATATTCAAACTCCACTAGATCAAGTTCTCCCTCTTGCAAATTACTACCTCTAATTCTTTTCTAATTACACCAATCTCTCCCTCTTTGACATTAAATGCCAAAAAATTGACTCACTAATTTCATAATGTGCTTGATGTACTTATTCATATGCAATGAGCTCTAACTTCTTTGCATCAACTTGATAGATATTCAATGTAGTTTGGTTAATTTGCCACTAATTTATACTCTAGTGAGAATAAAATAAGGGAATGACCCCTAGCTTTCCACTTAGATACAAAAATGCATCCTTAGGTAATGGTTTGGTAAATATGTTAGCAACTTTCTCCTTTGTGTTAACATACTCTAATTTGACCCCTTTCTCTTGAACTACTTCTCTCAAAAAAAGATACTTGATTGAAATGTGTTTTGTCTTGGTGTGCATCACTAGATTTTTAGATATATTGATTGCACTTGTGTTATCACAATAGATAACCATTGGATCCTTGATTTCTTCCTTCATTCTTGATAACACTTGCTTGAACCACATTATGTTGTAGCAATTAACTATTGTAGTAACATATTTTGCATCTATTTTAGATTGAGAGATACAATTTTTCTTCTTAGTTTTCCAATATACTAACCTCTTTCCAAGAAAGAAAGTTCCTCCACTAGTGCTCTTCCTATCATCAATGCTTCTAGCCCAATCAACATCAGTAAAGGATTTTAACTCAAAGTTCCCTCATTTCTTGTACCATAGACCATAGTCTTGAGTTCCTTTTAGATATCTCATAATTTTTTTGATGTGCATCATATTCTTTTATGTGGGATTTGTAGAGAATCTTGCAACTATACCAACTAGTAATGCAATATCAGGTCTTGTATGAACAACATACTAAAGTTTTCCAATCATAGATCTATAGGTAGTTTTATTTACCTCTTTTGAATTGTCATTCTTGGATAGATTATGTCTAGTAGACATAGGTTCTCCAATTGGTTTGGAATCTTCCATTCGAAAGGTCTTCAATATCTCCTTGACATATTTTGACTAAGCAATGAAAATTACATCCTTCATTTGATCAACTTGTAAACCAATAAAGAATTTTATTTCTCCAAACATTTACATTTCAAACTCTTTCCTCATTTCTCTAGAGAATGACTTGCATAAGTCATCATGACCTATAAATAGGATATCATCTACAAATATTTATGCTAACAAAATCTTGTTCTATGGTCCCTTTTTAATATACAGACTATTATTATCATTGGTTCTTTGAAAATTAATATTTATTAGATATCCATGAAGTCACTCATACCATTCTCTAAGAGCTTGTTTTAGACAATATAAAGCTTTGTGTTACTTATATACCATGTCTCTTTTATTTTCTTCAATGAAACTATCACGCTAATTAATGCAAACTTCTTCCAGAATTCCATTCAAGAAAGATGATTTTATATCCATTTGATACACTTTGAATCCTTTAAATGTAGCATAAGCAAGCAATGTTCTGACTCCTTCAAGTCTAGCAATAGGAGCAAGTGTTTCTCCATAGTCTATTCCTTCTTCTTGAGCATATCCTTTGCACACTAGCACTATCTTATTCCTTCATACTTTGTCATTTTCATTCAATTTGTTTCTAAATACCCACTTTGTACCAATTACATTTTTTTTCTTAGGTCTATGAACAAGATTCCAAGTATTTTTGCTTTAAATTTTCTCAATCTCTTCATTCATTTCCTCTATCCAACTTTCATTATTCAATGTATCTTTAATAGTTCTAGGTTTGTATTCAGTAAGTAAACATATACCTTTTAGTTTGTTTTTTTTCATTGTGCCTCCTATCTAATCTACAATTATTTTCTTAGGTGCATGATGCCTTTTGAAATATGTAGCAAGTACAGGTATCTTACTTCTAGATTCTAAATTGGATTCACTTGGTTCACCATGCTCAAAGGTTCTATGAATTTTTCAAATTCTTCTCTTTTTCTATTGTCTATGACTTGGTTCTCATAGACTATGGTTGGGTTCCTCTCTTTGGGACTCAGTTTCAACTATTTTCAACTCGGGTTGCACTGGTTGAAACTCAATTGGCATTGGATGTAGCTCAGTTAACACTCTAGACTCAGATGGGGTAATATATTAAATTTTAGGTAAGGTGTTAGATTCAAAGTAAATAAAGTTTTTGTAATCCTCAAGTTCCCTATTGCTTTATTCTTCATTCTTTTCTACAAACTCATCAATTTTTACATCTTTACTTTCTAGAGCCTTGTGAGTAGCATGATTGAAATATTTATATGATTTTCTCTTGTTGGAGTATCCTAGGAAAATGCCTTCATCACTTTTCACATCAAACTTTTCTTTCCTTGACTATTTTAGAATATAACATTTTCTTCCAAATACTTTGAAATAATAGACATTAGTTTAATATCTATACCATAATTCATAAGGTGTATGATCTATACCTTTCTTTAGTTAAATTATATTCAAGGTATGAACTTTTGTTTTGATTTCTTCCTTCTAGTATTTGGTTACAAAAAAATTCTCTATTATTAGCATTCTTGCAATATCTATGATGGATCTATTTCTTCTTTCTTCTATGTCATTCTACTAAGGTGTACTAGGTATAGATACATGTCTTTTGATTCCTTTTTCATTACAAAATTCATTGAATTCATTAGAGATGAATTCTCCTCCTCGATCTGATCTTAGGAATTTTAACTCCTTACCTATTTCTTTCTCAACTCTAGCTAGATACCACTTGAATTTTTGAAAATCTTTAGATTTATCCTTCAAGTACATTAATGTCATCACCTTAGAATAATTATCAACAAAAAAAAATGATGAATTTTTCTCCAATGTAGCTCTCTATACCTATTGGTTCAAAAAGATCTATATGAACTAGTTCCAAAACTTCTTCAGTATTGAAATTCTTACTTTTGAAGCTAGTTTTACCCATCTTTCTAATCTAGCATTGTTTGCATATGGCTATTTTAGGTTTATTTATATTTGGACTACCTCTTACTCTTCTATTCTTTCTTATAGTAACTAGATTATCAAAGTTTACATGACACATACTTTTATGTCGTAGCCAACTTCCCTTTACATGTTCCAAGAAGCATGAACTGTTAGTTAGATCTAGATAGAGTAGATTAAATTTTTTCAAATTTCTAGTTCCAACTAGGTTTCCTTTACCATCTAGAAGTATGGCATTCTCATTAATCAATTCTACCTTGAATCCAATTTTGTTTAGTTATGTCACACTTAGAATATTGTGTCTCAGTCCTTCAACCTAGTAGGCATTATCACATTTGATTCCATCACTCCATGCAATGCAACCTTTTCACTTCACATAACATGGTTCATTATTTCCAAATTTAATACTTCCACCATTGTAGTGCTCCAAGTGTTCAAACTTAGTTTTATCACTAGTCATGTGATGAGAACCGCTATCTATTATCCATGTGTCATTCTTGTTAACATGAGAAATAAATGTCATATTTTCATTATCCTCATCATCTGACTTATCTTTAATAATAATATATACCATTTCATCTTCATCATCATTATTAGAATCTTTAGCAATATAACAAGATTTCTTACCTTTTTCTTTGTAGTCTTTGTAGCTCTTGAAATCTTTCTTGTCTTTGAACTTGTTGGATTTTATGTCATCTTTACTTTCCTTGTTTGGACACCTTGCAACAATGTGACCAAATTCTTCATAAGAAAAACAAATCAATGGAATTTTTCCTTTATATTTACCTTTTCCTTTTGGTAACCTTCTTACAAGTAGGCCTTCAATTGCTTCAAGGTCATCATCAGATTCTTCTTCTTCTTCATTGTCAAAATGTTTTCCTTTTGTGTTTCCTCCCTTTCCACTAAGGGTTAGTTTTTCTTTGAATCCTTATTCTATCTTGTGAGATCCAAGAATATAGTTATCCAAGTTATCCAACTCGAAAGTTTTTAACCTTGCCACTAGTGCATCCAAAGTTATATATCACTTTTGGGATCACATCTAATCTCTTGAATAGCTGAAACTCTAATTGCGTAAATAGGAAGATGGGTTCTTAATACTTTTTGACTACTATTTGACCTTCTATTTTTCCTCCTGAAGCTCCAATTACACTCACACTTTCTTTGATTCTATCACTATATTTTTCAAATTTTTTCATCTTCTCTCATATTCATCTAATTAAATTAACTTCTTAAACTTTATTTTTTATCTCTCCTCACATTTTCATCTCCTCCATAGATCTTTTGTATCTTGTTCTACATTTCATGAACAATAGGATAATTTTTTACTTCATCAAATTCACCATAATAGAGAGTAGAAGCAATGCTAATCATCATTATGTTGTGATTCTTTTTATATACCATCTAATCCACAGTCAAAGCATAAAGAGGTGACACATACTAGTTCTCTAGGAATTTTAGGATTATGTCTCCAATGGTTCCCAAATGTTGCCTCATGAGTTCCTACCATGCTTTGAAGTTTTCTCTGTTCAACTTAGGAATCTCTCTTTTGTAAGACATCTTGTTCTTTAGCTTAAGTCCTTGAAAACTTTTATGCAAGCACCAATTGCTCTGATACCAATTTTTAAAAATACAAGAGGTTTAACTAAGAGGGGAGGGGTGAAGTAGCTACCACAAAAACAATTCCAAATCCCTTAGATGTCAATACAAACTCAAATCCTTGTACAATTTGGTTAACAAAGAAATTTGACATATTAATGTGCATTAACCTTTAGTAACTTAGTTGCATAAAGATAAAGTAGTAAGAAAATAATATGAACACATGAGACACCAAGATCTAACATGGAAACCCAATTTGAAAAAATAACCAATGCAACTAGTTATAACTTTTCACTATTCCAAAGTGAGTCATGTTAGGAGCCAACCCTATTAAAAGTTACAAAACACACTATTAGGTGTGACCCTGTTAAAGGATTTAAATCACCTTGTTAGGAGAGGCCTTTTTAGAAGTCTTAAGACACTTGAATTTAGAAATTCCACCTTGTCAGAGGATTTACAAAAAATACTATTAAGTCAACTCTATTAAGAGATTTCTTCATTGCTACAATTGTTAGAGACTAACAATGATTGATCTGATTGATGAAGAAGCTAAATTTCAAATTGAGATCAATTTTTTGACTTATTATATGGATCCTCCTTGATCAAAATATTCTTTGTTCCTTGGATACTTTTCCCTAAATTAAATATCCTTCTTTATTTGCATCTTATCTTCTTCTCCACTTTCTCATATTTCAATCCACATCTTGACCTTTCATATATATGAAACCCAATGTCAAGTTGGCTTAAATTCCCTTTCAAATAAACAAATAATATCCACTAAGTTGGCTTGCATAAACCAACTAATAGATAAAACTAATCTGCTAAAGGTCAGCTAAAACAGGGTCACTCAATTACTATTGATTTTTTTGGTAACCAACCAAACTCAATTTACACTAAACTCCTTTGTTAACCAGCCTGACTTGGTTTACATAGGAATTCCTAGACTTTCTTAGAAGATACTGGAGTCTTTTGAACTTTTTTCCAACTAGTAGTGCTTGGTTAGAGTATAACATTTGTGTAGTATAAATAACAATATAAAGCTGAATAATTGTTATCAACACCATTATGTTGGTATTTCTCACTATTTCTATGTATGTCCCTTTCTTTTCCTCTAGGAGTGGTCTCTTTTCATATTATAGAAGCTATTCACATCTTTTAGTAGCTCTTTCTAATTTGTTGGTGACCTCTTGTATGTGATGACATAACTTCTACTGGATCATTATTATTGAATGTGACCTTATGTTTAACACTACTTTACATTTTTTACCTTCTATGTTAGATATTTTTACAAATCTCCTAATTAATCTACTTTTATTATTATTGATTGCATTGTTTTAACATATAATGTTGATCCTTGATTTATTATGGAATTATAGCATCATGTCATTGATATATAGAACCTAAACATTTTTTTGTAGAAGTTCATTCTTTGCAGTAACATATTGAGGTCTCTCATTCAAAAGACATATTGAATTTAAGTATTGGGACATTTTAACCTATTACATTCATGTATATCCATATTTTTTATTCACAAACTACCTAATTTTCATCCATGTGATAGTTGTAGTACAAATTCATTATGTTTTTAACATTGAATATAAATGATATTAGTGATTTTGTTGATTATTTTATGGCTATCTTCACTACCATATATTGTATTGATTAATATCACCCTTGTCTTCTATCATTACTTCCATAATTGTTCTTATTTCAGCTATGTTGTACTTGAATCATTATGACCCGTATTCTTGATAGAGTTCCTATTATGTTATTTTTATGATTTTTGACTATATAGAAGAAAATACTTTTGTAGTCCAAAAATGAAATATTATTTAACTTCTCCAAGAGTGTACCACTACCTTATTTCTTTGGATCACTCATTATTTCTAATCTCTCCATGGGTCTTGTATGAATCTTTGTTTCATTTTTTGTGTGTTTTTCATAAGCTTTTTTTTTTTTTGTTTACAATGTTGATAGTACTTTATTGATAATATTGTAATATGATATCATTGATAGTAATGTATTTTTTAAGACAATAACATGTTAATGTTATCATCTAAGAATTATTCTTTTTGATCCATCCACTCATATCACTATTGATGTTTCTCCAATGTTTCTCTGTTATGTATCTTATCTTGTGTACTAGAATACACTTATTTAGTTTTTTAGATGATATTTTTTGCTAAACTTAAATTGTATGTATAATAGATTTAATTATAACTATAGCATTTTTCTTTAACATTTGCATCTTCGATTTAGCATCATCTTGCTACTTGTTACAACTAATTAGAATAAAACAAAAGGTCTCATGCATAAAATTACACGTCACTTGAATGTTTCATGTTTTGATACTTGCATATTCTTTCAACTATACTTCTAATTGAATTCATCATTGTGTCTTTATTTGACCTTAACATCCTGCTTCTTGTCTATCAATGGCGTGTTGGGCTCAAACCTTTATTGGAGCCAAATTTACATCCACATGCCACTAATAGACATCTTTAAATACATAGTCAACAAAAATATTAGAAATATGTGCTTTTATCATTGTACATGTACATGCATAATTTTAATTTAGGATTCATGAATTCATTCTAGCCAATTTTACAATGTGTGTAGAGTAAAAAAATAATACTTTGATGAATAAAATATTACATTTTCAAAAACTATTTGTAAAGTACTATTTCTATATTATCTTATTTTCTTCAAATAATGCAATTATCAATTACAAGAAGTAGATTCAAATCTTCTACATTTTAAAACTAAAACACATGAAATGCACTAGAAGACAAAAATACACCTCTTTTGATTAAAAATGCAATGGCTCTATCGGATTAAGCATGTAGGTAAAAATTAGGTAACATTTCTTCCAACTTCTTATGGATGTTTACCTATGACACATAGGGACCATTGACCTTAAATCATTCCTTGGTCACATGATTAGTTGGCTTAAAATAGATTACACTTAAACACAATTAAAGCTAGGAAAAAAAAAATTACCTGGTTCAATACTCACTTTATGATTTGTAATATTGAGGTAATGATTTTTTATTATGAATTGTGGATATAGGATGCAAATAGATATAAAGGACTATCTGGTCTTTTTAGAAACTTTTGAAATACATATATAGCATTTGAAACAAAACTAGAAATGTTTTACAAATTGGATTCCAATTTACCTCTCATTTAGACTTGTTTGGATGTATATATTTTTTTATATTAATCCTCATAATTAAACCTAAATTTGGTTGTACCCACTATAACCATCAAGTAGTGAAGAAATCTTAGACTCTAAAACAAAAAGCTATATTTATTCCATTAAAGGAAAAGGATGTCAATCCTTAAGTTAGGATTTATTCAGATCTCTAAAATCATCACAAAACCTAAACTCCCTAATATTTTTCCTTACTAGGACCATTTTTTAAACCTAATAGGTATGCTTAATTGGAAAGATGATATATCTCTCAATTAGTTTACTCAAATCTTTACATGTTTCTATCTTAGTATTAATAGCCCCTAACTTTTTCCTAACAAGTTTAGCATTGGTGTCTAATTATATGGTATATTGAGCTAGATACAAATTAAAACCTTTCAAATCCCCATACCCCCATTCATAAATCTTAATAAATTCTTGAAAAAGTTGCACAAGGAAAAAAAAATTCCTCAACTATACATAAATTTACCAACTTAAGTATTTTGGACCTCTACCTCTTTGTGGTGATCTTGTTGGATTTTAATGCTAGATTTTGGTGTTTTAACTTTTTTGTCAGTGATAAAAACTAATTCAAGAGTGACTAGATCTTTTAGCACTTTTTTATTCCTAAGTTAGATGTTTTTTCCATCATAATAACATTGAATCTTGTGTTGATTTAGATGTGAAAAATCAACTTCCTCTCTAATAAAATTCACAAATTGTTGACCACTTTAAAAGACTTGCAAATGAATATCATTATTAAGTACAATTGGTTTGACAATGCCTTTAATATGTGGCTCCATTTATCATTTATCCTCTCATTTGGAATATCAAATTCTATACTTATGGTAGCCAACCTATCAATGTTCTTATTTTAATTTCATTATATAGAGATTATGTGGGAAATATCAAAATCCTCTATGAGGCTCCACACTCTATCCTTATATAGTTTCAACAAATTATTCTTGGTTGTATTTAGATTTAGAACTTATTTACTACTTATTCACTATCCTTGTATAATTTTAAACAATCAAGCCCCATCCTTCTTGTCCATTCCATCCCAAAAATAAGGGCTTCATATTTAGTTGTTTACCATCTTAAAATTGAAGCACCCATCATTCAAGACCTTTTAGCTCCTAGCCTTTAGTAATTTTATGGACCATGGATATATTCGTGCTCAAATAACTTTGATTCCTCTTTTCAAACTCTATTTGTGTATTGTCTGAGACCTTGAAGTTACCCCTTCTCAAGATAACCCTAGAATAGGCTAACCTAGTCAGCCTATACTAGTATAGGTTGACCTAGTCAACCCATAGTGGTATAGTTAAACCCAATCAACCTATACTAGTATAGGTTGAAAAATTTGACATGTACCCAAAGCATTTTTGGTCCTGAGGCTAGTTTTTTCTCAAAAGAGTTAATTTAAAAAATTTACTAACCATGTCAACTTATTTTATTTCTTATCCTAAAAACTAGTATATAAGGAAGCTTGGGTGTAAGGCCCCTTCTCTAGTACCCTATTATTAAAACTTAATAACATGAATATGGTCAAAGCTTGGAAGCATAAGGGGATGAGAGTTCATATTTTGTGTCTTTTGTATAAAGTGTGAATTCTATACTATTACCATATACCTTAAGATTGAGCCATGGTAAGAAGATTCTAGGATCTAAGTATGCCTGGATTAGCATTTTCCCAATCAATAAGAAACCTGAGGTCTTATTAGGACTGATATACATTTTAGTCTTTGTTGTGTTAAGTATCATATTCAAAATTGCACTAGGTCGATAAGCTAAGACCTATGAAATAAAGGCTCGAGATGTCATAACATGGAAACTATGTTGATGGGTTCATGATATTGTATGGGCTATTAGGATAATTGAATTGTGGAAAGATAAATCATTATGAACCCTTGTGAATATTACTAATAGTCACAAATGAAAATAGTTATCAAAATTGCATAAGGGTCTACACTATAGAACTTAGTATGATGTAATGCAATCAGCCCATTATTGTACAAGTAGTATTAGGTGGATATGTTGGTATTCATGAGGACAAATTTTATGGCTCAATAAAATGTAATAGATTTATTCTATGATTGATTTTGAAAACTATGTGGCTATGAAAACCTCCTGATTTACCTGACGTAATTGATACACCTTGTTATGTGTTTTATCTCTTTAAATGATAATGGGATACTACTAGTAATCAAGCTATATTGAATAAAAGGATACTAGTCATGATGTTTACATTTTGGTGATTTTGATCTAAGAGATGTATTCAAAACTAATTTTTATGTTGGGTGTACTTAATAGTATAGATTCAATATTTCATCACCATGATAGAAAATGGAATATAATGTGATTCAAAATATTAATTTTATCATGATAGGGAAAGATTAATATTAATATGAAAAACTTGATATCTTAATGTTTTGAATGCTTTTTATATGAAAATTATTGGAAAAAAGAAAGGTTAATTATGAAAATTTGAATATGTTGATTTTGCAATGTTGAAATTGTCATGCATCTATACACATGTATTTTTATATGATTTTCATTGAACTATTGATGCCTTATTTTAGTGTGTAGGTAATTGAACTATGGAGTTTAATCGAGGAAACAAGGTCCAAACTTATGTCGACATAGTTTAGCCAAGGAAAATCTTTGGAAGATTCAAAAGCCTCATTGTGATGTGCTTATTTTGTAAATATAATCTTGCATGTGTGTGGTTAATTTAGTCTCATAAATACATTAGGGACATGTCATGGTGATGTGTAATGTGTTTTAAATGTATCACTTGACACTTGTAATTATTTGTGTTGATGACATGCCACCTAGGGTTTTGGTCATGGAAACGCTTAACCTTAAACTAAATGCCCTTTAATAGATTTAAGCAAATCCTCTTGGAGAAAGGATAGAATGGGTCGACATCAAGGGGAATTTTGAATTCAAACTTGACAAGGATTTTATAAGGTCAATATGTGGTCCCAAAGTATTTTTTTGTGAAATTAAGCTACCCATATGTTAGCATAACATGCTAGGGGCCTAAATTTGACCATTTTATTGCTTAGCTAGCCTAGGGGATTTCTTAACCAATGCATTCTTCAAAAAATTTGAAAATTGAGTTATCCCATGAGTCCATCCCCATCTTTCCACTTGGTTAAAATATCAAATTTGGTAGGGACAAAGTTGTAAGAGATAGTGGCTTGATGTTTTTGCCAAAAAGAGATAGTAGGAGAGTCTTTTTAGTGAACTTTGAAAAACTAGTTGAGTTTTCACCCACTCTCTAAGTTTAGAGACAATTAGGGTTTTGAAGGAGGAAGGACTAAGGAGGAGAGAGATTTGCAACAACTTTCATTTTTTGATTATCTTGGACCAAGGTTGGTGAGCATTCCATAAGTCTCATTTGCACTTGCTTAAGGATGTTTCTCTTGTTCATATTGTGGTAAAATTCATGTCATTTTTTTGTGTTGAGAATGTTGGTAGGTGTCATTGTTGTGATGGATTTCTCTTGAAAAAATTTCCTTTTTTCTATATTGTAAGAATCTTAATGGGTGTGAAGACTTCACTCACCCTTGGGAGGGAAGAGATGCCTTGGGTGAAGGGGTTACTTCAACTTGAAAATTTAGTTGAGAACCTTGGAGTATGGGATCCATTGTGTGCCATAATTATTCATATCTTTCTTTGGTGGTGATAAGGGATGTATGGTGTGGAAATGAAGTTTATTGAGTATGGGCTTCAAGGAAACTATAGCTAATGGTAGTGTATTTGTAGGATGATTGGGAAAGCCTCGAAAGGACATGGAAATTACTAATTTTTGAAAGCCCCAAAAGGGCATGAAAATTATTATTGTAAATACTAGTTAATATGGCAAGTCTCCTATTTGAAAAAGCACACCTTCACCCATTGATTCATGATTCCAATGGTGAATCATTGTGTTAAACCTTGGATGGTTTCATAAATGTATTGTGATATTGTGTTTGCATCCATTAAGAAATTTTTGAGTGTAATCCCCATTTGAGCCTTATTTCCCAAGCTCGGTGGGTGGCTTCTTAGAAGCTTAGGATGGGAGTTGAGCATCCATGGTTCTTGATTTTGAGTTCTTTTTGTAGGTTTGTGAGGATGGGATCTATGATGAAGTTATGGTTTTCTCCTTGATATTGTTGAAGAATCAAAAGTTATGTCACTATGTGGGCAATTGAAGCAATCAATCCTTCCCCATGTTATTTTATGTTTCTTTGTAAGACTTGAACCCTTTACCTCTATCCCTTGTGTAATGCATTTGAAATGAAGAAATCTTCACCTTATTCACATTTTATTTAAATACATGGTTGTATGGTGGAAGTGAAGGGATTGTGAAAGAACCCTATGTAATTTTAATGTTGTTTCATTGATATGACTTGCATGCAATAAGGTTGAAAGATGGATTAGCATTGTAGGTATAGAGAAATATTATAAGGAATCTTTCCAATAAAATAATCTAATGCACTAAATGTTTATATAAAGAGTTTAAGAGTAGGTTTGAATTATGCCTATTGACTTAATGAAATATTGTGAGAAACATCGTACATATTCAAGTTGATCTTGTAAGTGTTGTTATAATCTAGCTAAAAAATTCTATTCATAGTCTTATTGTAGTATTGAAGAAATGATCTAGTTGAGTTCAAAATTGACACAAGGATCAAATTTATTATTTACAAGTGAGTAGAAAGTTATGAATCTTAAAGTTAAATTTTAATAAAACTATAGACTTCAAATGGAACCTTCTATTTGATACATTAATAAGAGTATTAGCATTAACATCCTTTTCACAACTTAAGCAAGTAGTCATTACTCAAGTTTACCTAAACAAACAAATCTGGAAGTGTGTATTTGTTCACTAGATTTTGTATGGAGTTTTGAAAAAATTAGTCCCTTCCCTATTATATTCCAGTATAATATTCACAAGGGATTATCCTCAAGGGATCTCCCCCACAAAAGTCAAAAAAAAATAATATTCCTCAAATGATAACCTAAACAAATAAAACATGATTGAGACACATAAAGGTAAGGATATAGATAAAAGATCAATAAAGAGACTCCTAATACCTCATGACTATACTTAAGTCACTATCATAGAATATATTATAATTTAAGTCCTTTGTTGCTCCTATCCATGCAAAAAGACCCAATCATTATAATATATATAAAAGGTGCCTATATGTTAAAGTTATTTCCTAGTAAAGGATCAAATTCTCTATCAATAGGGGGATAATATATATTTAAAGGTGGTATAATATATATAAACTTATTCCCTAGACCACAACACATTGTTTTAAAACCATCACCCTTTCCAAGCAAATTAACACAATTTCATTGGGATAAGTTTTGACATGGGATCACATGGGTTGATGGAACAACCATCACCATTAAGGAACCTAGGAAATTGATTACATGGGGATGATAATAGTGGCATCGAGTCATAAAGGGGTCCTTGGAAGGTGGGAGACCGAAATACTTCTCCCAAACATGTGCCTTTACAAACTCTTGCACCTATCCCAAGGGATATGTGACCTACATGTTTCCCACCTCCACATTGGTATTAGAGATTCCTTGGAGGACATGTGGAGTGTTGGGGAAGGGGTAGCTAGATAGGCTCACGTGTACTAGGTGGGTGTGTGGTGATGAGAATTTTTTTTTCTAGGTTAGAGGTTTCAATATGGGGGTCAATTAAAAGGTAAGTGTAGTTTCTTATGGTTAAAGTTAGTGGATAGGTGGATGTAATTTAATTTAGGGGATGGTTAGTATAACAAAGTTAGTGAATAGATAATTTAGGAAACAATATATACTATTTGAAAGCCTATTAAAAGATTAGGATTATTTCAATAGCATGCCTATCTCCAAGCATTTAATGAGTATGATTAAATTATCAATATGAAATAATAAGCCATAATAACATGTTATTGTGATGGCTTAAGTATAACATTAGACATGTCATTTTTCCATGATGAGTTGGAGGTAACTTGTAGTTAGAAGTAAGATAAAGGTGGTTAATAATAAGATAACTAATGATTTCATCTTATTTAGTAGACATGTCACCTTCTTCTTGTATTGAATGGATGAGGGTGAAGGTGGTTAACTAATTATTTCATCTTATTTAGTTTATATTAACAAATGTATTGCTTCTATTTTCCCCCCAAATGTTTTGGTGAACCTGAAACTTTCCCTGCTTTATTTTATTTTGGAGTTAGATCACTCCTTTTTACACCTAGACCTACTTTGTATGGCCTTATTTACATTAGTAGTATTTAGATATTCTTAGCTCGATCTCTTTTTCATGGAACTTACATCATTAAGTATGTACTTTTTATGCCTTATTTTTCAAATGGTCATTAGATTTTGCATACATTTCAATCACAAAATAGTTATTTGGATCTAATATATATGCACTTCTATTTTTCTCATGTTTAACAAGTTTTTTAAGGCATTCTAAAAATTCCATTCCATTACCTTTGACATAAGACACCATCCTCCTATCAACTTACCTTTACCTTGTGTTCCCACTAATTAGCTTAACATTTATGATCTTCCTCTTTATGGAGATCAATGGAAAATTCATACTATCCCTTCTCCAATATAGGCCTTGATTATAGGGATACCTTTTTTGAGGATAGTGTTATATCTTCTTTCAATCCTTCCCCTTTATGGATCCCACTTTAAATTATGTCTATTCCTCTTTTATAGTGTTCTTTCTTGATAGAGACATTCCTTCCATTGATAATACAACTAGTTGGAATGAACCTCTAGAAGATAAGGTTGACTATTCTCTTCCTCATGAAATAGTTTATATCTCTTCCATTTCTTTTCAACATGAGAAGCTTGATGTTTCTTCTTCTCCTAAAATATACCCTCTTCTTTAGGATATTTTCGAGAATTAGGGGGGTATCATAAATACTTTTATCCATATGAATTTTCCTTCATTTGATATTTCTAGTAGAGATGAAGGATAAATGGAGGACCACAATTTCTATTATAAGTATTCCTTGAAAAATAAGGATAATATCAACCTTCTTAATGATCTCCCTTCTAGTGATGAGTATATAAAGAAGAAATCTCTTAATCAAGTTATTTTTTCTTAACACATAATTTTCAATAAGCCTATTCTCACTCTCAAAGGTTATCCTTCATCAAATAAGCCTCTCATCACCCTCAACAGGTGTTCTTCCATGACTATCAAAGGGAAACCTAGTGATTCATTTGATTATCATATGGTGCCTCACACATATTATACAAGAAACAATCCTTAACGTACTACTTCCCTTCCACCTTTTCAACCCATTCTTCCTCCTCTACCTCATATTTCTTAAAATCTTGGAACAAAATATGATTCAATATCATAATTATGTAATACCCCCACTGAGATTTATCTTAGGGAAATATACAATAAGATTAAAGATTGATAGGATGCTTATGTTATATATCCTTATCAATGGTAATCTTATTTTTAGAAAATTAATTGATAATGGGTTTGAGCTTAATGTTTGTATTATGGACATGCTCACAACAATTAAAGTCAATCTTTTAACTATTCAACCTAATAATATCCCTATATGTGAATTTGTGAATGTTTATAATAAATACTTAGGCATCATTATTTTACTTATTAAAGTAGGTCCAAGTATTTTTGATACTCCCATTCATTTTATTCCTTGACCTCTTAATGACAACCTTCTTTTGGGTAGACCTTGGTTACATAATATGTATGTTATTCCCTCAAATATTTGTCAACAATTCAAGTTTATCTACAATAAAAAAATGTACACTCTTCACATAGATGATAAACCAAATATTTTTTGAAATGATGGGGAAAAAAAGATCAATAATATAATGATAATCCTCCTTCTATAAGTGTTATGTCAGAAGATGATTGGCGCTCCTTAGAATTAATACCAAATTTTATTGGAGAATGTAGAGTTCCATTGATGGGGTCACGACCCAAGCACAAAATGGATGCAATAGGAAAGGGAAAATTTTATTAACTGTAAAAATATGCTAGTACACTTAGTGCAAAGAAACAGACTCCAAAACATGCCCTATGGGCTTACAATAGCATAAATCTGGAGATAAATTCTTCTCCCAGTACCTTCTCTCAGACTCCACTCCTAAATGCCTTTTACAATGCCAAAAATGTTCTTAAATAGACCCAGGAGGGTTAAGGATTAGGAATACATTCTAGAAAGTGCTAGTTGGCATCCACCAACCAAATAGAAGGCTCTAGAAGTCACATTAGAAGTTGGCACAAAATTAGAAGAATCTAGAAACGGTAACTGAACTTTCGAGAGGCATAACTTTTGAACCATAGCTTCGATTGACGAACCGTTTACATTTCCAAAAAGCTCTCAAAGCGCTCTATAGCCCTATGAACTAGCTTCACTTTTCCCCCATTTTTTGGCCCTGTTTGAGGTCATTTAATGCCCCTAACCTGACTTTGAAGCATTCTTAGGATGTCTCCAAAAATTGAGAAATTGCGATAACTTTCAAACGATGAGGCCTTTTGACCTGATTCTTTTTCTGGAATGCTCTAAATTAAAATGACAATCATCCAACCAATTTGAACCTTTTAGTTCACCAAAATGATGGCTCAATTACATACTCTTATTTTTTTGGCATTTACACATATCCCAAGGTGTTCAAATACTCTAACCTAGAACACTGATAGTGGAACTGTGAGAGTTAGAACCTTTATTTGACCCAAATGGGTATCCAAAAATGAAAACACATGAAATAGAAACTAAGTCTAAGTACATTTATTTTGGGTGACACAGGATTTCCCTTATACTTCTAGATGCTCCTGCATCATTCATTAATAAAATTTAAAATAAATCCTCTTTCTAATAACTTTGTTTCTATTTCCACCAATAAAGAATATGTCAAACCTAGTTATCATAACATAGTGACTAAGGAAGATTCATTATATCTATTTGGTAGGACTTATTTTTGTGCTCATGGTTATCATCTATTAGCAAAGCATGGATTCAATAGGAATGGATATGGTAAAAAAGAACAAGGAAATATAGTTCCCTTAGGAAATAGGGGGAATGACCATGCTTATAGGTTAAGACTAATCCTTATAAGCTATAAGTTGTCAACAACATTGTCAATCATAATCCAAGATGTGTGCAACAAATTTTTGAACCTCATTCTTTGTCCACATCACCTATCCTTAATAAAGAAATAGTTTTTCATAAACTTCTTCATGCTAAAATGATTTACTAGACCGAAATGCAAAAAGAAATGTAATCAGCAACTTATGAATCTTCCGTTTTGAATGTGTCACTATTATCATGGTCACTATATTAATGATTATCAAGATTTATATTATAATATTGGACAACTCATTGATAAAAAGGTTATTCACATATATGATTATAATGAAACCTATTTCAAACTCAATTTTTTTACTGAACATCTAAGTCCCCATTATTTTTCTACATGCCATCTAACATTATTAGTCTATCTCCAAGAGGCTCATTGGCATGCATTGTTTGATTTATTAGTAGCATAAATGCCCATCTCTTCCTTTGTTCCCACACTTTGGGTTCAAGATAACCTATCCATATTTTCTATTCTCCTAAGGGTTCAATTTCCCCTTAGTTGTGAGTTTTTTGTTATTCACATGCCATCCAATCTTTGCAATTGGGTTTGTAGGGAAGATAAATTACTTACCTTGGATCCTGACAATAGTTTTTTGTCATTCACTTTCACTTCTTTAAAGGTATCTTATTACATTCTTCCAACCTTATATGGTCTCATATGAGTTGTGCCCTCTTTGGCTTGGACTAGGTGTTTCTTATGGATACTATCTTAATGTTTAAATTGTTTCATCTTTCTTTATCACTTCCTTATTTTTCTATCTTAAGGGGGGGACATACATGGTTCTCTTATTGGCATATGTTTTTATTTATTTAAAAGAACAACATATAGAGTAAACTAGCATAACATAACTTGCTTGATCATTTGATCTTTCTTTGCACATACACAAACTATCCTTATGGTATAGGATTAATATATTATAGTCATGTACACATGTTAATATGTCAATAGGTGAAAAGTATTGTAGGATTTACTATTAGACACATGAACCCACTAGACCATTTGATTCTACCATTTTTTATGGGATTGACTATCAAGCACAAAAGCTTGTAAGACCATTTGATCCTACCTTTCTATTTTGTAGGATTGATTATCAAGCACATAAACCTTCTAGACCATTCAATCTTACTCTTTTTTTTGTGAGATTGACTATTGGGCAGACAAACACATTCAGCTATTTAATAATATCCCCTTGGTGTGGTTCGTAATAAATAACATAAACTTTGTTGGGTGAGTTGACCACACTTTCTCTATCTATCATTTTCTCTTGTTAGTGATATCTCTCTTAATATGATTTTGGAATTGGATAAGACTCAAGTTTATTGAGGGCTTAATAGTTTATTTTTCTCCTTAGTTATCATAAGGTCGACTCTTTATTTTTCTCTACTTTACCACAAGCATGACTTAGGCTCATACTCCCACTAAAGTGGGGGCTAAATGTACTATTAGCCCTCATTTTTACTATGCCTAATTACTAACAATTTTAATGTAAAAATGTCTTATTTTATGGTGTATAGCTAGGGTTTTTTAATGTTGTGTTATCAATCCTCTAGTGAAAACCCTAATTCGATAAAAAAATTCCTATTCCTGGTACTTAGGGTTTCCTTGAGCTTCATAAAAGATGCTTTACCCTAGCAAACCCTTATTTTAAGCCTATGCCCTTTTTGAGTTATTAAACATTTCAAAATTTTCAAATGGTTGTATCTTGTTTTGACTTTTTGGCATTTTGATGTGAGCTCATAAAAAATTTAAGTGTGCAACCAAGTGACCAAGTTGATGGCACAATTGAACCTTATCATAAAATAGTAGCATCTTATAGTGTGACCTGACAAAGTAGTGAAGTTTCCTTTGATCATTGAGTCATAGTAGTTAAATTCCTAGTTTCTTTTTACACTGTAACTGAGTGAAATAGTTAGTAAAGCCTCAATCACATGGTCACTTGAATAAGAGAACTATGCTAAACCTTCATAGTAATTGGGAAAAACATTATGTTCGCATGGTCAAGGCTTTAGAAGATAAAGACTAAAAGATGATCATCAATTGGTTAGCTAAATACCTTAGTAATAAAGGATTGGACATCCTTATACATTGACTCTATGACTAGACAGAATCATGTATTTTCCAAAGAATAATATATTGACTTCATTTTATTTGTCAACCCAGGAGTGTAAACTTGAGAGGTTGGTTTCAAAGTATATACTCTTATTCCTCTTTAAGTCATTACAACTACAATAGGAAAGAAATTTTGAAGGAAACTAAGCTAGGAATTGAAACAACATTCACCTTAAACCTTAGAGTAATGCTAAAAAAAGTATATTTACTTAAATTCCTATGTTATAGGAATAGTTCAATGATTTTTTTATCAATGGTTGCAGGAATAGTAGAACTCTACTTTGCAAGGAAACAAACTAAGAAAGGAAATCTATTCTAACAAAGTAGTTCACTCACCAAGTGGGCCCCCTTGGACAAGTGAACAAAAAACAATCAAATTTGAAGGTGGAAACTTGAACTCCACAGTCTATTCATTCATAATAAGAGATTAAATTTGAAAACAAGATTCTACTCTATTGAACAAAACTATATACTCTATTTCCTTTTGGTCAAACTAGGAAAAGATCAAAATCCCCTTTCAAGGTTATAGTGGAAATTATTTAAAGGAAAGCTTCAACAACTTCCTACTCCTACGATCACTCCATCAATAAGGATCAATTATAGATCATAAATTTTACAATAGTAACACTTATTAACTACATTTTAACTCCCCCAAGATTATAGCAAGTTGAGGAAGCTATATTCATGTGCGATCATAACAGAATTTGCACCATGATCTACTTACATAGTGATTCATTAATCATCTAGATGACTTTGACTTAGCACTAAAATTCTATCTTCAATATGTGTGGAAACACCTAGTTTTCATTAAACATAATAACTTCTACATGCATGCATTCATTTAATCATCAATGTTAGAAAAGGTATAATGTTCAAATTATCACTCTTTCAAATCTTATGGTTGTAGGAAGGAACCTACCCAAACATAGAATGGATGAGGAAATATTTATCAGAATGTAATATCCTCCATTAAACCATTAAAAACCATATATTCAAGTGAATACAGCATAACTGATCAATCTATATTTCAATCTTTAAGTCTTAACATATAGATAGCATATTCATAAAACATAAGTTCTTTTGCTTAAACCATAGAGTCATAAATTGTTTCTTGCAAAATAACTATTAAAAGCAAGATAAAAAGTTCTCAAAATAATGGCATTTTAAAGGCTTACCATTCTCCCAACTGAACTATTGTTGGTCTTCAACAATCATGAAGTTCAAGATCCTAGCCCACACTCTCCAGTCACTAGGTGTCCTTTCACTTGGCTCATTCCTCACATAGTCAAAGTAACCATAATCTGACTTCAGCCTCTTCTAGTGCCAAACTTTAGCAGTCATGTCATGATCTTCTACATTGTCATTTACTACTAGTAGTGGTTACAAGAGAATTGAAGATTGATACCTTAATGATAACCAATATTTACACTAATTTTTCCCCAAGTCAATATACCAAGGAATCCTTATTGTAGCAAGAGTCAAATTTCATGGAGAGTGGGGTTCTCTTATTTTAGATCATGTGGTATTATAACCCATCACTATCTTCAGGCAACAATTTTTGCTTCAACATTCTAAGATAAATTTTGTTCCCAGTCTATAAAATCCTGCTCTCTAACTGTACTCACCTTGCCAAGTCCTACAGGATTTCCCAAAATAGAAATCCAAGCCAGATATGTTCATCTAGAATGTTGGACTTCTAGCCTCATGAACAAGGGTGTTGTCATCTTACTTTCCCTAT
Organism: Cupressus sempervirens; assembly: GCA_028749045.1. Lineage (NCBI taxonomy): Eukaryota > Viridiplantae > Streptophyta > Pinopsida > Cupressales > Cupressaceae > Cupressus > Cupressus sempervirens. Next base: position 599,505,193 of record CM053784.1, on the reverse strand, counting down.
AGGTCGCGGCTTGATGTTCTCTACCTATTTCATTTTGCATCCATGATATTGATGCCCTTAACTAAACAACCCCTACATACAAAATTGAGTTCCATTCAATGTCATTAGGCACTACCAGATTGTGAGGATACAATTCACATTTCAAGGCCATAGGAACATATCAAAATGAATCATAAAATTCATCTGGGGTAGAGACGGAAGGGTTAAGACATTCTAAAATTATAGTTAACTTATAATTTTTAAATTATTCTTTAAGAAATATAGCATATACTAGTGATGGAAACCTACATTCCATTAACTCAAGAATCAATCCTATAATCTGCTCAATTCTTCTCTTCAGAACTTCATTCTAATATGAACTTTATTTCAACTGGTAGCTCTACTCATCAATAACACACTTTAATTTCTTCTTCTCCAAGTTCCATTGATCTCTTTCCCATAATAATTGTTGAAACAAATTAGTTTCTATAGACAAAGGTGTGGGTAAATTTGGTGGTGGCAATGGCTCATGATGAAAGAGGTATATCCATTCAGCTGCCAGTTGATGAATTTTGTTGACATTCTATAGTGTGGAGAACCCACTTTTTCTTGTGACAATAGGTGTTTCCTCTTTTTCCTCCTTACCGGATTTGGTGATTGTTGCAGCTAATGTATCCAACCCTTCTTAATCCATTTTTCCAATACCTCTTTGACAATTTTAGGTCTAAATTCTAGATAATTCTCTGAAAGGAGTTATGAAAATTTTTCCCTATGTCTTGTATAGCAAGGTTTTCTTCAAATTATTTAGACATTTCAATCTCATTAGATTCCTTGTTGCTATCAATAACTACATAATTAATACTACACTCTGCTTCAAGTAGCAGATTCTAGTTTTCTCTCACTTTCACTAGCTTCAATTTGTGGCAAATTTTTGCCTAGAGTGGGCTCATTTTCAATTTTAGACACTTAAAAGGTAATTATGGGAACAAATCCCTCTAGAACCCTACTCCCAGAGAGTCTTGCACTTCGCCTCGTGGGTGGTGTTGACAAGAATGGGGAACTCTATTGTTTCCACCTTCTTACAGGTGTTTCTACCATAGGTGCTTTAGGAGGTTTTTGTAGGTCTTCCTCCTCTCTAGAGTGCAAGGGTTCATTAGGGTTAATCTTCTCATTTGATTTTCCTCTCGTTATTGCTCCAGGTTCCAAAATTCTACCTTTGTCCTTCTCAATGGAGGACCTATTTTTAATAGATGAAGGGGCTTTAGGAGCACTAGTAGTTTCTACCTCTTTGCTCTTCTTCTTACTAACAATGGAGGGTTTAGCCTTATAAATCCATTTCTTAGTTGGATTAAGACTAAAGGAAGAGGCTTTAGGAATATTTTTAGCTCTAGGGACAACTTTACAAAATCATGTGGATGTACTTTCCCTTTGTCCTACACCCTAGCCTCTAGAGCTGGCAAACCTAGGTTCTACCTCTTTTAACTACAAGAATTCCTCCCATGACCCAATTTCTTTTTTATTTAATTGTCTTTCTATAATTAAATTTATCAAACCATGGTGAGAGATAACTGATCACTTCCTAACTATACTAGAAAGGCTTGTTTTTTAATAATATTTAACAAGTTGGAAAGGTTTACCTTCTATAATCATGTCATAGGTGAGCCAATAGCTTAAAATGCAGGGCATGCAAATATTTGTAACATCCTCACATGTGAAATATCAAATGATAAATGTAGTAGGTTGAATATACTCTATTAGAAAGGATAGCTTCAAAGTTCCTTTTTGCTTATCAATGTCCAATGGTGGGTCTTGGTGTATGTTGAATTGTGCCCTAGCCATCTTCAAGTCAAACTCTTTCTCTAGTTTTTGCCCTCTTAGGGAAACCTAGTGACTTCAACTATCACTTCCTTTGAGAATTCAATTCTCAAACCTTTAACCACAACAACTCCATCTCTTAAGGTGGTCATAAATTGAAGGGCTACTTCTTTAATAAATCCTTTTTAAACTAAGGCAATAATCTAGCCATCCCCTTCTCCTAAACATTTCATAGCTAGCAAAATCTCCTAAAAGAACTCGATGATCAATAGACTTATTCCTATGTATACCTCCACCCATGGTCAATTACAGCTAAATTGCATTAAAAATCTGATGTTCAAGGCTTAGCAAATCAAGACTTACAATGCTAGATCTAGTTTAATAGAAAAATAGCTTTAGAAAATGGCATGTACTTGAGAAGTTAAATGAACCATATCTCATAATATCCTTTTGCATCAAATTTCATGATTTTCATGTGTGTACAAGTCCATCACCCAAACATGTTGTAAATTTTCATTAAAAGTTAAATAACCAATTTTAATCTCCTTAATTTCATAATGACACAATCATAGGAGGACAAGTCACTATCATGCGATATTAAATATGCACTTATTTCCAGTCATCTCAATGCACTTTGAAGGTACATGTGATTTGAAAAATGCTTTTAAAAAAAATCAAACATTCATTTAAATATTTCCCTCCCCAAACTAAATGAAGGCATGGGTCCCACTAGGCTAGGATAAGCAAGAGTAAAAAAAATATAAACAATACTAAATCATAACAAAGCATGAATAAAATAAAATTCATGTACAGTTATGCAGAAGGTACCTGAAAACTGTTGCAGGAAAGATGTTCTGAAATGATCATCAAAATTGATAGAGTGATGGGATGGAATGGTGATATGGAAGAGAGAAAAGTCAAAGTGGAATGAATGTGAAGAAAGTACTTCAAAAAGAAGTTTCTATTATGAATGTCTTGATCAGAGTCAAGAACTAGTGGGAGTCAAGGTAGAAGACCTAGACTCAGTGGCTATAGGAATGACAATATCCTCATTGTTCTGGAATTTTTGCAAGAACTCTTCATGGATAGTTGGTTTATGGTAAATCTTGAGGTGATGCCCATTGAAAATTAGTTTGAAGTGAATGGGATCAATGGTAGAATTTTCTTGAATTTTCTAAACAATTTCATAAGGTCCTAACTAGTGTGTTTGGAACTTTCCTAGATTATTCTGGTATCTTGAGTCATCAAGGAGTGCCCAATCACCTATAGCAAACATTTTTTATTTAATAAACTTATCTTGCCACTATTTCCTTTGGTGTTGAAAGAGCTCAGTATTGTTTAATGTTGACTTCCACCATTGATCAAGATTGTTTAAACTCATAATTCAATCTTGTTGGGCAATACTGAGTTCTATCCTAAGCTCCAAGATAGTCTTCAATGTTTTGTACTCAAATTCAATAAGCATGATGGCTAACTTACCACAAACAATTTCAAATGGAATAAAACCAATTGTGGACTTCCAGGTGGTTTTGTAAGCCTAGAGAGCTACAAGAAGGTGTGTTGTCCAATCCTTCCTATGAAGTGTTATAGTCCTTGTGAGAATAAATTCCAACTCCCTATTGGTAACTTCAACTTGACCATTATCCTAAGGATTATAAGGTGATGATTTACCATGCCTAATGGTATATTCCTTCATAAGATCAGTTATCAAATTTGATGTAAATTAAGTCCCTTGATCATATGTCAATTGCCTAGGAACACCAAACCATGTAAAAATGGATTCATATAAAAAAAATCACATTGATATCCCTTGGGTGTTTCATAGGTTTAGCTTCTACCCATTTTGTGACATAGTTAGTGCACACCAGAATGTAGGCTTTTCCTTATGAAGTAGGCTCAATGGGTCCTACAAAATCAATCCCCCATTTTTCAAAGGTTGTGACAACTACTTGAGGCTATAGGGGAATTTCATCTAACTTAGTGGATCTTCCCATTTCTTGACACTTGTCACATTTCTTTGTATATTAGGCTTCATCCTTGTGCAAGCTTGGCCAATAATAACCAGTTGCTAAGATTTTGAAGGTTATTCTTTTGGCTACAAAGTGACCTCTGTAGGCCTCATCATGACAGGCCTTCAAGAAATCATATGTTTCATCTTCTCTTAGACACCTACACATGAGTTGATCAAGAACTGTATAGAACATAAACCTAGCAATCCATGAATAATTAAAGTTCTTCTCTACTAGTAGCTTTTATGCTTGGGTAGAGAAGTATACTGGCATTTTTCCTGTAGTGAGATAGTTAGCAATGTCTGCATACCAAGGGTTTTGTGTGGCCAATAGAAAAAGGTGCTCATTTGGAAAACTATCATCAATGGCTGTAGGATCATTAGGGAGATGCAACCAAGAGAGAAAGTTAGCTACCACATTGGCCTTACTAGGTTTATCAACTACGGTGATGTCAAATTCTTACACGAGAAATAACCATCAAGCTAATCTTCCTTAAATTGTAGGTTTGTTCACCAAATATTTTATAGTAGAATGGTCAGTGTGAACAAATATCTCATATCTAGTGATGTAATGGCTAAATTTATTGAGAGCATAAATGACTGCAAGTAATTCCTTTTTTCTTGACAATGTAATTAAATTTTGCACCTTGCAAATTCTCATTAATGAAATAAATAGCATGTTCAACAAAGTCTAGTTTTTGTCCAATACAACACTAATAGCATAGTTTGAGTCATATGTATGAATGTGAAATAATAAACCCCAATTGGGTCCTCTAAAAATAGGCATGTAGTAAGAACTTCCTTAAGCTATAGGAAGGATGTTGCACAGTTAGAATCCCAAAAAAATTCAAAATCTTTTTTGAGGAGGTTGTAGAGAGGTGTTGCAAGTTGACTAAAGTTTTTAATAAATCTTCTGTAATATCCAGCATCTCCTAAAAAGAAAATTTACATCCTTCTACTTCTTTGGTATCGACAAGGTACAAATAACTTCAATTTTTCTTGGATAAACTCAGATGCTTTTTGATGCAATGAAATGGCCTAGGACTACCCCTTCCTCCATCATCACAAAACATTTCTCATTATTTAAAAATAGGTTATAGTCCTAACATATTTTAAGTACTATTCCTAAATTTACTTTCACTTCTTCAAAAGTAACACCATAAATAGTGGAATCATCCATATAAATCTCCATACAATCAACAAAATTATCTAAAAAATATCGATGACAGCACATTGAAATGTGGCTGGGGAATTGCATAAGCCAAAAGGTAATACTGAATAGGAAAACATTCCCCATGGGCAAGTAGAGGTTGTTTTCTCTTAATCTTCTAGCACTATTTGAATTTGATTTTAACCATTAAAATAATCCAAAAAATAAAAATGTTTTTTAATGGCTAGGTTGTCAAGGACTTGGTCTATAAATGGTAATGGAAAATGGTCCTTCTTAGTGGCTGAATTAAGCTCCCTATAGTCTACACAAACTCACCATTTTCCTCCCTTATTGGGTACTATGACCAAGGGTGAGACCCACTAACTATCAAAGATGGGGTATATAAAACTAGTATTTAATAGTTTTGGTAATTCATTCTTAACAATATCCTTTAAGACAAGATTAACTCTCCTCTGAGGCTATCTAACATATTTTGAAGTTGGGGCTAATATAAATCTTGTGAGTGTAGAGCACAAGATCTAATCCTCTCATGTCCATGTAATGCTGAGAAAATGCATTCTAATTTTCTTATAGTAATTGCAACATAGCTTTTTGTTAGGAGTGTGATAAGGCATTATTTACATTTAGTCCCTTACCTGGACCAATTTCCATCTTAATAACCTTATCTACCATGAATAATTGAGCCATGGGAGAAGAATCCATCTCATGTGTTAATAATGAATGGAGAAATTGTGAAGCTTATAAACGATTGAATGAATTTAAAGGTGGAATAGTGGTTTCTAAGATGTATTTAGCTTGAGGAAATATTGGAGCTTATGTTCCATATTCATTCAGAATAATTGATGAAATTATTTCATCTTCTTCTCAATCAGCTATGAATGATTCTCTTCCTATCATCATCAACTAATGGATGGAATTGGCTTTTGAATCGTCATCACCCAATTCTAGCCAAACTACTTGGTCATCTAGTAATAATGGTTTAGTAGGGGAGTATAAAGTTAGGTTCTTGTTATGAACTTCATTGGATATTTTCATCTTCCCATATTGGCAAGCTATATAAGAATCTATAGTGGCTAACTATGGCCTCCCTAAGATTAAAGGATATCCTCCCATATTAGGTTTTGGGTAGAGAACAACATAATCAACTAGATATTCCCAAGAATTTAGGGTGATTATAAAATCTTTTATCATCACATCTGGTTTAATGGTAGAGCTATTAGCAAGTTGAAGGATGGTGGGTGCCTTTTTGAGGCCACCAATATGCAACTGAGACAATACCTCTTTTGTCATGAAATTAATAGATGCTTCTAGGTCAACCATAGCATTTTGAACTTGGATGCAATTAATAATAATTGTAACTACATGATTCCCATGGTTAGAGTATTTGGGTACAACTAATTTCTCTAGCATTAAGTTAGACAATCATCCTAGGACATGAATGGTTTTTGGATCTTTCCTCTTCTTTCATGGTTGCTTATTGTATGCTTCCTTAATAGCTTTAGTATAGGCAAGGACTTCTTTAATAGCATCCATCAATGATATTTTTACTATTATCTATTTCAGCTAATTAAGCAAATCAATGACTATATGGTTCTCCTTTGATTGGCTTTTTTCTATCAACCTATGGAGAAATGGAGGTTCTTTGGATACAAGAGAGGTATATTCATTTGATTCATCTATATACTTAATTAGAGGAACCTCAACTTGAGTTATTATAGGTTCTTAGGGAGAAAGAAGAGTGGTTCCTAATATTAAGTGCATATCATTCAATGATATGACATAGCTTTTCTTTTGAGTCTGTTGTTTAGTATTGTTTGGATTTGGGCTAGGTTGAACTGGTAGTTGTGTCTTCTTTGAAGGAGAATTAGTGGCTATAGGGGGAGGCATTAGAGCTTGTTGATGAGTTGGTGGAAATATGGTTGGTTGACCAGGTTGGGACTCCAATTTTGAGTTGTTGCCAACCCTAATGAGGTTGCTGTTGATCTTGCTAAGGTTGTTGCAAACCCTGTTGGGGTTGTTTCCAACTATGATTTCCACTAAAACTAGTATTTTGAAAAAATTTCCATTGATTATTATTATTATAAATTTGAAGAGGATCTTTTGGCATACCTTTTCTTTGAACCTATGGCCTTCTTTGAGTGACATAGAGTACCTCTCCATTTTCATCAATGGCTTTGAACTCAGTTGGCATTGGTTATGTCTTTGTACTTGCAACAAACTTACATCTATAATGCTTTTTATTTTCTCTAAAATGTGGATAGTATTTAGTCAACATGGCATTAGCTTCATCTTTCTTCCTTTGGGCTTGCATGGCATCCAACTATGTGGCTACATCATTAATGGTGTCTTGCTTAAAGTCTAATAGAAAATTATATAACTCCATCTTGGATAGTCCTGAACTACCATTGGACTTATGTGGTAGGTCTCTAAGTCCCCTACCTATCTTCATTGTATCCCTGGAGTAGTTTAGGCATTTACTCTATATCTTAATCCAAGTCTTTTTAGTAATTTCCCCTCCCACCATAAGGTCTAAAGCTTTAATTCTTCCTTCATTTACACCTCTCAGAAAAAGATGTTTCTTTGACTCCTCATTCAATTAATTTTGTGTGTTATAGTGTAGGTTAAACATAAACTAGGAAAAATAGTCTTCCAATGTTTCATCATCCTTTTGGGACATTTTGAAAATGTCATCTCCCTTTAGATCCCAACCGCTACAGCATTCCTTATACTTTGTGAGAAATAGATTGCTCATTGTAGGCCAATCTACTACAACATTGGCAACCAACCCCATGAACCATCTTAGAGCAGCTTCTTTGATGGTAGAAGGAAATAAATTCAATTTGTGAGCATCAATTGTATAATCATAGCTTCTACATAGTACGTTAAACATAAAGAGAAAGATTTTAAGGTCTTCATTCATCAAGCCATAAAACTTGGGAAGTGCAGTAGCAAGTATATTTTTAAAATTTTGGTTACCTTGCTGAGGAGGGATAGGAAAGGGAAACATTGGTTGAGGTTGAGGCTAAGCCATTCTTGGAGGAGGTACTATATAATGGTGTTTTAATATGACAAGAGCAAGTGGATTATCTTGGTATTCAAGCTCAAAAAGGAGATCATTCAGATGCAAGGATTCATCAGAGGATGAAGGTATTCGTTCTTGAGCAGCAACGAGTGGATTTTCCAAAGGTTGTTCTTTATTCTTTCTATGTGATTCTTTAGGTTCAAGATTAAAAATGTCTTCCTAAATATTACAGGGAAGAAATATCCCAAAGGTGTCTCTTCTTCTATTCATGCAAAAATGCAAAATCTAATCTAACATAATGACTTTAGGGTTGAATTAGATTGACACCTTCCCTTGAAATGAAAGCAAAAATGGTTGGTTAGCTAAATACCTTAGTAATAAAGGATTGGACATCCTTCTACATTAACTCCATGACTAGATAGAATCATGCATTTTTTAAGAATAACATACTAACTTCATTTCATTTGTCAACCTAGGAGTGTAAGCTTAAGAGGGTGGCTGCAAAGTATATGCTTTGATTCCTATTTAAGTCATTACAACTACAATAGGAAAGAAATGTTGAAGGAAACTAAGCTAGGAAGCAAAATGAAATTCACCTTAAATCTTAGAGTAATGCTATGAATAGTAAATATATTTAAACACCTATGCTATAGGATAGTTCAATGATTTTGTTATCAATGACTACAAGAATAGCAGGAGTCTACTTTGTAAGGAAACAAACTAAGAAAGGAAATCTATTCTAACAAAGAAATTCACTCACCAAGTGGACCCCCTTGGATGACTTGAACTCTTTATTCTATTCATTCATAATAAGAGATTACATTTGAAAACAACATTCTACTCTACTAAATAGAACAATCTACTCTATTTCTTTTTGGTCAAATGAGGAAGAGATCAAAATCCCCTTTCAAGTTTATAGTGGAAATTATTTTAAGGAAAGCTTCAACAACTTCCTACTCCTACAATTAATTCATCAACAAGGATCAATTACAAATCATAAAGTTTACAACAAAAACACTTATTAACTATGTTTTAATTCTCTTAGGAATATAGAAAGTTGAGGAAGCTATCTTCATGTGTTGCCATAACCGAATTTGCACCATGATCTACTTACATGGTGATCCATTTATCATCTAGTCAACTTTGACTTAGCACTGAAATGATATCTTCAATATGCACTGCAACACCTGCAAAGCATTAGACACAACAACTTCTACATGCATGCATTGATTTCATCATCAATGTTAGAAAAGGTATAATGTTCAAATTATTACTCTTGCAAATCCTATGGTTGCAGGAAGGAACCTACCCAAACATAGCATGGATGAGGAAATATTTATTAGCATGTAATATCCTTCATTAAACCATAAAAAAACATAGATTCAAGCAAACATAGCATAACTGATCAATCTATACTTCAATCTTCATTTCTTAACATATAGATAGCATATTCATAAAATATAAGTTCTTGTGCTTAAAAAATAGCAAGATAACTATTAAAAAAATGATAAAAAGTTCTCAAATAATGGCCATCTAGAGGATCATCAACTGTAATTACACAAAATTGGTTAGAAGCACATAAAGAATCATTATTCACATGGTCAAAAGGGTGACTAGATGGTTATAAGATTTAATTATGAAGGAGAGACCAATAAAAATCACTTGAAATTATTTTTAGTCACACATTTGATGCACTTAGGTCATAACAGGTAGAATGAACTATGACCTGGCAAAAGAAATTATGAAGTCCAAAGGGGTGTTTGTTTTCTTGGTTGCACAATTAAGATAAGTATCTAGTTTTCAAACTATAACTTGGCAATATGGCTAAGAATATGTTAAATTGCATAGTCAGAAGGCTAGCTAAGCAGTGAGAAGGATAAGTTGCAACCTGGCAAACATAACTACAAAATGCATGAATGTGTTTGTTCACTTGATCGTGTTGTTAAAATGATAAGAGTTATAAGTTTGGCAACCTAGTGACATAGTTAGTTTGAAGAAAGAATGCATGAGATCACACTATTTCAGTATTAAGAGGAAGTTAATCAATATAAGTTGTGATATGGAAAAATCAGCTCAAAGGTACTTGTTCACTGTTGGAAATAGAGATGGAGTAATTGAGACGGGAGGGGTGAATCAGTTACCACAAAAATAAATCCACAGATCCTTGGATGTCTTAAAATAAAGTTGTTGTTGACACTCGGTAACCACACAAATAAATGTTGAAACTTGATAGATATTCCGTTAACTTATTAAGCATTTAAAGTGATTAACATGCATGCATAAAGAAATAACATGAACACAAGAGACACCAAATTTAACGTGGAAACCCAATTTGGGAAAAACTACCAAGTAACGAGTTACCAATTTTTACTCTTCTGAAGTGAGCCCTGTTAGGAGCCAACCCTGTTAAAGGTTACAAAACACACTGTTAGGTGTGACCTTGTTAGAGGATTTAATCACCCTGTTAGAAGTGGCCTTGTCAGAGGTCTTTAAAACAATTCTACTAAATTGTCACCTTGTTAGAGGATTTACAAAATGGCTGTCAAACCAACTTTGTTAAGAGGTTTTGAATCATAGTTAAAATGATTAGAAACCAACAATGAAGTGATCTGAAATATATGCAACTTATCTTTGGTGAATACATATCTCTGTTCTACTTCACTAGATCCTCACTGATCGAACACAACTTTGCAGCTTCATAAGGATATCTAATCCTTCCTCAACATTTTCTCATATATCCTCTCATTCATAAATTCGCACTCTTATGCATCCACATTCTCACATCTTATGAATTCACAACTTGACCTTTCATATATACCTTTCAGATTGTCAAGTCGACTCAATTACAAGTTACAAAAACTGAAAAACATTAAATTAGTCGATCCCACAAGACAATTAAACTTAATTCTTTAGATCAATAAAATTCTTTGTTGCTCGACCCAACTCAGTGACCATTGCTCCATAATGGTATCCCCAGTGTTAACCAAGTGAAGCTCGGTAAACATTGCAAACCTTGCAAGTTTCTTTGGAGACCAAGTTAACTCGGTAAACACTGACCTTCCTTCATTTACCGAGTGAGCTCGGTAAAAGCTAACCTTCCTTTGCTTACCGAGTGAGCTCAGTAAAAGCTAGCTTTCTCTTTGATGACCGAGTGAACTCGATAGACATTGAACTCGATAAACATTGACTTTCCCTTTGTTAACCTTGGGAGCTCGGTTAACATTAACTTTTTGCTACAAGATCCTTTGATGCCCGAGTGAGCTCGATAAGAGCTAACTTACTGTGTAATCTTCAGGAACGTTCAGTAGACACTATAAATTTCTTTGCCAACCATCTGAGCTCGATAGACTCTGTCTGATGGCTGATATGACATTTGTGTAACATCAAAGAAAATACACAATTAACAATTGTATACAACAATCTCCTTCTTTGGTATTGATGGAAACACAACATGTCATAGTAGAAATGAAATTTGAAAACAATTCTTTCTCTTATATGGCAACACAAAAATCATAATAATTCTCCCTCTAAGATAGAAAACTCTCCCTCTTACAGTAATCTCCCTTTGTGAAGGAATTACATAGCAAATTCTTTATATTTTGAACAAATTTTAGAGAGATATGATAGTAAAACTCTCCCTCTTTGACAACACATGCCAAAGACAACTCAACTCAAATGAATTTCAGTGTACCTTTAGTACTGATTCATATGCAGTATTTTTTGGTTATGCTGCATCAATTGATAGATCTTCAATCTGGTATGAGTTGATGCATCACTAAAACTTTATTTTAGTGAACTTCAGATAGGGGAGTGACCCCTAACTTACCTCTTAGATACAGGAATGCATCCTTAGGTATGGTTTAGTGAATATTTCAGCAATTTGTTCCTTTGTATGAACATATTCCAATCTGATCTCCTTATCTTGTACCAATTCTCTAACAAAATGATATTTTATTGCAATGTGCTTGGTTTTGGAATGCATCACTGGATTCTTAGATATGTTGATTGCACTTATATTATCACAGAACATAACAACTGGTTCTTTGATTTCCATCTTCATGCCTTCCAACAACTATTTAAACCAAATAATATTAGAATAGTTTACTGCTACAGTAACATACTCTGCCTCTGCTGTAGATTGAGATGTACAATTTTGCTTTTTCCTTGTCCAAGAAACCAACCTCCTTCCAAGAAAGAATGCACCTCCACTTTTACTTTTTCTGTCATCAAGGTTTCCTACCCAATCAACATCAATAAACACTTTCAAATCCAAATTTCCTCCAAACTTATACCATAAACCATACTCTTCAATTCCTTTCAAATATCTCATTATTCTTTTGATTGCCATCATGTGATTTTCTCTTGGTTTTGCTGAAAATCTTGCTACAATACCAACTGCAAGGGCAATATCTAGCCTAATATGAACTACATACTGCAACTTTCCAATCATAAATCTATATACTGTTTGATCTACTTCTTTTGATTCATCTTCCTTAGTAAGTTTTAATCTAGTATATATAAGAGTCCCGACTGGTTTACAATCTTCCATTCCAAACTTTTTCAATATCTCCTTGATGTATTTTGATTGAGTAATGAAGATACCATTTATATTCTATTGATTTTGAAGACCAACAAAAAATTTGATCTCACCAAACATAGACATTTGAAATTCCTTGTTCATTTGTTCAGAAAATTCTTTGCACAGATCATCATTCCCTGTGAAAATAGTATCATCTACAAATATTTCTACCAAGACAATCTTATTATCTGGTCCTTCCTTAATATACAAGCTATTGTTATCACTAGTTCTTTGAAAACCAATCTGAATAAGATAGTTATGCAATCTTTCATACCATGCTCTAGGGGCTTGTTTCAAATCGTACAATGCCTTGTGTAATTTGCAGACCATGTTCTTCTTATCTAGATCAACAAAACCTTTAGGTTGTTCAATGTAAACCTCTTCATCTAGTATACCATTGAGGAATGTTGACTTGACATCCATCTGATAAATTTGAATCCTTTGTGAGAAACATATGTTAGTAAGGTTCTGACTCCTTCCAATCTTGCAACAAGAGCAAAATTTTCTCCATAGTCTATTCCTTCTTCTTGAGCATATCATTTGCATACTAGTCTAGCTTTGTTTTTTGATACCTTACCATTTTCATCCAACTTGTTTCTAAATACCCACTTGGTTCCAATCACATTTTTATCTTTAAGCCTGGGTACAAGAGTCCATGTCTTGTTTTTCTCTATTTTCTCTATCTCTTCATTCATAGCCTCAATCAAACTATCATTTTCCAATGCATCTTTGACATTTCTAGGTTCAAAATCAGCAAGTAAACAAGTACCTTTCAACTTATTTCTTATCATGGTTCATTCAAATTTATCTCCAATGGTCTGATCTGCTAAATGATGTCTCCTGACATACTTAGCTAATATAGGTTCCTTGCCTTTTGAATGGATTCCATTGTTATCTTTTTGCATTTCAATTTCAGGTTCTGTCTATTCTGGCTCGATAGATACTTGCTTGGTAGACACTTACTCGGTAGACACTGAATTTATCTTGGTTTGTTGTGGCTCAGTTTGAACTTCCTGTAACTTGGTTATAGATGACTCAAGAGTAGAAGTTTCTTGATTCTTTGATGTAACTGGTATTGTATCAGGTTCACTGAAGACAAACCTTTTATAATCTTCTGGTTCATTTTGCTTTCTTCTTTAGTCCTTTCTACAAACTCATCAACTTTCACATGTGCACTTTCTATGACTTTGTGAGTAGACAAGTTCAAACATCTATATGTCTTACTTTTGCATGAGTATCCAAAGAATATACCTTCATCACCTTTTACATCAAATTTTCCTTTTCTAGATTCTTTCAAAATGTAACATTTACTTCCAAATAATTTAAGGTAATTTACATTAGGTTTATAGCCATACCATAACTCATAGGGGGTTTTGAATGAGTCTTTCTTTAGCTGTACTCAGTTCAAGGTATAAACTGCAGTGCTGATAGCTTCCTTCTAGTATTTGATAGCAATGCTCTTTTCAATCATTAAAGTTCTTGCACAATCCATGATGGATCTATTTCTTCTTTCAGCTATTCCATTTTTCTGAGGTGTTCCAGGGGCTGATATCTATCTTTTGATTCCTCTTTCAATGCAAAAGTTATTAAACTCATGTGAAATGAATTCTCCACCTCTATCTGACCTCAAGCATTTTAATCTTTTCCCTGTTTCCTTTTCTACTCTGGCCAAATACCATTTGAACTTTTCAAATGCTTCTGATTTGTTTCTTAGATACATGACTGTCATCATTCTTGAGTAATCATCAACAAAAAGAATGAAGAATTTTTCTCCAGTATAGCTTTCAATTCCAATGGGTCCACATAAATCAGTATGCACAATTTCTAATATATCTTCAGACTGATAGTTTTTACTTTTAAAACTAGTCTTTCCCATCTTTCCAATCTGACAATTTTTACATAGACCGACCTTAGGTTTCTTTATGTTGGGAATGCCTCTTACTTTCTTGAATTTTCTTATTTTTACCAAATTATCAAAATTTATATGACACAACCTTTTATGCCATAACCAACTTTCTTCTACTTGAGAAATGAAACATGAACATTCACCTAGTTCAAGATAGAACAAGTTGCCTTTAGTTTGGGTACCTGATTCAATAAGCTTTCCTTTGCCATCCAACAGTCTTGCTTTACCATGCATGAATTCTACTTTGAATCCATTATTGAGTAGTTGTGCCACACTTAACAAATTATGCTTTAGTCCTTCTACCCAATAGGCATTATCACATATAAGTTCCTAGGTTAGAGAGATTCTTCCTCTTCTTTTTATACAACAAAGTTCATTGTTACCAAATCTTACACTGCCACCATTGTAGTCTTCAAAGTTTTCAAACTTAGTTTTGTCACTAGTCATGTGATGAGAACAACCACTATCTATAATCCATGTATCATTTTTTCTCATATGAGAAATGAGTTCCATTTCCTCATCATTATCAGATTCATCTTTCACAACAATGTAGACAATTTCATCTTCTTCTTCATCATTAGAATCATTAGAATCTTTAGCCATAAAACATGTTTTCTTACCTTTATCTTTGAATGATTTGAAATCTTTCTTGCCATTCCATTTGTGATCTTTCTTTTCATCTTTATTCTGCTTGTTTGGACACCTAGCAACAATATGACCAACTTCTTCACATGAAAAATAGATTAGGGGTACTTTACCTTTGTATTTTCCTCTGCCTCTAGAATATTTCCTTGCTAGAAGGGCTTCAATTACTTCAAGATCACTATCTGAACTTTGGTTTGATTCATCTTCACTTTCTGACTAAGATTTCTTTTTTCCTTTCTCCTTGAGGGAAAGCTTGGCTTCAAATGCTGATTCAATGTTCTTGGAAGCTGGAACATAGTTATCAAAGTTGTCCAATTCAAATGCAGTCAATCTTCCAACTATAGCCTCTAGATTTATCTTGTGATTTGCTTCACATCTTCTTTCTTGAAAATCAGAAACTCTGATTGCATAAATGGGAAGTAGAGTTCTGAGAACTTTACTTATAACTATCTCTTCATTGATATCTCCTCCAGAAGCTTTGATTGCACTGACACATGCTTTAACTCTTTCAACATATTTTGCAATGTTTTCATCCTCTCTCATCCTCATTTGATCAAATTGTCCTTTCAGACTTTCTACTTTGTCTCTTCTAACATTATCATCTCTTCCATAGATTTCTTTTAGCTTTTCTCACATTTCAAAGGCAGATTTGCAATCCTTGATATCATCGAATTCTTTATAACTCAGAGCAGATTCTATATCTATCATCATAATGTTGTGAGTTTTCTTTTCAGCAATATCATTGATAGATAGTGTACCAGCTGGTTCTACATATTTTTCATCAAGGTATTTTAGTCCTATATCTCAAATAGAAGTTAGATGAAGTCTCATCAACCCTTGCCATGCTGAGAAGTTATTCCTGTTAAGCTTTGGAATTTTCCTCTTGTAAGACATCTTGGTCTTTGGCTTAGATCCTTGAAATATTTCCTACAAGCACCAGAAGCTCTGATACCAATTGTTGGAAATAGAGATGGAGTAACTGAGAGGGGAGGGGTGAATTAGTTACCATAAAAATAAATCCACAGATCCTTGGATGTCTTAAAATAAAGTTGTTTCTGACACTCAGTAACCACACAAATAAATGTTGAAACTTGATAGATGTTCTATTAACTTATTAAGCATTTAAAGTGATTAACATGCATGCATAAAGAAATAACCTGAACACAAGAGACACCATATTTAACATGGAAACCCAATTTGGGAAAAACCACCAAGTAACTAGTTACCAATTTTCACTCTTCTAAAGTAAGCCCTATTAAGAGCCAACCCTATTAAAGGTTACAAAACACGCTGTTAGGTGTGATCCTATTAGAGGATTTAATCACCCTGTTAGAAGTGGCCTTGTCAGAGGTCTTTAAAACAATTCAATTGAATTGTCACCTTGTTAGAGGATTTACAAAATGGTTGTCAAACCAACTCTGTTAAGAGGTTTTGAATCACTATTACAATGATTAGAAAGCAAAAATGAAGTGATCTGAAATATATGCAACTTATCTTTGGTGAATACAGATCTCTATTCTGCTTCACTAGATCCTCACTGATCAAACACAACTTTGCAGCTTCATAAGGATATCTAATCCTTCCTCAACATTCACTCATATATCCTCTCATTCATACATTCATACTCTTATGCATCCACATTCTTACATCTTATGAATTCACAACTTGACCTTTCATATATACCTTTTATATTGTCAAGTCAGTTCAATTAAAAGTTACAACAACTGAAAAACATTAAATCAGTCGGCTCCACAAGATAATTAAACTTAATTCTTTAGATCAATAAAATTCTTTGCTACCCGACCCAACTCGGTGACCATTGCTCCAGAATGGTATCCCCAGTGTTAACCAAGTGAAGCTCGGTAAACATTGCAAACCTTGCAAGTTTATTCGGAGACCAAGTTAACTCGGTAAACACTGACCTTCCTTCATTTACCAAGTGAGCTCGGTAAAAGCTAACCTTCCTTTTCTTACCGAGTGAGCTCGATAAAAGCTAGCTTTCTCTTTGATGACCGAGTGAACTCGATAGACATTGAAATTAGTAAACATTGACTTTCCCTTTGTTAACCTTGGGAGCTCGGTTAACATTAACTTTTTGCTAAAAGATCCTTTGATGCCCGAGTGAGCTTGGTAAGAGCTAACTTGCTGTGTAATCTTCAGGAATGTTCAGTAGACACTATAAATTGCTTTGCCGACCATCTGAGCTCGATAGACTCTGTCTGATGGCTGATATGACATTTGTGTAACATCAAAGACAATACACAATTAACAATTGTATCCAATAGTTCACATGTTCATGGGGTTAGTAATTATAAGATGTGATCATATCACAACTATGTAATGTAGCCAAAATGAAAGCAAAACATAAGTAGTCACATTGTCGAGATGTTCAAAAGATGTTAATATGGATAGACTGTGACGAGGCAATTGGGTTAAGAGAGCATGAATAATCTATTGCTTTCATGATCATGAGGAAAACTTTTCATCAATTAAGCTAAGCCATGACCCTACAAAGTATCAAATTAAACTATATATAGTACCTTGATCACATAGTCATAGTAAGAAAAGTCTAGAAGCAAGAAAGGTGTGTGAAGCTGTGACTTTGTGATTGGTAAGGGGATTCACATGGTCGGAAGGAAAAATGTTAATGTTAATTAAATGGAGTGACCAAATGACTGAAGTTATATAAGAGGTCAAATCCTTAAGGTGCTTAGTCACACTCTTAATGACCAAAAACATTGACTAAACTGCAAAGCAGCAAAGAAGGTGAAAATATGTGATCATTTGGTCAAACCATGGAGCAATGAATAAAAGGAGTTGCTAGGTCAGAAAATAATTTTTTTATTTAAAAATTGACTATTAAAGAACCTTATCATGATTTAAAAGTGATATCCTATCAAAAAGTGCATAAAAAGATATGAAAGGTTGGCAGTGAGAGTAGATTTTGGCACTTTTAAAGAAATTAAGATTTTCATGCATGTTGACATAAAGACACATAAACGCATCTTTGCTAATCTTTTCTCTTTTAATAAGTTGATATAATGGTTTTTTAAGCTATAGAATTTCGTGCAATCCAAAGATAGAAGCTAGAACACTAAGAGATTTCCAAAACTTGCAAAGATATTCAGAGTTTTCAGAAGTTGATATTGACAGAGATTGTTTAAAAGAAATTGATTATAGAAGTCATATAAATGCTTGTTTGCTTCTCTTTTCTTTGTTAATAAGTTGATATAATGGTTTTCTAAGCTACATTATTTTACACGATCCAAAGATAGAAGCTAGAACAATAAGATATTTCTAAAATTTGCAGAGATATTAAAAGTTTTCAAAAGTTGATACTAACAAAGATTGTTTAAAAGAATTTGATTACAAAAGTCATGACATAAGAAGAAGGCATGATAGTATCCTAGGCTGATGTAGAAGAGTCTTCACAAGCCACTGAGCAAGCCAAACTAATACTAGAAACTCTCTGTGTAGAGGAATGGGTATATTTCCTTCTAGGATCTTCTAATGTTCAAACCTTGAATGCACATGTTTTTAGAGTTGTTATTGTCCCTAATACCAACCAAAATGAGCTCTTTTGGTATTTTTGTGATAAAAGATTTGAGAAATCACCAATTTACAACCCTTGGATTAGAAATATGGTGAAGTTGATAATGTTAGAGGTAATAGTAGATGTTGATCTAATTAAGGCATTGTTCAAATTAATCCTAAAACTAAAGGATTTCATAGGAAGGATATGAGTATCCTATGCAGGTTGGATAGGGAGACTTTTATTGATGTTTTTGACCCAAGGGGATCTATGACTAGGCCAATTAAGAAAGAAAAGATGAATGAAACATTTACGAGATAGAAAAGCTTCTTTACTGGAAGAGTTATGAGAAGACACGTCCCTATGGCCAAGAAGGAAAAGTGAGAACTACCAAAGAAGGTAGGAGAACTTATGCCACTTAAATTCTTCTACAAATATTCAAGTACATTATTTTTGGAATCAACAAGTTGGTGAGAGTAGATGGTACCATGAATGCCCCTGCATACATATAAATTATGGCCCTAGATGTCTAGGACCTAGTTTATAATGATGGATATGACTTTGTTGAATACATCATTAGTAGGATGCATGAAGAGATTATGGAAGCTTAGAAGAGAGAATTGGTAAGCTTTACATTCTTCCATCATTTTTGATGCACGTCATTCTGTACAAGAACATACAGCATATCAGTCTAGATTCTATTGAAGCCATTGAGGAGAATGGAGAACTTGCCCATGCAGCTGTGGACTTGTTTCTGGCAAAGGTTTTATCCTTATTGTAGTTCTATTATTTTCTATAATGATTTTCTATTTTCAATTTCAAATATGCTTGGTGATATTACTGAGAGGATACCTAGGTGAGTAAGAATATTAATAAGGCCATCTTCTTGTCCTAATAGAGATAGGTTAATGAGTGATGATTAGGTAGATTAGGTCAATTAGAATTCTTCTAGAAAATGTTTATGATGAACAAGAAATATTTAGGTCCTACTATTAAGAAAGGCCCTTTTGTAGCTAGGAATACCAAAGTAGGAGACTTTGTGATAGGGAAAGATGCAATAGAAGAAATAAATAAATGCATTGTTGGATTTATGCTCCCTAAAGCCCCTTCTAGAACCTATAATCCAAATGATTTGGTGAGGCATGCCCTTAAATAGATTAGAAATTATACCCACTCTAACAGCAAGCCAAGTTGGGAAGAGGACTACATAATGAACTATCTAGATATAGGGGTTTGTAGGGATAGAACCTATAAATGGAGAGAGATAATGAGAATAGAAGAAGTTGTTAAGGTAGCAGATCCATCTTTCAAATGTTTTTGTCATGAATCAACATACTTGTATAGGTGTAATAAGTTCTTGGATAATTTTGATCAAATAGTGTGAGAATAGAAGAAGTTGTTAAGGTAGCAGATCCATCTTTCAAATGTTTTTGTCATGAATCAACATACTTGTATAGGTGTAATAAGTTCTTGGATAATTTTGATCAAATAGTGGCACAAGTACCTGCAGAGATCAAAGGTAGAGCCTCAAGCACCTCAACAAAAGGATGTTATTACTATTGATGTAGAAGATGATCAGCCAAAGAGCTCTTCATGGATATAGGGGAGAAAGAAACAAAAGATATTTGAGATCTCTGATAAAGTTAGAGGTAATGCACTACAAGTTTTCCCTACGGGATCCCAATTCTCTTATACAATAAGGCATAACTTATTGTTGAAGCAAGTTGGGGAACATGAGAAAATCCAAAATAAAACTCAATTACAAATTTAGATGTTGGATGTGTTGGATATAATTGTTTAATTATGTGTTGTCTTTGATGTTACACAAATGTCATATTAGTTGGAAGATAGTGTTTACCGAGCTCAGTTGGTCAACAAAGTGAATTTTAGAGTCTACTGAACATTCCTAAAATTACTCCATGGAAACAGTGTCTACTGAGCTCACTTGAGCATTGAAGGATTTTGTGGAAGAAGTCAATGGTAACTGAGCTCACAAGGTTAACAAAGGAAACTCAGTGTTTACCGAGTTCACTTGGTCTCCAAAGGATTTTGTAGAGTTTGCAATGTTAACCAAGCTTTAGTTGGTCAACACTAGAAATTAGTTATAGAACAGTGTCTACCAAGTAGGGTTAGCCAATGAAGGATTTCATTATTTCGGGAAATAAAGTTTAATTATTTTATGTAATGATTGTATTCAACTAAGGTAAAGATCATTGATAATTGTAAGTTGTAAATGAGCTGACTCGACAATTTGTAAGGTATAAGTAAAAGGTCAAGTTGAGAATTATAAAGTGTAATGAGCGAGCATGCAAGTGTTGATTCTTTGAAGAGGAAAGTGTGGGTGAACTTTGAAGGATGGTTAGATATCCTTGAGGAGCAACAAAGTTGTATTTTATCAAAGAGGATCTAGTGAAGTAGAATAGAGATCTATATCAACAATTCAATTGCATATCATTTAGGTCAATTCATTGTTACTTTCTCACCATTGTAGCAGTGATTCCTAAATCTCTTAATAGAGTCGGTTTAATAGCGATTTGTAAATGCTCTAACAAGGTGATAGTTCTATTGAATTGTTCTAAAGACCTTTTGCAAGACCACTCCTAATAGGGTGATTAAATCTTCTAACAAGGTCACAACTAATAGTGTGTTTTGTAATCTTTAAAAAGGTTGGCTCCTAACAGAGCTTACTTCAGAAGAGTGAAAATTAGTAGCTAGTTACTTGGTGGTTTTTTGTATGTTGGGTTTCCACATTAAATTTGGTTTCTCATGTGTTCATGTTATTTCTTTCATGCATGCATATTAATCATTGTGAATTTTTAAGATCTATTAAAGTTAACATACACTGCATCCATCGAGTTATAACATTTTCCATATGTTTACCGAGTGACAGCAGTAACTAGTTTTATCAGACATCTAAGGGATCTATGGATTTATTTTTGTAGTAACTAATTCACCCCCACTCTCAGTTACTCCATCTATATTTCCAACAGGATGAGTGAATAATCCAATCTCAAGAGTTCATGAAGGATGGTAAATTCATCAAATTAGATGAATCAAAATAGTTCCTATGCAGGGTCAAGGAATATGAGCAACTAGGAGATTCCCTTCAACTGCAACCAAGAGATTCCCCAAAGAAGCCCTTAGAGTTAGTGCAACTATTACAAGAGTATAATCCTAATAGTGAGGTCCTCACTATTAAAGAGGCTAGAGAATTGGTATTAAGAAGAGGCATGCTTCTTTTCCCAGGGTGGGAGCTTAGTTCAACCTTCAGGCTCAATCAGATCAGAAGGAAGGATAGACCAGTCTCTTTTGAAGAGACCAATATTGCTATTGGGCTACAAGGGTTTTTTTTTAACACTAATAGCAAGATAATGGTTGTATGGAGCATGGATCCTAAGGGAAAAAAGCCAACCCTTATGGACATAAAAGAATCCTCCCAAGGAAATGTAATATTTTGGAATATCACTATTGTGTCTATTGACCAAATCCATAATTTGATGAAGATGACATCACTAATGGGGAAGAGAAAAATGGATATGTTGGAAGAATAATTGAATCAAATATACATCATATTCATTGATGCTAGGAAGAAATATGAGGAAGATCTGAAGAGGACTCATTTCATAGAACAAAGATTGGTTGCCTTGGATGAGGAGGTAAGAAGTTTGAGAAATGTAGCAAGGCCCATCATAGAGGTAAAAGACTAAGAAGCCTAGATAGAAGCTAATACAAAAAAAATTGGGAGAGAACTAGAAAATTGACATTCATGAGTGGGATGGTGCCAAGGAGGTAGAAATCAAGATAGTTCAGAGCTTGATGATGCACAAGATAGGTGCTTGACAAAATATAACCAACAACTACATTTGAATCCAAGGAGTTCAATTTAAATGCTCAAAAGAATTAGCCTTGCTATCCCCTTTATTTACAACATGGGGGACATACACTCAATTTTTTGATAGCTTGGTTCTACTATTGCCTTAAAGGAAAGAATTTCCCAAGGTGGTAATCATCAATGCCAGAAAGATGATTAATAGAGTAAAGGAATTACATGGTTTTTTCTTAGATAAAATTCACTTAATACAAGGTAAGATGAAGACAATTACCATGGGAATTCCAAATTTTATTCCTACTATCCTAGATGCTAATGGATTTATAAAAGAATGGTTGGAATGATCCTCCTCTTTTGAGGATATTTTTATACATCCACAATTTGTGACTTATTGCAATAATGAGATAGATGTAATAGTTTCCTATGAAATGGTTGACTTTCTATTTATAATTGAGTTAGATATGAGCAAGGTTACTGAAGAATTGAAGGCAATAACTGACACTAAATGGAATGAGATAAGTTAGACACCATCCAAGATGCCACATGGCCTAATATGGATACTGATATTTCTATTTGGGAAGTCATTGCAAACATAAAGGCCATACCATTAGTTAAAAGTGACTAGGTTGTTCAAGGATGCAGTTAGAGGTGAGGAGACAAAAGGAACAAAGAAAAGGAAAAGAAAGTCACAAGCTTGAAGACAAACAAAATTATGTCAAAGACACTTGTTAATAGTGCCACATTCCAATTTTGCAACTGCATCCTAAATTTTGATCAAAGTATAAAGAATGTTTGTATTATAATAGAAGATAAAATATCTTTGCATTTTGTTTCCAATAGTTTTTTGACATGTGTCCTCCCATTTGAAGCTTGTTGTAATCCTTCCTATAAAAGGATTTCCAAGATGTGGAGTGAGGATTTGAAGTTTGTACAAATTTGAGTGTTATGCTATTTTTGTAGTTAGTCAAGTTTAGCTTTTGTGTTAATTTTATACGTTGTGTTCAATTTCGCAATCTAGGAATACTAATGAATCTTGAATGATAGTTTTTCATATCTTGAGTTATTCTTGAGTTTAGTCTAGTAATGTATTATTTTCAAGGAAGATTAATACAAAGGAAATTTCTATACTATTTGTGTCTTTGAATGTTGTCTCCATTTCCATGTGTCTATGATTTTAAGATAGAAATAAACAAGGTTCTTTCATTTTAATGCAACTTGGATGGGTTGTATATATTTTCATTGATTGCTTTTAATTCAAGGAGTTAAGTAAGTGTTTTCATTGAATTGATGGGGTTTCTAGGTACATGGGAGGGTTATTCATATTATTGAAATTCTGGGTTAATTGGTGATAATTTAATTGTAAGGCAATTAAATAGGTCAAGTTTTACTAGTTAGACTTTGTGTAGCAATGGATAAGGCACTAATCATTAGTTCAAATGCAAATTGAAGAGTTCATATGGTTGTACAAAGCACAATTATAAATCAAATCAATTTTACATTTTTGTAATGAAGAATTAAACTATTGGTCATCACTTATTTGTAATAGTTTTTCTATGAATTATAGTTAGCTGCTATAATCAGGAGTTCATTGCAAATCTAAGAAAAATTTGTGACTATTTTCTTCTATAGGGGATAGATTCAAAAGAAGAATATTAGTGAGCACATGTTTTAAGAGAGAATCATAAAACTAGTCAAATTTCCATCCCCAAGGTGCACCTACCTAGGCCTTGTAGAGCCTGAAGTGTAGGGAATCCCAATGATGCTATTGAAGTTGGTCTAGATATGAAAAAAATCCTACTTAATATAGGATCTAGCTAGTCCTTGGGCTTTCTTTTATCTTTTGAACCATGGTATTAAAACTTTTGCAACCTAACAGTTTTAAAACATTAGCATGTACCATCTTAAAATGGAATCATCTATCATTAAGACCATTTAGCTCTCACCTTTTAGTGATTTAATGGTCCATGGATATTTTTTTCTTAATCAACTCATTGTCTTACTTTGATTCCTCTTTTCTAATTCAATTTGTGCAATTTTTGAAAACTTAGTCTTGCTCCTTCTCAAGATAACCTTGGTATAGGTTGACCTATTCAAGCTATACAAATATAGGTGGACTAGGTCAAGTTTTGGTATAGGTACCCCAGGTAATTCTGGTATCATTACTTGACCAAGGCAATCCACCCTCAACAAAAATCAATTTTTTTTATGTGTAAAAAGAGGGTATCAAAATTAGAAATTTAGATCTACAAACTATCAGTCGCAAGCTTTCAAAAAAAAGTGTGTTGACCTAGTTTTTGTGCTTTAAGAATATGTCTATCATTCCGTAAACCTATTGGTAGATGTTAACCAAATTGATATGTAGCTAAAGATTTGATATTTTTAGGGTTTTCTATTATGATCATAGATACACAATCAATTTTTTTGTATTAGTTGTAGATCCATAGTTTTTGGAGAAGAAAACAACTTTCCCTTCCACATTTCAAGGTTATTTCTCTATCATTTTCATCTCATATCATAGAGAAACAAACATGCTATTAGAAATATAAAATGAGTAATTAAGAGGGGAGGGGTGAATCAGTTACCACTAAAACAATTCCAAATCTCTTAGATGTCAATACAAACTTCCTTTTAACTCACAGCTTGGTTAGAACTAGATATTCATTGTAGCTTGATTAACAAATCAATCTTAAGATAATGATGTATGTTAACCTTTAGTAACTTAGTTGTAAAAAGATAAAGCAATAATAAAATAACATGAACACATGAGACACCAAGATTTAATGTCAAAACCTAATTTGGGAAAACCACCAATGCAACTAGTTACACATTTTCACTCTTCTAAAGTGAGCCATTTTAGGAACCAACCCTATTAAATTTTACAAAATACACTATTAGGTGTGACCCTATTAAATGATTTATACCACCCTGTTAGCAATGTCCTTGTTAGAGGTCTTAAGACACTTCAATCTAGAAATGTCACCTAGTTAGAGGATTTACAAAATGTTTTTTAAGTCAACTTTGTTAAGAGATTTCTTCATTGCTACAATAGTTAAAGAGAAATAATGATTGACCTGATTGACAAAGCAACTGAATTGTAGATTTAGATCACTATTTTGACTAATCCTTTGGATCCTCCCTGATCATAATATTATTTGTAGCTCCTTTGATACTCTTTTCTAAATCATATGTCATTCTTTATTCACATCTTATCTTCTTCTCCACATTCTCATATTTCAATCCACATCTTGACCTTTCATATATATGGAACCCAATGTCAAGTTGGCTTGAATACCCTTTCAAATAAACAAATAATATCCACCAACTCGACTTGCATCAACCAACTAATAAATAAAACTATTCTACTATAGGTTGATTAAAACTAAAAAATAGGTCACTCAGTTATCAATGAGTTCCTTGGTAACTGACCTAACTTAGTTTATATTGAACTCCTTTGGTAACCAACATGACTTAGTTTACACAGGAATCCCTAAACTTTGCTTCTTCTAAATTTATACTCATTGATACTACAACCTTCTGAACTCAATTCTTACTAGTAGTGCTCGATTAGAGTATAACATTTGTGTAACATCAATGATAATATACAATTGAATAATTATTATCAACAATCTTCCTTTTTTTCATTGATGATAAAACAATATGTCATTAAGAAAATAAAACTTAGAGCAATCAAAATGATTTATAATATTTTATAATATCATTAGTTTCATTTTTATTCTTCATGCATCCATGAGAACTCACTCTAAGATTCTCCCTCTACCATCTTATCTTCAAACTCTATCAAACCAAGTTCTCTCTCTTGCAAATTACTACATCTAGTTCTTTTCTAATTACATCAATCTCTCTCTTAATGAATATATGACATGATTCTCTCCCTCATTGACATATAATTCCAAATACTTGACATAGTTATTTTATAATGTACCTGCTCTAACTTCTTTACATCAGCTTAATAGATCTTCAAAGTAGTTTGGCCAATGCATCAGTAATCTAAACTCTAGTAAGCATCAAATAGGGGAATGACCCCTTTCTTTCCTCTTAGATATAAAAATACATCCTTAGGTAATAGTTTGGTAAATATTTCAGCAACCTACTCCTTTGTATTAACATATTCTAATCTAACCTCTTTATCTTGAACTAATTCTCTTAGAAAATGATACTTGATTGAAATGTGTTTTGTCTTGGTGTGCGTCACTAGGTTTTTAGATATATTGATTGCACTTGTGTTATCACAATAGTTAACAACTAGATCCTTGATCTCTTCCTTCATTCCTGATACAATTGCTTGATCCACATTATGTGGGAGTAATTAATTATTGTGGTAACATATTATGCTTATGTTGTAGACTAAGAGGTATAATTTTGCTTTTTGCTTGTCCAAGATACTAACCTCTTTCCAAGAAATAATGCTCCTCCATCGATGCTCTTCCTATCATTAATGCTTCTAGACTAATTAGCATCAATAAAGGATTTCAACTCAAAGTTTCATCCTTTCTTGTACCATAGAACATAGACTTGAGTGCCTTTTAGATATCTCATAATTCTTTTGATTGCCATCATATAATTTTCTCTAGGATTTTCAAAGAATCTTGCAATTATGCGAACTACTAATGTAATATCATGCCTTGTATGAACAACATACTAAATTTTCTTAATCATAGATCTATGGGTAGTCTAACTTACATCTTTTGAATTATCATTCTTGGATAGCTTATGTCTAGCAGGCATAGGTGTTCCAACTAGTTTGGAATCTTCCATTCCAAAGGTCTTCAATATCTCCTTGACATATTTTGATTGAGTAATATAAATGTCATCCTTCATTTGATGAACATGTAAACCAACAAAGAATTATATTTCTCCAAACATTGACATTTCAAATTCTTTCCTCATTTCTTCAAAGAATGACTTGCATAAGTCATCATGACCTATAAATAGGATATCATCTACAAATATTTTTTCTAACAAAATCTTTTTTGTGGTCCCTCTTTAATACATAGACTATTTTTTATCATTGGTTCTTTGAAAACCAATCTTTACCAGATATTCATGAAGTCTCTCATACCATGCTCTAGGAGCTCGCTTCAGACCATATAAAGCTTTATGTAACTTTGAGACCATGTCTTTTATTTGGATCAATGAAACCTTCAAGTTGATCAATGGAAATTTTCTCTTCTAGAATTCCATTCAATAAATATGATTTTACATCCATTTGATAAACTTTGATCCTTTAAATGTAGCACATGCAAGTAGTGTTTTGACTCCTTCAACTCTAGCAACAAGAGCAATTTTTTCTCCATAGTCTATGCCTTCTTCTTGAGTGTATCCTTTGCACACTAGCCTTGGCTTATTCCTTGATACTTTTCCATTTTCATTCAATTTGTTTCTAAACACCCACTTTGTACCAATTATATTTTTGTCCTTGGGTCTAGGAACAAGAGACCAAATATTGTTCCTTTTGATTTTCTCAATCTCTTCATTTATGGCCCTTATCCAACTTTCATTATTAAATGCATTTTTAATAGTTCTAGATCCAAATTTAGTAAGAAAACATGTACCTTTTAGTTTGTTCCTTATTATTATCCCTCCTAGTGGATCTCCAATTATTTTCTTAGGTACATGATTCCTTTTGACATATCTAGCAAGTACAGGTATCTTACTTCTAGATTCTAGATTGGATTCACTTGGTTCATCATGCTCAAATGTTCTATGAATTTTCAAATTCTTCTCTATTTCTAATATTTAAGACTCAGTTCCCACAAATTGTGACTTAGGTTCCTTCATTTGGGACTCGGTTTGAACTATCTCCATCTTGGGTTGTACTAGCTACAACTTAGTTGACACTAGATTCAACTTGGTTGACACTCTATACTTGGGTTACTTGGGTTGTAGTTCCTTTCCCATTTGACTTCTATAAGTCATCTCGATGAATGACATATTGTTGATCTCTCCTTGAGAAGGAATCATAATTGGGATTGTGAGTGGTCTACACCCTTTAGGTGATTGGATTTATGCTACTATATCAGTTGTTTTGATTATACTTATGGCTGATTTATGAAATTATGATGTGATTTATGGTTCACTTAGGTTTTTCCTAATGGTTACCAAGATCAATGTGGTATCATGAGGTTGTTCTGTGATCACCTTGAGATGTGTATAGAGATTACACTATGTACTATTACCATGCTACACGGGACTAGTTTCCTACATAATTGGTTAGCCATGTATATGGTTGTGTTCACTTATGTGTTTTCAATGCTTGTCCATGTTGTGTAATCAACCATCATTAAATGCTTAAATAATTAGAAATGGTTTTTCATGTTGGATTCATTGGTTATGTACTATGGATATTTACCTAGTTATATTTTAATCTGAGAGATACTTGTTGCTCATGTTATGTTTACTTTTGAGATAGCCTAAGGATCAAATGTCATACCTTCATTTCAGTATCTTAGATGTTAGACTACTGTGCTACTCAATTGATCATATTGCATGATGATGTCATTTTAAGATGACAATGTGTTTTATTATGATATCTAGTTATCCAGTACTTGGATATATCTTTGATTATGTTATGTGATGGATTTAATGCTATGGTTATTTACTTCATTCTTACTACATTATGGTATATGTGAACATCAATGATGTATATAGATTATTTCAACATAATTGAATAAATGGTTAAATTAGGTTATTTAATGCATTTATTCCTTTAGCTATGTTGTTATATGTAATTGCACTTGATCATGTTGTTTAGTGTGTAGGATTTATATACCTGGCAATGGCATATGGAGTTAGTGATTCATTTGTTCATATTTTACCAATGATGTCCCTGTATGGTCGATGTATCCTTGTTTTAATTGTTTAATTGAACATTCTAGTGATTATTAAATCTGAATTCATTTGCATTATGTGATTAGACTAGTAAGCATGTCTATGCATTTAGACATTCACTTTGTCTCGAAAGTTGTTAAGGAAAATTATGTGATTTTTTGGTTTTCAGGCTTTATTTTATTTATTTTTTTTTTTTTGGTAGCTTTTCCATAGATGAATTCCTATTACTAAGATAACTTGATTTCGTCTGGATCAATTTTTCATTTAACTAGGTTGGCTGGTTAGTTGCCCTAATAAATTATTCACTCAAAAAGTGAATAAGTATCCAAAAAAGAATTTAATTCCTCACTTCTCGCTTTTGAATTAAAAAGTTTGAGATTAAAATGTAAAATACTCTTCATGAGATTTTACTATTTTGTTCATTGTGGGAGCTACAGTCATGGGATCATCATGACGTTGGTCTCATTGGATTTGGCTCAAGGAGACCTTGGATTGCCGCAATTTTTGGCTACTTCTATTGGATTTTTATTTTATGGTTCGATTTCTTATTTTTCCCTTTTGGTTGTGAGAGGCTTTCCTATTTTATTGTTTTTGCTCCATTTTAGCTTCTATTTTTGGTAGTTACTTGTTAGGAGGCTCAGAACTAGTGTTCCCCTCCATTTCTATTTATTGGTTTAGCCCAGTTGGTCGAGTATGAATATTTTCACTATTTATGAGATGGGGGTTTGGGATTTCATGCCGTTATGCTGGTCATTTTTTCATATGATGTTCGAACCCAAATTTTATTGGATTTTTAGGGTTTCTGTGCCCAAATACCAAATGGGTTTTAATTTCAAAGTTTTCCAGTTTTGGGGGTTTTTACTTCATTTTGTGTGCCACCCTACTTTCTCAATTTTTCTTGACATGAGTTTGGTCATGGACCCAAATCATCTATTTGATGTCAGTTAGACCATTATTGCACTTTTAAGTTTTCATTGGAATGTGATTCACATCTGTACTCCCAACTTTGTGTTTGGTTGAGTGATTTTATACCTAGTGATATTGTTTCTTTTGGACCCTTGTTATTATTTTGTGGACACTAAGATTCATGTAGAATCCATACTCCTAGATTGAGGCTGGTTGAGTGAGTTCATGATGTATGGTTTTATTATTTTTGGGATTCATGTAGAATCTGTCCTCTTGAGACTAATTTTGATTGAGTGATATCTTGTTTTATGTTCTCATCTAGTCCTTGTGTTATGATCTTTGTGATGGTGGTTTATCATACAAGAGTATGTGCATGTACATTTGTTAAGTGATGTATAAGGCCTGATCTTCCATGGTACTTTTGGAAGTTATGATCATTGGGGTTGGGTTGAGAATATGTATGCCTATGGGCACTCATCATTGGATGATCATTAGAAAGGGTAGGGTAGCATATGGAGGGGGCTTCTATTGGATACAATTATTCAATTGTGTGTTGTCTTTGATGTTACACAAATGTCATATCAGTTATCAGATAGAGTCTATAGAGCTTAGTTGATTAGCAAAGCAATTGACAGAGTCTACCAAGCTCAAAAGGTCAGCTAAGTTAATTAAAAAGTCTACTAAGTGTTTATAAAAGTTTTACTGAGAAAATAGTTTCTATTAAGCTCACTCAGGCATTGAAGGATTTTGTGGTAGAAGTCAGTTTCTATCAAGCTTACAAGGTCAGCAAAGGAAAGTCAATTTCTACCGAGCTCACAAGGTCAGTGAAGGAAAGTTAGTGTCTATTGAGTTCACTCAGTCTCCAAAGGATTTTTTAGAATTCATAGTGTTTACCGAGCTTCACTTGGTTAACACTAGAAATCATTTTTGGAGCAGTGTTTACTGAGCAACGTTGGCCAATGAAGGATTTCATTGTTTTGAGAAATAAAGTTTAAATGTTTCATGTAATGATTGTAGCCAACTAATCTAATGTTTATTGGTAAATGTAACTTGTAAATGAGCTGACTTGATAATTTGTAAGGTATAAATAAAAGGTCAAGTTGTGAATTCAAATGTATGGAATGAATGAGAAAGCATGCAATTGAGTTGATTGTGTGAAGTGTAAGAAAATTTTGAAGAAGGATCAAATATCCTTGAGGAGTTGAAAAGTTTTATTCAAATAGAGAGGATCCAGTGAAGCAAAATAGAGATTTGTATCAGCAAAGATTAGTTGCATCTCATTTAGGTCACTCATTGTTACTTTCTCACAATTGTAGTAGTGATTTCTAAATCTCCTAACAAAGTTGGTTTAACTGCCATTTTGTAAATCCTCTAACAAGGTGGATAGTTCCATTGAATTGTTCTAAATTCCTCTAGCAAGGCCACTCCTAGCAAGGTGAATAAATCCTCTAACAAGGTCACACCTAACAATGTGTTTTGTAACCTTTAACAGGGTTGGCTCCTAACAGGGCTCACTTCATAAGAGTGAAAATCAGTAGCTAGTTACTTGGTGGTTTTTCCCATACTGGGTTTCCACATTAAATCTGGTGTCTCTTGTGTTGATGTTATTTCTTTTATGCATGCATGTTAAATCTTTGTGAATGCTTAAAGATTAGTAATAAGTTAACATTCTACATCTATAAAGTTATAGCATTTTTCTGTGTGGCTACCAAATGACAGTAGTAACTAGTTTTATAAGACATCTAAGGGATCTATGGATTTATTTTTGTGGTAATTGATTCACCCCCACTCTCAGTTACTCCATCTATATTTCCAACACTTCTATCTAGTATCCTGGTGACCTTGTCCCATAGGGTTGGCAAAGAAGTTTTAATCAAGTGATAACTAAGGAAAATGTGTGAGTGGTAATAAAACTTAAGATAATAAAATGTATGTGTGGAGCTCTCCATTGAGTAGTTGAGACACACGATCCAAGATTGGACTTGTTGATGTAAAGTGACTCTCCATGATGTCAAACCCTACTTGGTAGCCCATTAAGTGTTTGACCAGGACCTATAATTTATGCATTGTCTATGTTCTTGGTTTCAATCATCATACTATCTAGTGTGAGTGTTAGCCATGGACATTTTCTTTATGTGTGTTCATGGTTGGATCATAATCTCCATTAGCATTGTGGAAGTGGACCTATAGGTTTCATGTGGTTGGGACACATAGCAACCTATACCACTACTAGAGACCAGTGTATAGAGACAATCTTTTGTCCTAGTGCAACTGTTGTTATATGTTTTCACTCGATATTTTGGGTTCCAAAGTATGCTTTCTTGTGATTTATGATTTCATTGAAAAGCTTGGATATTATGTTTACATGGTGCTAGGTTATTTAATGCATTCCTATATTGTGATGTTTAGCGTATGATTAGATGATGTTAATTATATCATTGGTGTATCTATTGCTTATTGGTTTAGCATGTTTTTGCTATTTGTATGATGTTTAGCATATGATAGATGATGTGGTTTTTTTATTAGATTATCTTATGCTTTAATTCTAGCATGTTAGATTTCCTTCTTCTATTGTAGCATATTTTAGTAGTGATTTCCTCATAAGATAGCTCTAATGATCTACTTGGTGGTTTGGGATGTTATGCATGGAGGATGGCTAGGACCCACGATGGTCTCATGATGCTATTAATGGTTGTGAGGAACTACATACTTAGTTTGGTTGTTTAATTATTGTGATGTTATTTCTATACATTATGATGTTGCTTCTATACGGTACGATTTTTCTTTCTGCATGTTCTTTCATATGTTGTTTTTGTTTGGATGTTAGATTTATTTGTTTTGTTTTCTACTCTCGAGTGTTCATTCCTCAATCTACATGGTTCTAGTACTCCTTGGTGTTGAGGAAATTATTTCCTTTTTTTCTTACCTTTATGTTTTTTGACTTACTAGTTTGTATCCTCACACAAAATTATACTTTCTTGTGTGAGAATAAAAATCCTCATAGGGTTGTTGGGTTTCTTTGCATGGCTTGGTGTGCATCCTCACGCAAGACCCTACACCAATTTGGGTGCTTTTTCTTGTTGAACAAAGAACTCTCTCACATGGCTTGATACATTTTCTCATGTAAAGGGTAGATCCTCATGTGTAGTGTCATACTTCCTCGCATGAAGGAGCACTTCCTCACACAAAATTTTGTCAGTGGTATTTCCTCGTGCGAGAAATAGGAGACATCTAGGCTTGTCTGAGAAAAGTTTGGAAGTAGGTTTTGGACACCCTATTAGGTTTGACACCTTCCTAGTTCATAATAGATTTCCTATGGGTTTAAAATATATCATTTAAGTTAATTCCTTATACTTAAGATATATTTTAATATATGTGATGAGTCTTTTGAGATAGGTTTCAGACCTCTCCAGGATAAGATAAAGATTCTAGGAAATTTTAAGGCTTCAAAAATTCAGACTTAGCCAAATTTTGGGGCTTCAGGATTTTAGACTTAGCCAAATTTCAAGATTTTGTATTAATCTTCTAGCATGGCATTTAGTTGATGAGTGGTCATTATTACAAGCCTTCATTCTATGCATGGTTGTTGTTAGCTTTTCTTTGTGTGTGTTAATTTGGTAGTGGTGTTTGGAGATTCATTGGTTGGTCAGATTGTGGTATAGTCTTCTGTTGTGATCTTTTTGATCCATGTATGATGTTGTCTTGTGCATTCATACTTGTACAAAAAAAATATTGGCTTTTATTGAATCCTTGTTCCAAGGATCTCTGAGTGAGGCATTACATGGGTGGGGTAATCTGTTGAAATGCTCAATAAAGTATCAAGCTTAGATTAAATAAAGTTTCTACAATTGTTAGGTTCCTTGCTTCTTTGTTCTTCATTCTTTTCTAAAAACTCATCAATTTTTACATGTGCACTTTATATAACCTTGTTAATAGAAAGAGTCAAACATTTATATGGTTTGCTCGTGTTGGAGTATCCTAGGAAAATTCTTTCATCACTTTTCACATCAAACTTTCCTTTCCTTGTCTCTTTAAAGATATAATATTTGCTTCCAAATACTTTGAAATAAAAAATGTTAGGTTTATATTGATATCATAATCCATAAAGTTTTTGATATGTACCTTTCTTTAGTTGAACTCTATTCACGGTATGAACTATTGTGTTGATTGCTTCCTTCCAGTATTTGGTTGCAATATTTTTTCTATCATCAGTGTTCTTGAACAATTCATGATGGATCTATTTCTTCTTTCTACTATGTGATTTTCTTGAGGTGTACCATCTGCGGATACCTATCTTTTGATTCCTCTTTCATCGTAGAATTTATTGAATTCATTAGAGATGAATTCTCCTCCTTTGTCTGATCTTAGACATTTTAACTTCTTACCTATTTCTTTTTCAACTCTATTCAGACACCACTTGAATTTTTGAAAATCTTCATATTTATCCTTCAAGTACATTATTATTATCATCCAAGAATCATCATCAACAAAAAAATGAAGAATTTATCTCTAGTGTAGCTCATTGTACCTATTAGTCCACAAAGATCTGTATGAACTAGCTCTAGGACTTCTTTAGTATTGAAATTCTTACTTTTGAAGCTAGTTTTACCAATCTTTCCAATTTGACATTGTTTGTATATTACCATTCTAGGTTTCTTTAGATTTGGAATACCTCTTATTCTTTAGTTATTGCTTATAGTAACTAGACTTTCAAAGTTTACATGACACATCCTTTTATCCCATTACCAACTTTCCTCTACTTGTGCCAAGAAGCATGAACTTTCAGTCAGATCTAGATAGAATAGATTATCTTTTTTTTATTTCCAATTTCAACTAGGTTTCCTTTACCATCTAGAAATTTAGCCTTCCCATTCATGAATTCTAAGTTGAATCTAATGTTGTTTAGTTGTACCACACATAAAAGATTATGTCTCAGTCCTTCAACCTAGTAGGCATTATCACATTTGATTTCATCAGTAAATACAATGCAGCCTTTTCCCTTCACATAACACGGTTCATTGTTTCCATATTTATAC
Source organism: Cupressus sempervirens (assembly GCA_028749045.1). NCBI lineage: Eukaryota > Viridiplantae > Streptophyta > Pinopsida > Cupressales > Cupressaceae > Cupressus > Cupressus sempervirens. Next base: position 599,469,916 of record CM053784.1, on the reverse strand, counting down.
TTTCACCATTATAGTATTTCAAATGTTCAAACTTAGTTATATCACCAGTCATGTGATGAGAACACCCACTATCTATTATCCATGTGTCATTCTTGCTAACATGTGAAATAAGTGTTATCTTTTCAATATCCTCATCATTTGATTCATCTTTAATAGAAATATATACCATTTCATCTTCATCATCATTGTCAAAATCTTTAGCAATATAAAAAGATTTCTTACCTTTGTCATTGTAGTCTTTGTAGCTCTTGAAAAATTTCTTGCCTTTGAACATGTTATCTTTTCTATCATCTTTACTTTCCTTGTTTGGACAACTTACAACAATGTGAGCAACTTCTTCACAAAAAAAAAAGAAAATCAATGGAATTTTGCCTTTATATTTACCTTTTCCTTTTGGTAACATTCTTACAAGTAGGGATTCAGTGGCTTCAAGTTCATCATCAAATTCTTCTTCTTCTTCACTATCAAACTCTTTTCCTTTTAAGTTTCCTTGCCTTCTACCAAGGGTTAGTTTGGCTTTGAATGTTGATTCTATGTTGTGAGATCCAAGAAGATAGTTATCAAATTTATCCAACTCAAAATTCATTAACATTCCCACTTGTGCATCTGAAGTTATATCATTTTTTGGATCACATCTCATCTCTTGAATATCTAAAACTATAATTTCATAAATAGGAAGAATTGTTCTTAATACCTTGCTAACTACTATTGTATCTTCAATTTTTCCTCCTAAAGCTCTGATTTCACTCGCACTTTCTTTGATTCTCTCCTTATATTTTCCAATATTTTCATCTTCTCTTATCTTCATCTGATCAAATTGACATCTTCAACTTTCTGCTTTGGCTCTCTTCACATTATCATGTCTTCCATGAATCTTTTCTAGTTTGTTCCACATTTCATGAGTAGTAGAACAATCTTTGACTTCATCAAATTCAACATAATTAAGAGTAGAAGCAATATCAATCATCATTGTGTTGTCATTATTGTTATCTACCATTTGATCCATAGTCAAAGGATAAGGAGTTGACACATACTAGATCTCTAGGAATTTTAGGCATGTATCTCCAATGGTTCTAAGTTGTAGCTTCATGAGTTCTTTCCATGCTTTGAAATTTTCTTCATTAAACTTAGGAATCTCTCTTCTGTAAGACATCTTCTTCTTTAGCTTAGGTCCTTGAAACCTTTTCTACAAGCACCAAAATTTCTAATACCAATTTTTGAATATATAAGAGGAGTAACTAAGAGGGGAGGGGTGATTCAATTACCACTAACACAATTCCAAATTCCTTAGATCTCAATATAAACTTCCTTTTAACTTACAACTTGGTTAGAACTAGATATTCACTATAACTTGGTTATCAAAGAAATTTTAAGATAATGATGTGTATTAACCTTTAGTAACTTAGTTGCAAAAAGATAAAGAAATAAGAAAATAACATGAACACTCATGACACACCAAAATTTAATGTGGAAACTCAATTTTGGAAAACCATTAATGCAACTAGTTACAATTTTTCACTCTTCTAAAGTGAACCCTGTTAGGAGACAACCTTATTAAAGGTTACAAAATACACTGTTAGGTGTGACCCTATTAAAGGATTTGTATCATCTTGTTAGGAGTGGTCTTGTTAGAGGTTGTAAGACACTTCAATTTAAAAATGTCACCTAGTCAAAGGATTTATAAAATGATTGTTAAGTGAACTTTGTTAAGAGATTTCTTTCCTGCTACAATTATTAGAGAGTAACAATGATTGACCTAATTGAAAAAGAAACTAAATTGTAGATTCAGATCATTATTATGGCTTGTCCTCTAGGTCCTCCCTAATTAGAATATTCTTTTTAGCTACTTGGATACTCTTCTCTTAATCAAATATCCTTCTTTATTGGCATCTTATCTTCTTCTCCACTTTCTCATATTTTAATCCACATCTTTACCTTTCATATATATGAAACCCAATGGCAACGTGGCTTGAATACCCTTTCAAATAAACAAATAACATGCACTAAGTCAGCTTTTGTAAACCAACTAATAAATAAAACTAATATGTTGTATGTTGGTTAAAACTAAAAACTAGGTCACTTGTTTACCACTGAGGTTATTAGTAACTTACCTTACTCAGTTTACACCTAAACTCCTTTGGTAACTAACCTAACTCAATTTACACAGGAATCCCTAAACTTTGCTTCTTATGAACTTATGCTTGAATGATACTAGAGTCTTCTAAACTTGATTCCAACTAGTAGTTCTCGGTTAGAGTATAACATTTGTGTGACATCAATGACAATATACAATTGAATAATTGTTATCAACACATACATCATCTGCCATCCCCTACTCTACTCCTAGATTCATCAAAACACAACTCCCAAACCTCATTTTCATTACATTTAGCAATACCTCTTACTAGATTTAGCATAAATGAATCAGGATCATGAATAAAAAAGTTACCTAAATCTTCTTTTTCTACTTGTTACCACTAATTTTAACCTACTTTTAACTATCCCATTCATCCAAAAGAATATGTGGGATATCATCTATTTATGTTTGACTTTCTTGAATAACAAACTAGTCTTTGGTTTGGCAACATACATATTTGCACTGATTGGGCTTGGATTATGTTGGTGTTTCAAAACTACCAAGTAACAAAATACTTGATACAAAGATAATAAAGAATCATCTATTTGTGTTTGACTTTCTTGAATAACAAACTAGTCTTCTAGTTTGGCAACATGCATATTTGCACCGATTGGGCTTGGATTATGTTGGTGTCTCAAAACTACCAAGTACTTGGCTAATTCCTATGTTCAACTAAGAAATCTTCAAATCTAGACCCAACTTTGATAAAGTCATAAGGATTTTCTACTCTTTCGATTATACAAAACCAAAGTGAGTGCACCTAAGGGATAAAAGGGCTCACAACTTGATATTATCTTCGCACTTCATTTACTCACTGATATTCTTATACAAAAAAAGAATATAGTAGATATTTGGTTAAAATTCTTCTTAGATTTATAGATAATTCTAAGTTACAATAACTTACTACAACACATAGAGAGTAAATGCAAAGAAGTGCTTACCAACAATTAAATTTTTCATACATTAAAGTAAAATTGATTTGATTTTTGAAACTTTGCTTGATGCAAATCTATGATCTCTTCATATGCAAATTGAAAAATGAGCAATGCCTCTTCCATTGGTATTCAAATTCTACCTAGCTATTTTGACCTAATCAATTGCATTACAATCAATATTATTAGCAGTTTACCCTAAACCTCATTCTTATGCATATCCTTCTTAATGACTGGAAATCCTATCACTTCAATGAAGCATTTACTTAACTCATTGAATTAAAACCAATAGAAAACTGATATACAGCCTATCCTAGTTTCATTAAATTGAATAAGTTTTTCTCATACAACATCAAGATAACTAGCTAATAATAATGGAGACAAGATTTAGAGAAAATGGATATGGGTGTAAATCTCCATTGTATTAATTTTCATTTGAAAATCACACAACACTAATGTAAAACTCAAAAAAATTCAAGACAGGTCAACACGATCCTTCAATGTTAATGTATTCTTAGATTTGCAGATTAGGATACATCACAAAAACTACACCGAATGTAAGCCTAGAAAAATCCTAAAAATTATGTAAGAGTTCAAACCTTTTTCCTAACCTTAGGATCTCATTTAAATAGCATGAGATGCAACAAGCTTTAGGCTTAGAGAAAAATGATAGTTGTCTTTAAGATAGAAAGATATTACAAATAAAGGTTACTATCATAAAATGACAAAAATTTGTACATCTGAATGTTTAACATCATGAATATTCTTTTTGTGGGACCAATTATGTTGTAGCTGCTTGTTTTCATTGCTTTTTCAACTATGGGAAAGCTTGATCTGCATATTAGGTGTCAAGTTCTGATATTTGGAAACTCAATATAACTCATGGATCTCCCTCCAAATTATCTTGAACTGACAAACCAATGGTTACATTTGTTTCTTTTGCTTCCAAGTCATCAGCTTGAACTTCTATATTTGTTATTCCATTTTATTGTTTATCTTTTTTTTCTACTTTAATTGATGCATAAGTTATTTGTAGTTCATCTTAGTCCACCTCATCTTCATCAATTTCTTTGAATACCAACTGATTTGATTATACAAGGTCTACCATCCACTTATTGAAAAGTGTGTCATCTGGCCAATTAAAATTCAATATTTCCTATTGCTTCTTTAGAAAATCTTCTCCTAGTTTATTTATTTCAACAAACTCCCCTTTAAAAGAATGAAAGAATATTTGAACTTTAACAAATTAGTTTTTTTGGCAAACCATGCATGGCCCTTTTCATTTATGACCTTATTAAACCTAATGCATATCAAATCATCCAATTCTTTGGCCCATTCCTCTGTGTCTTTCAATTTGTCTATAGTCTTGAGTGCATGAGGGAAAAGCTCAAAGTTTTTTATCAAGATATTTTGAGAAATAATTTATAATTCTCCTCTGTAATGCAATTCTTTTATCATCAAAATCAGAGAGGTCATTAGTCATGTCAAAGGTTTTCTTTATTTGCTCACAAGACAAACTAATGACTGAGAAACATAAAATAGTGACATCCATGTCCCTATTATTCCATTTCTTCACAATTGGCTTCAAAGTGGCCTCATTATCTTTTAGCTCATTCCATATATTCATTAACTTTGATAATTGTTCATAAAATGTAGGCCAGTGAATACTGTCTACCAAATACATAATTGTATTTCTTATTTTATCCTAATATTGGACATCCAATTCCACATGCAACACCCATAATTTGTTCTTTTCTCCCTCAAACTCCTCAACTGTATAGAATTGGGGTCTCTGTGGGGTATCTAGTATTTCTACAAAGGGAGTTGACTTGAAAGGTTCAATTAGAGGATGAGGATAAGAGATCTTGGGTTTTCTAGATTGTCCTTTGCACCCCACTATCCTATTTTCAAGCTCATCCTCTTATTTACTTCTTTATTGTAAGCATCTGAAACCTGTTAATATTTTTCCCGTAATTCCAATTTTTTCCTTTTCTCCTTCCTACCAGGAGCTAATGTGAGGTTAGCTATTTCAACATTGAACTCTATGGCTTCATGATTTGGGGTATCTTCCACCCTCTTAATAATCAAGTTTCCAATCAATCCCATATCATTAGGTTGAGAAAAATTGGCTCTTAATCCTCTTCTCAAATACTAGATTACTAAAGCAACATGATCTTCACTAAACTTAACACCTATAAGTCCTTTTCTCACCTTTTCATCAGCACTTACCTTCTTGGTGATAGTATTAAAAGCCATGGCATCTATAATATACCAATTTGGTAAAAGATAAACTCCAGATGATCTTATCATTCTTCCACTATCTTTAGGAATCAAACTTCTAAATTCTTGCATCATTTCATCATTTATTTGATCTTGTACAGCTACCTCCTCCATTTTTGGATGCTTAGTCTTCCTTTTATTACATCTTTCTTCAATTTTTCAATATTTGTTCTCCAAGAAAATAGGTAGAAGTCTCTAGATTTGACAAAATTGTAATTTGCTAAATATTCATGATTGACTTGTTCTACCACAAGATCTAATTATTTCCCTTTATATTAGCAACAATTAATTCAAGGCTAGGCATGGGTGGTTCCTAGGGATTTCCTTCCTCCAATTCTGTAGTAGTAATTAACACTCCCCCTTGGGATCCTAATTGTTCAATTTTCTCTCTAGTGAGTTGTTCCTCTTCTATATGTAGAGGAGATTGAGAAGGCATGTAATCTTCTATTTTTGATATTTGCTTCTCTTCTATCTTTTGTCTTTGGGCCTTGGCTCTTTAGGACTTCCTTCCAAAGAAGCACTAGTTGATCCAACTATTTTCTTTTTCTTATTAGTTGCATGTTCTTTATTCTTGATTATATTATAGCCAGACCTCCTTTGGATGACCAATTGTCATGATCCTACTACAGGAGTAAAAGAGAACTTCTTCATTACTTCCCTTTCTCTATCAGGATAAGTATTGATGAGAAGAATATTCTTTTCATTCATTGTCTCCATGATCTCTGAAAAGGTGATTATTAGTTTGTTCAATCTGTCTGCTAATTTCTTTCCATCTTTCAGAGGATTGTAATCTTTCTCAAAACAATTATGAATTTTAATACCCTAGAATAGACTCTCTAATTTTCTTTCTTGATTTCTTGTTGTTGGAGAGAGAATTCATTTCTTATTATGTCTTTAGATAAATAGAATTGATTCTTATGAGCACTAGCCCTAGCCCTCTATCTCAATATATCAAAAAATCCTTCACTATCATTAAATTGAACATGGGAGACAATCATTTTGTATGGGTCTAAAATTTTATACAAAAATAGTGAACCACCCTTTGTGATTTTAAACTAGTGAGCTATTGTGCAAGATGGGAAAATAGAGCCTCTTGACTACCAGTTCGTTCTACTTCTTCCAAACCACCTAGTTGCCATAACATCTTAGTTATTCCTACCTTAAGAGGTACCTAGTAGGGAAGCACATGTTGAGTTCCTTGGAATCCATATACTCTAAATATTGTTGACACTAGATAGGGTATAATTTCTGACCAATTATGGGAAACTTTTAGATTGCTAGGTTGTCCATAGGCTTGATGAAATCTAACAATGCCTTGGGTATCCTAGTATTATCTTTTAATAATAGACTCCTTAGCCTAGATGTAAAATATCTATCAAACCTTCCAAACTAGCCTACTTTGCATCCCAAGTCATATCTACACTCCACAATGAGCTAACAAAAACTCACCATCATGTTCTCTTGTTAAAACCATTTTCTTTTCAAAGAATGTAACCCCTTTATACAAAAACATGTGCATTAACAAAGAATAAAAACCAAAGGTTTTCTCAAATTTTCTCTTTGCAATCTTGATCAAACTTACATGAATTTATTCTACTAGAAATGATGTAAAATCAAAAATAATATCCACTTTGAAGGAAGAAATCTGGACCATCATATACATGAACTTGATTGGCACAAATTCTTGCTTATCTTTACCAAAAACTTTGCACCAAGTCATATATATAGCCCTAGAATTGAAGAACTATTTCTTAAAAGGCTCTTTGGTTGATGTTGTGATAAAGCATAAGTTTCCAATTGTGGCCAAGTGCCTTATCATCCCTCCTTACCTAATTTGTTCCTTGTGGGATAAGTTTTCCTTCTCCAATCCTTGAAAATCAATGACCTCATGATAATTTGTTGTACAATCAATTCCAAAAACTTGTATTTCTTCTGTAGTAATTTTCACAGAGCATTCCCTATCTATTCTCCTCACCATCCTAGCTATTGGATCATATTTTTGAGCTATAGTAGTGAGGAGGTGTGAATCCATGAAGACTCCAAGAACTACTAACTTTCCTAGGTTAAAATTACAAATATTCCCATGGGGGGCAAACAATTTCCTCTTTGAAAACTATTTTTTAAATAATTGTAACCTTATTTTAGAAGTCATGGAATCTTGAATCCAATTTACCTTGTCAAATAACCATCTACAACTTGGAGCCTAGGGTTTATGGGGACTAGTTTCTTTATTTGGGAAAATTCATTAGTATATTTACTTAATTTCTCTAAGAAATCATCATGAATATTTCTACTAGCATATTCAAGCTTCCCTGAAAAACCCTTCTTTGGAGGCATATTGAAACAATAGTGAGGAGAATACTACAATTCTTTAATTATATGTAGATGGAGATACTTACTTGGCCTTTTTGCTCTTCTCTAAACACTACAATGAATCATTGATATAGAAAATTTCACAGCTCAATAAAGCAAAATACTAGGTTCTTCAACAGGTCTAAGCTCCAAGAATTTAGAAAAACTAAATGCAAGATGAATTTCTTGACTGGCTTCACTATATTCCTTGTAATAGCTCACATGAGAAGCTTTGAATTCCCATAAATGGGTTGTAGAGAAAAATAGAGTGGCATTTCCCTTTGAGTTTGAAAATAGGTCATCAATTTACAACAATCTAACAATTAAGAAAGAAAATGGACTTTGACTTGGCTTCAACCTTCTAGCTTAGCTATCAATCCAATTTAAAATAGCCATATGTACCCTTTTTCACCTCACTGGTAACTCATATAGTATTCATTTATGTAACCAGAGATGTGTAGAGTTCTTGTTGTGTCACTATAGATAAAAATCAAGTAGTTTTCCATAGTGACATAACGAGAACCTTTGATCTATTATACATCAAACAATCTAGGATGATAATGCAAAACTCCTTAGAAAGTGGTCCACCATGCTACATATCAATCTCTCACTATGTCACCAAGAGTAAAGACCTTGTAACTCTCATTGGTGAAAAAGTGACATCCATTGATTAATCTACATCTAACTGTAGGAAACATAGCAGCTATATCATAACTAAGATGGGGCCACCAGACACATGTCTTCATGTCACTATGTCACCAAGGGTAAATACCTTTTAACTTCCTTTGGCAATAAAGCGACCACCATCAATCCTAAAAAGATCTAATGGTGCAGACCAACATCTTGTCTTTGTAAAGTATATCCCTCATGGAAAATAGAAATCTAACATTTTCAAACCCTTTGATGACTTGGAACCTATGGCACTTTCTACAAGGTCTGGTCCCACTACATGACCATGTGTCAAGTTCTCACTATGTCACTGTGAATAAAGAATACGTAGCTTTCTTTAGTGACAAAGCGAGGATCATTGATATACCATCTAATTTATGGTGTAGAACTTAATTTTGAAACCTTATACTTCTTATAGGGTCTCACAAATAGGTGTCATCTTCTTGCTATGTCACCAAGGATAAAAAGCTTGCAAACTTTGTTGGCCACAAAGTGACAACCCTTAATCTTAAGGAAGATCAAGGGTCATTGTGACTTAGCTGATTTTCAAATATCAGACATAACTTGTATAATATTTTTTTTTTAAAGCTTGGGTTATAATTTCAAATAGAAATTTTAAGGTAAGGTTAGGAAATGCAAACAAATTTAAAGGTACCTGAGAAAATAAAAAGAGTCATTCAAATAATATTTTCCCATGCATTTCTTTAAAATGCATACCATGTAAACCTAACTCAAGGGTTTTTCTTGAGAAAGGTTTAATATTAGAAAAACAACATAAAATTAGGGATTTTTCTAGGTCATCAATTATTTAAAAACAAAACCCTAGTTTGAAAAGGAATTGGATTTTCACTATAATATTTTTAAAAATATATATATGTGAAAAACTAGGCCAACTAATTATAAGGCTCAATGTGGTCTTTAGCAATAGGCTTAGATTGGATTGTTACTTTGGTCCCATACTTGGTCCTAAACAACAAGTGTGACTAGTCAGAGGGAAAAAAATTGCTTATCTTTATGCTAAAATCTCTACAAATACACAAGGTAAAGTGATGTGGAAGCTCAATGATGTAAACACCTTGTAGAAATCATAAATTAGGACATGCTTGAAAATTCAAATCCATATCCTTAACAAACCCTATAATATTTATTTTTATCTCATCTAAGTATACAACCCCTTTTTCAAATGAATCGTACTAAATACCCAACATATCCACTATTTTCTTAGGCATTATTGAGCTTATATAACCTAAGTCTATCATTTAGTTGTGGAAAAATTTATTTCCTATGATTATTGAGAAATAAAATGGAGGGGAATATGACTTAGAATTTTATTCTTCCTTATCATCAACCACAAAAATTGTAAGAACTACCTTAGACTTATCACATTTAGACTCACTAATTAAACTCAAATCATATAGGGTTGACTAAAGAAAATCAATTTGGCCAAAGAGAGATAATGAATCCCACATAGACATAGATACACTATCCTTTTTCATATGATCTAAGATATTGGAAATTTAGACAAAAATCTTACTCTGACCCTTAGGGGCATCAATCCTACATTTGCAACAAATGGTAAGACTATTTGGGGTGTAGTGTTTAACTAAACTTTATTTTGTTTCTATTGATCACCCTACATGATAAGAACATTAATAACCCTTCTTTGTGAATCACCTCTTGTGGCTTTGTTAAAAACTAGTCTAGTACTTGTAGGAGGCCTACTATCATTTTGTTTCCCTTCTAGAAATTTTTTAAACTCATGTACATCTTGTAAAAAATTATACCCTACATTAAGCACTCTTTTCGTACTTCTTGTTTTGTCTATGATTGATGGGCCAAGATGGCTTACTCCAAAAAAATCATCATCTTTCCAATTCAAGAAAGATGTCTCTAGTAGTTCTTACTATTTTTGTAATGAGGTCTCTTCCATTATGACTGGTTGTGTATTAGGAACACTTTGTACCATCAGAGCCTAACTGATAACCCCATTAGTAGATATATTCTAGTTGTAATCCCTATTGCTAAGGTAACACCATTCAAAATCCTATACATGATTGTTTTATAAATAGATGGTCTCCTTTGATGTCCTAGAAACATTTGAGGTTATAACTGATAAGGCCTACTATTCAATAGTCTCTAACCCTGATCATTTTTCTAATAGAATAAATTATTACCTATTGGGTTTTGTTCATAAGGAGGCTAATAAGGGGCTTGGTAAGGTATGAAATTATGCTTATGTATCTTTTTTATACTCTCTAATTTATTACCAAAATTCTACAATAACCTCTTTATCTCTTGTAGCTCACATAAGTTGAACTAGAGCACCATGTGTAGGTGTTCTTTCCTACAAAGTAGGTGTTAGTAATGCTATTGTAGTAGATATGAACACTAAAGGAATCTTTTTTATTGGCACAACTAGTTATACTAATGGTGCTATAGGAAAAATGAGAAAAGGTAGCCTCAAGGATATCTAGCCATCTTGTGTAAAATTATTTTCCTCACCAAGTGTATTATCTCCAAAGGGCTTTGTCATAATTATATTATTATGTTAATTATCAAAGGTAATATAGTAATTCATGATCAACATACAATCTCACTATTGTAGGAGTACACTCGCAAGTTTTCTATAATTGGAAGTTAAAATCAAATATTTTCTCATGAGGATCTCATTTAATTATAGAGAGCTACTCAACTAATGACAAGTGATATGAGTTATCTTTAAAGAAGTCACATAAAGCTACTCCTAATATAACCCAATTTTTATTTGTCCCTACAACAAGTTTCCTATACCACTCAAGGCCCTCTCCTTTAAAATATGCTACTAAAGACCTTTCAACAACATTATCTTGTGTGATGTGATGCAAAATATACAAATTTGTGACATTTTTTATGTGTTATATACGCATAATTTGATCTTCTCTAAAAAAATTTAAAACTCTTAAGGTCAACCATTGCTATGTCATAATGTAAAGACAAATTCTATAGAATGCCTTGATTAAGGAAACAAATGCTAATGCCATGGGATCTTATAACACTTGTCTACTTGGTAATAGAAAGGATAGAAAAATAGAAATCACACTTGTTGTATCAGTAAATGCAGCTATAAAATTTTGTAAAAGTATTTATTGTACTAATCCTTGTTATAGGAGGAGTTGACTTTTTTCTTCTAGTGTAAACCAAATTCCCTTGGACTCTTTCAACTATCTTCACTCTCCTCCTAGATGGAAATAATTCTTTGTAACAAAAATTTATAGATATATTCCTTATATGCACTCTTCTCATCAATCTTATATGCACTAATCTTGCTTCCACAAATCATAATCATCAGATGTGTAACACCCTTTACCTCTATCAAGTTAATTTCTTATTATGTACACCAACACTAGTAAGGAAAATACATAAATAAGAGTTGAAGACAACCCTTCACATCCTAGTGGGTATACCAAAAACTATTATCTTAGAAATTTGTACCTAGAAAAAGTTGTGCACTTAGTCACTTTAAGAAAAAAAAGGATCTTTTTGGGTCTATGGATTACCTAATTAAAACAAAATGCCAAAGAAGATCAACTTCCTTAAGTATTATAGATAACTCTATGTCTTCAAAGGGAAAGATTTTAGGAAGAGCATAAAAATTTAAGTGCATGAAACTAAAAGGAATTGAAAAAATTAACAAATGTGATACATCAAATTTCTTAATTCATCATATTTAAGAAAACTGATAACACTTTGAGCACTAATGATGGTCATAAATCACACAACTATTAGAATGATTAGAATAAATGAGAGGGGATGGAGGTGAGTCAGTAATCCTTAGGTCCAAATGTACCAATTCAACTTTTAAAAACTTCAAATAGTTCAATCCAATTCGTAAAACCACTCGATTAATATAGAATTTTATCAAGAATTTAATATTCTTTAACTCTGTGTTCTGATTATGTGTGTCAAGTAACAATAAAATAAACAACTACAATGCATAAAGTAACATTCACATAAGTAAATAAGACTAGGATTTAATGTAGAAACCCAATTTTGGAAAAACCACCAAGTAACATGCTACCACTTTTTCACTCTTCTCAAGTGAGTCCAGTTAAGAGCCAACCCTATTAAAGGTTAAAAAATACATTGTTAAAGATGACCATAGTGAAGATTTAATCACCATGTTAGGGGTGGCCTAGTTAGAGGACTTTGGATCATTCCATTACAACGTCACCTTGATTAAAGGATTTACAAAATGACTGTTAGGTCAACCCTAATTAAAGGATTTTGACTTTCACAATGGTTAGAAAGTTATGACATATTTGATTTGTAAAACATAACTTACTTGCAAATTTAGATCTCCATTTTCTCATCTACTAGTTTATTGACTGGTCTCCATTATCATCTCCATCACTTATCTACTTTGCACCTCCTCAAGAAATCAAAAATTCATTACTCTCTTCACTTCTCCTCTTCCATTATGTTCTTCACAGGTTCTCCTTAAGATCACTAATCAACCAATGAACCAACCTTATAAAACATCTATTATGCCTCCTTAAATAGGTAGTTTTGATTTTTTTTCCACTCAAAACTCATCGTAGATCATAGGGTTAGGTCAGATTCATCAAATCCTTCCATTATTTCATTCTCCTTCTCCTTTCTTGAAACTTCTAGAAAGATCTCTTTAAATATTTTCCATAGATCAATTAACAAACTCAATTCATGCATTAAATATTCCATCACATCAATCTGTATCATCCATGTATTTTTATCATCTCAAAAATTATAGTGTGTCATCCTCAAACTTGATTCTTTCAACAACTATAACTTTTATTGTCACTCAGCAATCACTAAAATCTTCTTCTTGGTCATCATTGTGTATCTTGGCATACATTATTTTGTCTTGCTTGGTCATTACTTGATGTTCAATCAATACTCATGTTGGCAATATCGCTAGGTATATATATGAGTGCTTTAATTAATGGAAACATATCCATTTTAGCATTTTATGATATAATCAGAGTTAGAGAATTGTCTAAGAGTTAGAGAATTGTCTAAGTGTTAGACAGTTTGTAGTATTACAGAGATTAATATGGTATGTATAACTAATGGACAGTATGGCATAAGGTATAGAAGGATTACTAGCACAAATAATTAACATAGCAAAATAGAGCATGTCAGTAAATTTAAGTGTACGACTTAAGGAATTATTTTGGAAAAAATAAATTACTTAATCATGTTGGGCTGACATCCTATATGTTTACCCAAAGTTATTTTATATTTGGTCAAGTGTGTGAAAGCATCAAGGCTGACTAAGAAGAGTTTTGTTAATTTGTGAGATATAAAAAATGATCATATCTTACACAAATAGTGTGAAGTAAGTATGTGATGTGGACCATAGCAAATAAATCTTGAGTAATATGCAAGCCATATGTAATGTGAAAACCAATTTATGATTAGAGAAAGTGTGACATACAATAGTAAGATAGTATTGTATGTATATCTATTCTTGTGAAGAAACTTAATTGTCTATTGCATGTTAGGGAAATGGGTTCTTCTTGCATTCATTTTAATTGTGCTACCAACTCCTAATAGGGTTAAAGTAACTCTTAATAGGGTTGAGGCTTTTAACAGGGCCTAGTCCTCTAACAAGGGCTCAAGACACCACTTCATAGACTCCTAATGGGGTCAATAGCCTTATTATGATTCTTTTGTTTAATGGATCATATTGTGGGTATCATCCCCACTGAGGTTTTCCCTTGGCCAAGGTTTCCCTAGTTAACAAATAATGTTGTTATGAGTTCTTTATATGTATGTTTATATTTACTATTTTTTATTTTTTATTTACTTTCATATGCAATTTATAAAATAATTAAAAATATCTAGTTGTGGGTAGAAGTTTATAAAATATTGATTCACACACCCCCCCCCCCCCCCCCCCCAATATTATCTATTTCTGACAATTGGTATCAGAGACAAGTTACTCAAAAGAGGCTTAATGACTTGAGTAAGATCCCTATAGATATGGAAATTTTCAAGAGAAATCTTGAAGAATACCTTGAGAAAATTTATCTTCTTATTGAAGAAACAAATAACCTAAAAGATGGGTATGAGGATGCAAAGTTTACACTGACAAACTAAAAGACAAGATTGATGATCTAAAATCAAGAAAGGAATCAAATGAGCATATTAGTGATAATGATGACATAGGAATCCTCAAGAAAGAAAATGAGATCTTGAAGCATGAGTTAAAAAAATGTTGAACTTAAATCTTAAGAAAGATGATAGCAAAACTAAACCAAATCTTAAATCTGAGAATGAAGATATTAGATCCGTATTAAGTCAATTAAAATCTAAATTAGACTCTATTAAGATAGAACATGTTGAGTTACAAAAGTACAACACTATTTTGAAAGGAGAATTCACACAAGATAAATAGCAATTAGAGAAGCTTTATTCTAGTAGTGAGAAAATTGATGAGCATATATTTTGTTAGAGACCCTCTTATGATAAAATGGGCCTTGCATTTCTTATTGGAGAGAAATCAGCCAAGAAATTTAAAATTAGAAAAGAACCAAATCCATTTTTTGAGTCCCCTAAAGAATCTTATCTAAGTAAGATTGAATTTTGCATAACTATAGAAGTATCTAAAGAAATTGAACTAGTTGATTTTGTTGATCTCAAATTGGTTCTGAAGTGAGTGTCTATACACTTAAGTCATTTACTTAGTTCATGTCAAACAAGTAGTATATGTTGATAAAAACATGTATAAGATAACGTATGTTGAGTCCACAGTGACTATTGGGTCACTCAAGTGTCAAGCAGATAGTATATGCTAAGTGATTCAGGAGTTGAGTAACCAATGCATGTCAAGTCATTTAGATACTAAGTAACACAGTTTTGACATATTTATTTGTATTAGCACAAACTACTATGTAAACCATTTTTGAGCTGACTTACAAATTTAATTATGATATTTTGGTCATAAGGACAAATCTTAAGTTGGAATCCTTATCAAGTACATGCATCCAATCAAGTTAAGGGAAGGTTTAAGCACCAAAATGGATGAATCACAATTGTTGATTCATACCTAACCCTAAGTCCCCTTAGTCTTCTTAAGGAAGAAAAACCCTAAAAAATTTATGAGTGTAAAAGGGAATGAATGAATGATCATGGAGAGTTTTGCATGTGCAAAGTAGGACATTCATGGTGACCAAGGTATAATGATCAAAAATTGCATTGCAGAATCAGTTAAACTAGAATAGAGGAAGGAAATAATGAATCGTAGAGAGACATCTAATCAAAAAGGATCAAGAATACATCAATTTAGAGGTGATATGTCATCAAGAAACAAAGTGGTAACCATAGGATCAAATGCTGAGACATTCTAATAAGTGAATTTAATAAATCTCTTAATAGAGTAGTCCTAATAGGCTATATTAAAATCCTCTAACAAGGTGCTTACTTTATTGTGAGTTGAATTACTTTAACAAGGCACACTTTTAATAGGGTGTTGTAATCCTTTAATAGTGTCAGACCTAATAGTCTTTGTAAGCCTTTAATAGGGTAGACCTTTCACAAGGTAGATCATGTCTCATGATCAAACATTGTAACCTTCATTGGATGCACTTTATTACTATAGTAGTGAAGATTTGTGGGTGTCATCCCCACCCAATTTTTACCTTCTCATTGGAGGGTTTTTGGGTAATCATATCTAATATGTGTGGTGAATGTTTTATGGGTCAAAGTTTAAAGCACTAATTCACCCCTCCCCCCCCCACCCCCCCCCCCCCCCCCCTCCCCCCTCAAGAAGTTTACCTTTCCTATTTATAATTCAAAAAATTAGTATTAGAGCTTTGTTCTCTAGAAGAGAAGCTTTACAGATTTGAGGAAAGATCTTGAAAATAAAAGTCTACAAGTTGGGAAAGATCATTAAGAATCAAAGAATTGAAATACAACTCATTCAACATCAATTGAATGAAGAAAGAGAAGATATAAATAAATATTTAAAGAGAAGGAATGAAATTGATATTGAGGAGAATGACACACAATATAGAGAGATGGACACTAATAAGCTATTTGCTAATGGAGAGTCCAATGAATTTGATGTTGCAGTTACAAATCTAATTGAAAAGAATAGAGCCCAAGCTGAAGAAAATAGAAATCTCAAGTTAGAGAATGAATCACAAGCCATATGACTATGTGAGGTGACTAAACAGTAAAAGAAAGCTATGGAAGATAAAGCCATGATTGAAGATGACAAAAGAGTTTTGACCAGCATAATGGAAGAGAAATCATTAGAGCTAACTAGGATTTCTAACATGCAATTGGATACTTTAGGTCAAATGATGAATGCCAACTATGAATTGAAGGGCATTAAGATAACAACATTGAAGTTACAGAATGAGAAATTGGATAATGACCTAAAAAGGGAAAAGGAATTTGCTGAAATTTTTAATAAACCAAATAAAGCCATAAAATACTTTGAGCAATTATTGAGATCTCTTAGATCCAATGATGATACATCTAGACTGGGATAGACAAATACTAAAGAAGGAGAGTCGTCCAAAAGTGCTAAAGAAAGGAGTAACAAAGGTAAGAATTCCAAGCCTACCTATCATAATTGTGGTAAGAAAAGACACACTACAAATGTATGCAGGAGAAAAACTATAAATCCAAATGTTAAGCAAAAGAGCATGGGTCACTGTCATAAGTGTAACAAACAAAGTCATCAAGCACATGAATGCAGAATTAAAACCATGCACACTCAAATATTTGAAGGATATTGTTATAACTATTAGAAGTATGTACATAGAGATTTTGAGTGCAAATCCAAATCCATGTGGTCATCAAACAGGCAAACAAAGGTAAAGAACAATGGCAACTCTTATAATTGGGATTATAATACAAGGTATAGTTGTCACTATTATTAAGAGTATGGACATGTTGCTAAGAATTGTATTAGAAAACACTTCAAAAGTGACTACAAAAGGTAGTTGATTCAAACCACATGTTTTAGTTGTTTGAAGATTGGTCACATTAGTTGATATTGTCCAACAAGGTCAAAGGCACCAAGTTGTGAGTTCAATAAAGGAAAAGGCAAGGTAGATATTGAAACTTTCAAAAATGAGATGAACAAGACATGGAAGAAAAAGGAGGATTGTAACACATCAAGTGGAGAAGGGATCACTTCACCCAATGGGTCAGGTGATCACACTTCATCAAACTAAGCAATCAAGAGGTATGTGGGACTAATATTCAAAAGTTATATCATACATCAGTTCCAAAGAAATTAGTTCTAAAAATATTACATAAGCATGAATAAAGATGCAAGGTGTTACTAGGAATCAAAGAAAAATCTTTAAGTTCTTCATATTACTACCGAGCATGAAAAGTTTCCTATGATTGCCAAGCGAAATACTAGAGGATGTCGAGCTAACAAGCTGGCTAGCTATTGCCAAGCTCATAATGATTACCAAATGAATGAAAAGAGTAGTGGATGTCAAGTGATCTATAAATTAGTTGATGTCGATCCTATAGCTTTGTAAGCACTTAGCATTAATTGTAGTATTTCAAAGGGGTATTTGGTCAATTTCTACTCATTTAACATCATTCATGATCGAGAGAAGGCAAGAAGAGCTAAAGGTGATCTGGTAATTTCATCCAAGGTACTTGTAGGAGATTTGAACCACTACTCAATGTCATTTCATCAAAATTTGCAAGGTATTTATTTTGTGTCAAGCTAGGTTGTTTCTAATTTTGTAAACCCTAGTTTTATAAAATGGCATCTAGTTCTTCCAAGGAAAAAGGTGTAGAGGGAGAAAAGGTTTTGAATGTTTAGTTGGTTAGCAATGAAGTAAAACAACCTATTTTTAAAACCATACTAGACATAGCATACAAACAACATCCCTCTAGTGCATTATCTATGATACCACCACAATTCTTGATAATTTAAGATGTTAGAAAATGCTATAATTGTAAAATTGGTAGTATTGGTGACATGGAAATAAGAGAAGCATATGGAAAACTATGTGAAAATGGTGTGTTAAGGGAAGAATTTAAGATTGTAGAAAAGAATGGGTTAACTCATGCTCTAGATTTCCCTAACATTTTCAAAACTAAATGGATTAGGATTTTTTTTAGTAGGATTCATGATAGTTCACTATGGTTAGATAATGGGCCAATCAAAATCACAAAAAGAATAATCCATAGGGTAATAGGGTATCCAACGCTAGATCGTCTAAAGACTATGAGAAGTGAGTCTAAAGAAGTTATTGAAAAGAACATAGGGGCTATGTGGAATAAGAGGAGAATGACCATAAACACCATCACAAATCCTCTGATAGATTTTGCAGTAAGGGTAATTGCACATAAGTTTTATCAATCAAGTAGATTCAATAGTGTACCCTATATTGTAGTGGATGTGGGTTACAAGATTTTGAAAAAGGACCATACATATGATCTTGTCGAGATACAACTACAACAATTAATTGAAAACCTAGGAGCAATAAGGAAAACAAAGAGTGCTCAATGTAAATTTGGATGTATTTTGATATGTATCTTCTTTTATGTTTAGAAAAATTTTCCTACATTTGGCATTGTGGCATAGAAGACAAATAGGTCTATTACAGTTCAAATAAGAGAGTTCATTGAATAGTTAGGTGAAAATTTTGAGTCAGTAATGACCAGTTACTTTGAAGACTTCAAGCAATCCATGAAGAAGATATTAAGGATTCTAGTAGCATTAGTAGAGAAACATTATGATGATGTTTGTTTCCTAGTTGATGTTGATTATACATTTGTTCAAGTAGCAACTCCAAGAGTAAGATGGCTAAGGAAATCAGACTATGAAATTATTGTAAATGAGGCCTTTGTAGCAATAGTAAAATTACTTGCAAAAGAAATAGACAAAGATGCAAAAGCATTTGGTAATTATAAGATGGCAAAATCTAAGATTACTATGGAGTTAAAGGCTACCTCTATCATCAAAAAGGAGAAATTAGTAAAGAAATTGAAAGAAAAACTCCGTGAAGGTTCTGAGCAGGAAGATGATGAAGAGGAAGAGGATGAAAAGGAAGAGGAAACTCAGATTCAAGTGCCACTTGCATTGGCATAAGGAAATGGCGAAGATCAGCAAGAAGAAGAAATAGAAATTATAGAAGGTGTCAAGGAAGAAGAAGTCAAGGAAGCACCTATTCCTACTAATTAGAAGAAGAGAAAGGCTAAGGCACAAATAGTGACAAGACACAAGAAGGTTGCTAAACCAATCCATCCCAAACCTACAACACCTACCACAAGGGCTAGTGCACATGTCACTGTACAAAAGGCTAAAGAAAAAGCCAAACCTATAGAGTAGGAGGGAGGAACATAGAAAAGACCAAGGAGAAAATACATTGCTCAAGCTAAACCTGATGAGGAAAGAACTGAATCTAATGACAATATCCAATTCCAAGTAGTGAGTCATAATCCTATGTGGCAATGTTAGAAATAATGCAAATTTATCAAGATTTTCTCACATTGATTTTGAAAATCTTAGAAAAGTTGAAAAGAATCAAGTGGAGGAGACAATATATGCCATGATGGCTACTTTCAAGAAAGCTCTTCTAGAGATTGCCAACTCCATACCTAAAAGCCTATGTAAAAGAGTTGAGCAAAAATGGCACTACTGTTTAGGTACTAAATGGAAAATTAGAGAAAATACCCTCGCTCAATTTTATGCTTGAACTTAGCAAGGCACAAATTGCTAAAGCCATAAAGAAATATGTTGTTATATTTGTTCCTAAATATAGAGCCTTCAACATATTACAGAATAACATAGAAGATGTAGCAAAGAAGACTACAAAGATGTGGAAAGTTCCATATGTGTTAGCTACAGTCAAAGTAAGAGAACAAGAGCCCATTGAGGTTAAATATGATGAAGAAGATAACAATAATGAAGACACAATTGAGGGAGGTACTGAAATGAATGTAGATGATCAAGAAATAGCTAAGAAAGAGTAGTTTTATCACCTAGTTTAGTAGTGTAACATGAATACTAGCTATTATGGAAAGCATTAACAATACTAAAATGAGTAAACACTTAAAGATAGGACTGATTTGTTATCACCACAAATGGAGGCAAACCGAGAATGGTAAACTCCAAATGGTATAACACAATGATACAATAGATTTGTCCCTAATTTAAGGTATGTGTGCTCACAAGTGTAGCTCAAGCTTCAAATGGATGGATGGGGTGAGTAAAATAAGGTTGCAACAATGGAGTCATGGAGTGATTTTTCCTTATAATGATATTTTGGTAGTGTGTGTCCTCTCAAAATATCATTATAACTTTGCATGGAGGATGGATTGTTTTAGTAAAGGGAGAGGGTTTAATTTATAGGCCAAGGGTTGGAGGAATGGATGGCCAAGATGTCAAGATGATGAGATGGTGAGGGAGGGTCAGGATGCACTCAAAAGGGAGCACAAGGATTGTGCTAGTTTAGCACCAATGAGGAGGTGGCAAGTGTCACAAGGAGAGTGCATGTGAGGGGATAGGTTATGAGGTGGTCAAAGGGAGTAATGAAGGGAGGGTGAGTATGCAAGACTCATGAATGAAGGTGTAAGAGCCATAAATGTTGGAGGGTGAGGGGAGAAGATATTTGTTGACTTTGGCTTGGGTTAGCAAGTCTTAACCCATGTTTATGATTGTGCACATGATTAGAAGAGGATTAGGATTAGCTTAGAAGGGGGGTTAGGTGGTGAGTGATTTGGCTTTTGATGGGATGGGTTAGTTAGGTGGCTGAGTGAGGTTAGTATATGTGAATGGGTTGGATTAGGGGTTAGGATAGGGTTTAGGAAGGCTTTTGGATTTTAGATATTTTCTTCAATGTTTTATTCAATAAAATTGGAGTATGGAATTAAATTGAATAGATTTGATGATTTATCCAATTTAATAGAGGAATAGGGTTTTAATTGATAAAATGATTTTGGGTGATCATTTGATTTTATCAACTAGACTATAGTTAATTTAATTAATTAATTAACTAGGAGATGATGATTAATTAATTAAATAGTAAATATTTAATCAATAATGTCCTAGAAGATGACTAAATATAATTACCTATTGATGTAATCAGATTTAGGTGTCTACATTTTGCCCCTCTTTGACATAGTGTTGAAACAACACTATTTCAAAGAAGTTCAAACATAAATGACACGAAGAAGACTTTTTTAAAGCAACATAGTTGCCCCAGTTTTGAGTAGAAGAGGAGAGAATGGACTACATGATGCCCCCTCAAGAAGGTGGCAAGCAGAGAAGGCAAGGCCTGGCAGCTTTTTGAAAAGTACAAGAAATGAGGGTGAGCAGAAGGATGGAGAGTGGCCAAAGATCCAAAGGAAAACCTTGTGCACAAGGAAAAGAAATGGTTAAGGAGAGGGGGGTGAGGGTAATTGGCTATTGAAATTAAACCCAGGGAAGTGATTTAGAAGATGGTAAGGTTGGGGAGATTATGATTCTAGGATTAGGATTGGTGATGACTAAGGTTATGATTGATGCAAGAGCTATGATTATGACTAATGCAAGAGATGTGATTATGATTTGATGCAAGAGCTATGATTATGATTGATGCAAGAGCTATGATTATGATTGATGCAGGAGCTATGATTATGATTTGATGCAAGAGCTATGATTATGATTGATGCAAGAGCTATGATTATGATTGATGCAAGATTGGATATGATGGGACTGAGAGATTAGCTAGATCATGATGGTAGGATTGATTGGATGGGATGCGTGGATAGGATAGGATTCTTGGATAGGGTGGGATTCTTGGATAATATGGGAGTCTTGGGTCAAATGGGATGCTTGGATAGGATGGGTTACACTAATAGGATGGGTAGTTTTGATGTAATTGATTGAAGCTTGAGCATGGGGGTGTTCCAAAGGGGAACACCACCATGTAGTTGAGCACATATTTTGATATAGGAATATTGGAGATATGCCAAGGTGACTAACAACATCAAGGCATTTGTACCAATATTACATAGGATTGACACAAAAAAAACATGCAAGGATTGCCCTAGCATTAGACATGAATCTGGGAAGAGTCAGAGTGGGAACGATACTAGGGAACCCACAAGCAAAAAAGAAAATAGAAAGACAAAAGACCAGATCAAGACCTTGCACTCAAATTGCCCCATTCGTAGCACACCATGATATAAAAGATCATGGTGACCTTGAGGAGGGAACAACTCAAATCAATTGGAAGAGATACTTTAAGAATCATGCTTGAAATCTAAAAAAGAAAATAAGTCCAAAGAAAATGTAAATCCATAAAAAGGTGAACCTTTTGCCAAAGAGATTGATAGGACTGGATACTAATAGACCAAGATCAGATGAGAGGAAGGATGCATCCTACAAGGATCTATTGGTAATATCAAGGACTAGGATGAGTTGGGCAAGCAGAACTCTTTAGGACAACATTTTGATGACAAGGGATCACAAATGAGGATTCACTAAAGCACCTAACCAAGAGAAGTGCAATCTGTAATCAAGAAGGAATTGACATGAAGAGATGAGAGGTATACAATGGGACCAAGATAAGGACTAATGTGCAAGGAATAGATACCTGACAGATCTAGAGATGTACAAGGGATTACCAGACAAAAGCATGGCATGATAGGATAGCAGCAGGAAAGATAAAGATGAAAAGATAGTGGATGAAAGGTTTGGGATGAGAAGATAGTGGATGAAAAGCTTGAGATGGGGAGGTAGAGGAAAAATGTGGGATAAGGAGATAGAGGGGAAGAAAAGCTCAAAAGGAGAAGATGGTTTGTGAAAAGCTTAAGATAGTGGGAGTAAGAAGGCTCAGGATGAGAAGAGAGTGGATAAAAAGCTTAGAATGAGAGGATAGAAAATGGAAGCTCAGGATGAGGGATAGTTGAGGGCTAGATACCAATGACAAGGGATGTACCAGGTGATGGAAAGATGGAGGTAATGTTGGGAGATGCAAGGATAGATGAAAAGGGGAACAATGGATAGAGGGATTTGGGTAGAGGAATGCAAAAAGATAAGGATTGATGGAAAGATGGACACAACATGGTCTCCAAGGAATAGAGTTCCCCTAGTTATAATATGCTATTCAAGAGGAGTTTTTATGAGGGATGTGGTAGGATTGAATATTGGTCAATAAGAGGATGAGGGTTATAGATGGAAGCTAGGATGTGAAAGTTTAATGAGGTAGAGGATAAGTAGGATGGGTGGATGAGGCTAATGGAGAGATTGGATAGATGAAAGAATGGATAGATAACGGATAGGTGGATACAAACTTTGATGGAAAATGGATGTCAAAGGGATGACCAAAAGCATTTATCTAGTGGTGGACTTTATTTCTATCAAGATCCAAAGGAGGATGGTGGGTGAAATGGATAGGATGTGGTTGGTATGGTGGGATGAGATGGGTATGATGGGTGATGGAATGTGCCCCCAAGTGTACAGAGAATTTGGATGGAGGGATTACACATGATGCTTGTTTGCGAAGTTTTCACCATGGTACTTGTCCAAGGTGCCTGAATTGCCAAGTTTTCACCATTGGACAATTTTTTTGGCTTTTTTGGTTTTTTCTTGACTTTTTGACTTTTTTGATACATTTTTACTCATAGATGTTGGTAGTATGGATGGAAGAGAATTGGATTGAACAAGTAGAATGGTGGGTGGGAGTTTTGCAGATAATGGATGTGAAGACATAAGGCTTGTGGGTAAATAGATGAGGAAAATGGAAAGATCATCATTGGCACACACCTTGAGAGGTGATAAAGTAGTGGGAAAGATGGTATTGAGCGAGGTTGAGGAGAAAATGGAGGAAGAGAAAGATAAGGACTAAAAGTAGAGTTGGAAGATGGAGGATGGGAAATTTAGGATAAGAAGCATATGGACTAAGAGTGGGTTGGGGGAATGAAGGATGCATATATGGGGATTTGGATAAAGGATGGATGGATGAGGCTTTTTGAGTAGCATGAATGGATGCCAATTGAGATTTTTCTTTGAGATGCATTGCTTTTATGAGCATCTTGGGTATCCACATGATTTTTGACTTTTTCAACTTGGGCCTTTGTGGCCTCTTGAATTTTTCTTTGATTTAGATCAAATTTTTATCTTCATGAACATGTATTTTATAAGGGGCATGTTGAAACTTGGATTTTTGTGGATTTGTGGATTTATACTTTTTTATTTTGGCATCCAATATGCTTTTATTAGCCATGGTATGGGAACAAGAGCATGGATGAGATGGAGGGATAATGGATGGAGTGATAGGGTTTAAAGGTTGGAAGAGATTCAAGGGTGAATGCCTTTGATCATCTAGCTGGTGGATTTGAGGGGATTGAAGGATAGATTGGAACATAGGATATGGATGGATATAATTGCCCAAAATGGATGGAGGGAATGAAGGATATGGGCCCAAAATAGATGGAAACGGGGAAGGTGTAAGTCCAAAAATAGATGGGGGAGATAAAGGATTCATATTAGGTATGTAAGGACCCAAAATGGATGGAAAGGGTGAGGGATTTAGATAAGGGGTATATGGACCTAAAATGGAGGGTTGCAAAGAAGTAGGATAAGGGCCCAAAACAGATGTAGGACAAGATGGATGGGAACTTTGGGGTGAAGATGGAAGGACATGGGACCATGCAGGGATAGAGCGGATACCAACATCTAGAGATACTGATGGGGACACAACCCAAGCATAGAATGGATACAACAGGAAAGGGAAAATTTTATTAACTGTGAAAATATGCTAGTACACTTACTGCAAAGAAATAGACTCCAAAACATGCCCTGTGGGCTTACAATAGCATAAATATGGAGATAAATTCTTCTCCTAGTACCTTCTCTCAAGCTCCACTCTGAACTACCTTTTACAATGCCAGAAATGTTCTTAAATAGACCCCAAAGGGTTAAGGATTAGGACTACATTCTAGAAAGTGCTAGTTGGCATCCACCAACCAAATAGAAGGCTCTAGAAGTCATGTTAGAAGTCAGCACAAAATTAGAAGAATCTAGAAACGGTAACTGAACTTCTAGGAGGCATAACTTTTGAACTGTAGCTCTGATTGACAAACCGTTTACATTTTTAGAAAGATCTCAAAGTGCTCTATAGCCCTATGGACCAGCTCCACTAGTACCTCATTTTTTGGCCTTGTTTGAGGTCATTTAATGCACCTAACTTGACTTCAAAGCATTCTTAGGTCTCCAAAAATCAAAAAACTACAATAACTTTCAAACCGTGGGGCCTTTTGACCTGGTTCTTTTTCTGGAATGCTCTAAATTACAATTACATTGATCTAGCCAATTTACACCCTCTAATTCCCCAAAATTATGGCTCAATTATATACTCCTATTTTTTTGGCATTTACATGTATCCCAAGGTGCTCAACTACTCTATCCTAGAACACTGATAGTGGAACTTTGAGAGTTGGAGCCTTTATTTGACCCAAATGGGTATCCAAAAATCAAAACACATGAAACAAAAACTAAGTCTAAGTACATTTTTTTGGGTGACACAGGATTGCCTTTATACCTCTGGATGCTCCTGCATTAGACACCTAGGGTAGATTGAAAAGTGACCCTGTCACTTTATGAATGGTAGAGGAAATCCCAAACGGGAAACCTCAGCTGTTGATATCCAAGTTGAGTCCTCTATCAGTCATCCTTTCCACTTGACTAGATACTCTTCATACTACCTATTTCTAGTACTCCTACCCACAAGACTATCCAGAATCTCCTCTATCTCCTCCTCCTTAGAAGTAGGAATTAGACATGGCTCTAACATCAGCTCCTCATCTACACCATCATCATGATACTCTATTAAGTCTTCAATGTTGAAAATAGGAGAAATGTGAATTCCATCTAGCAACTCTACTTCATATGCATTTCTTGAGTCATGTTTCTTCAAAATTTTGCAGGGGCCAAATTTTTTCATCTTCAGATTGTTGTAGGTACTGACTGAAAATCTTTCTTTCTTAAGTGTACCATGAATAGATCCCCTACTTGGAACTCCTTATGTCTTCTCCTTTGATCAGCCCTAGCTTTATACTATTGGTTCATCTTGGTAATGTGTGCCTAGACCTCCTCATGTAGAGGCGTGATATGTTCAAAAAATTCTTTAGCTTCAGCACTTGTCCTCTCCCCTTTCTCTATCTGCCTCAATTCTGGTGCAATCCTTAGGCTACTTCCATATACAATTTGGAATGGTGATCTACCAGTACTCCTATTTATAGAGTTATTGTAAGCAAACTCTGCTTGTGGTAGAATCAAATCCCACCCCTTGGGCTTATCCCCAACTAAACACCTCAGCAAATTGCCCAGACTTCTATTTACCACTTCTATTTGGCCATCAGTTTGTGGATGATGTGTAGAACTGAATTTCAAGTCTGTTCTCAACTTCTTCCACAATGTTCTCCAGAAATACCCCACAAATTTAGTATCTCTATCAAGAACTATACTCCTTGGGAGACCATGTAGTCTTACCACCTCTCTGAAAAACAAGTCTACAATATGGACAACATCATGAGTTTTGTGGCATGGAATGAAATGTGCCATTTTGGAGAACCTATCAACCACCACAAATACTGAGTCATTACCCCTTTGTGTCCTCAACAATCCAAGAACAAAATCCATACTTATGTCCTCCCATGGCTTTGATGGAATAGGCAATGGCTGATATAGTCCAATATTGTGACTAAATCCCTTGGCCACCTGACAAACCTGGCAAGTCTGTACAAACTTCTTCACATCCTATGAAATTCGAGGCCAAAAATAATGTTCTTTGAGAATGACAATGGTCTTATCTCAACCAAAATGTCCTTCCATCCCTCCACTATGTTTCTCCTTAATCAAATTTTCCCTCATGGAACTCCTTGGAATGCACAATTAACTACCCTTGAATAACATACCATCCTGAATCAAATAGTCTAGCCACTTGGTTCTATCTACAGAAGCAGGCTCTTTACAAGCTTTCCACGCTTTAGAAAAATCAAGATCCTCAGGGTACAGATTCTTGAGTTCATCAAACCCAACTACTTCAACCTGCATTACTGTAAGCAACAACTATCTCCTACTTAGTGCATCTGCAACCCTGTTAGATTTTCCACTTCTATGCTTCAACACAAATGTGTAGCTTTGTAAGAACTCTACCCACTTCATATGCCTTTGATTCAATTCACCTTGGCTATTTAGGTACTGTAATGCTTGGTGATCAGTATATTAAAAAAATTCCTTTGGCAATAAATAATGTCTCCATTTTTGTAAGGCCTGAACTATTGCATAGAACTCTTGATCATCAACAGAATACTTCTTTTTTTCATCATTCAATTTTTCACTAAAATATGTAATAGGCTTACCTTCTTGGCTTAATACAGCCCCAATAGCACTACCACTAGCATCACAATCCACCTGGAACACCTTTCTAAAATCTAGAAGTTCCAACATAGGTTGTTCTATCACCTTCTTCTTCAGCAATTCAAAACTTCTCATAGCTGCCATAGTCCATTTGAACTCTTTTCTATCCCCTCTTATTGTGTCAGTCAGGGATGCACATATACCACTAAAATTCTTAATGAACTTCCTATAAAAACTAACCAAACCATGAAATGATCTTACCTCAGTAGCACACCTTGGAGTAGGTCATTCCAAGATGGCTTTTACATTCTCTAGATCCATTTTGAGACCTTCAGGTCATATAAGAAACCCCAAGTACACTAACTCCCTTTTTGCAAAGATACACTTCTTTAGATTAATTAATAGTTTCTCCTCCCTTAACCTTTCAAGGACACTACAAATATGCAATAAATGTTCTTCCAAATTCTTGCTGAAAATTAAACTATCATCCAAATAGACAATAACAAATTTTCCCAAGAACTTCTTAAGTACCTCATTCATAAGCCGCATGAAGGTGCTTGGGGCGTTCGTCAATCCAAAGGGCATGACTAGCCACTCATAAAGGCCCTCCTTGGTCTTGAAGGCTATTTTCCACTCATCTCCTTTTCATATCTATATCTAATGATAGCCACTGTTGAGATCTATCTTTGTCAAGTATTGAGCTCCACTCAAGTAGTCCATAAGAAAATCTATTCTTGGCAAAGGAAACCGATACTTGATGGTTATCCTATTTATAGCTCGAGAGTCTGTACACATCCTCCACTCTCCATCCTTCTTTGGTGCTAGTATTGTAGATACTACACATGAAATTAGGCTCTCCTGAATCAAGCCCTTCCACAATAGCTCTTGGACCTATCTATTTAGCTCCTCAGTTTCAGTAGGAGTCATCCTATGAGTAGCCTTGTTAGGCAAACTAGCTCCTAGGCAAACTCACCTAGTAAATCTGATACTTCAAATTGTATTTCACTACTACCTTCTTTATCTTTCCTAGGAATCAAAGCATAGCACATACGCTGATGTTTCATGCCATCTAAAAACTTCCTTCCATCAACAAGACAAATCCTAGCACTACTACATACCTTTTCACCTTCCTTTTTCATGGGCTTCAATTTGTGGCGAACTCCATCCTTTGTTAGAGAGTATGTGTTTGCATGACCATCATGTACTACATGCCTATAAAATTGCCAGGGTCTACCCAACAATAATGGAAAACATCTATTGGAATAACATCACAGAGAACTTCATCATGGTAACTCACAATTTTGAACTTCACTAAACATTGTTCACTTACTAGGACCTTATGATCATCTTTCACCCAAGCAATCTGATAGGGCTGGGGGTTTTTCTCCCTCTTGAGCTTCAGTTTAGAGACCATCTCCTTTGATACCAAGTTATCAGTGCTACCACCATCAATGATCACATCACAACATTTATCCTCACACTTGCACCTAGTACAGAATAAACTCCTCCTTTGTCTTGGTTCAATCTCACTACTTAGTAGGACCCTTTCATTTACTAAAGTCTCTCCTCTTTTTGCATCCTCTGAATGTGATGACTATGCATCCTCATCCACATGAGCAACCCTAGCTTGACCCTTAGCTCTCCTATCTGTCCTTCCTTGTCATTGAGGGCATTCAAAGGCACGATGACCTTCTTCATTGCAATGGAAATAGGTACCATGGAAGCCTCCTCTTTTCCACTTCCTCTACCTCTTCCTCTCTGATTTCCAAAGTTTTGATCATGGAAGCGGTTGAAATCCTCGTTCCTCCGGTTCCTGCTAGTACCCAAATCTTCATTTTTCTTTTAGATCTCATTTCAACCCCCAGATGACCTACCACTACCCCTTCCTCCTTGATCGGGCCCTCTTTGTCTCCCTTTAAACCTTTTATTTAGCTTCTCTTCAACTCATAGGGAAAACTGGTATGCCTCTTCAACGCTGGTCATTCTTACCAAACTTAATTCCTCCTAGATGCTAGGTTGCAACCCACTGATATAACGAGCAACCTTCTCCTTATTTGCTTCTAAAAGACCTGCTCTAATTAAAATTCAGTAAAACTCCTCTGTATATTCTTGGACTAATTTTCCTACTTGCTTTAACCCATGCATCTTCTTAAAAAAATCAAGCTCGTAGTCAATAGGAATGAATTGCTTCTTTAGTTTGTCCACCATGCGATCCCACCTTGTGATCTTCTCCTTTCCTCTTCTATTTCTTTCCAATTGAACCTCTTGCCACTAGATTTTGGCATGTCCTTTCAGTTTGGCCTTTGCAAAGTTAACCCTATCTAGATCCTTGATATCCTCATACTCAAAGTACTCTTCTAGTTCATTGATCCAGTCGATCAACTCATCTGGTTTTAGATTTCTTGAAAATACACCCACATCAATTGTAGGTATTTTCCCAAACTTAGTAATGGCTCTAAAAAGCCTTTCCTCTACGTGATTTATAACTTCCCTATCAACTTCCCCTTCTGGTCCAATTTCTTCTTCTTCATTGTTGTCCTCACTTTTGTCACCTACAGTAACATTTGTTCCTCTACATGGCCCCTCCTGCAATGCTTGTACCTACCATTGGAGGGCTCTAACCTCCTCAAGATTAATAGCTCCAACCCTTCCACCATGCTTTCTTTGTGGAGGCATCTTCTTAACTCAAACCCACAACCACATAGTCTTGGTGCAAACTGCCTTACAGTCAGCGCTCTGTCTACACACTAAGGAAAACCCGCTCTGATACCAATTGATGGGGACACAACCCAAGGACAAAATGGACACAACAGGAAAGGGAAAATTTTATTAACTATGAAAATATGCTAGTACACTTAGTGCAGAGAAACGAACTCCAAAACATGCATAAATAGCATAAATCTGGAGATAAATTCTTCTCCCAGTACCTTCTCTCAAACTCCACTCTGAACTGCCTTTTACAATGCCAAAAATGTTCTTAAATAGACCCCAAAGTGTTAAGGATTAGTAATACA
This sequence comes from Cupressus sempervirens, assembly GCA_028749045.1. NCBI lineage: Eukaryota > Viridiplantae > Streptophyta > Pinopsida > Cupressales > Cupressaceae > Cupressus > Cupressus sempervirens. The sequence continues at coordinate 599,439,181 of CM053784.1, read as the reverse complement.
TTCTAGAAAGTGCTATTTGGCATCCACCGACCAAATAGAAGGCTCCAGAAGCTGAGTTAGAAGTCGGCACAAAATTAGAAGAATCTAGAAATGGTAACCGAACTTTCGGGAGGTATAACTTTTGAATCGTAGCTCTGATTGATGAACCGTTTACATTTTTGAAAAGCTCTTGAAGCACTCTATAGCCCTATAGAAAAGCTTCACTTGTCTCCCATTTTTTGGCCCTATTCAAGGTCATTTAATGCTCCTAAACTAACTTCAAAGCATTCTTAGGAGGTCTCCAAAAATTGAAAAATTGCAATAACTTTCAAACCGTGGGGGCCTTTGACCTAGTTCTTTTTCTGGAATGCTCTAAACTACAATTAAATTCATTCGGCCAATTTACACCCTCTAATTCCTCAAAATTATGGCTCAATTACATACTTCTATTTTTTTGGCATTTACATGTATCCCAAGGTGCTCAACTACTCTATCCTAGAACACTGATAGTGGAACTGTGAGAGTTGGAACCTTTATTTGACCCAAATGGGTATCCAAAAATGAAAACACATGAAATAGAAACTAAGTCTAAGTACATTTTTTTGGGTGACACAAGATTGCCTTTATACCTATGGATGCTTCTGCATCAGATACACTTTTATTTCTTTCTTCAATATGATGTTCATTATTCAGAACACAAGATGTGAGTCCATTTTTAGCTAAAGGAGTTGAAGCTTAATATATGATAGTCAGTTCTTCTTTGATGGATCTATCATCATGGATTATGGGAGATGGATGATCATGGAGTAGAGCGGATGGAAGGATATGATCTTGATTTGGATGGAGTATGGGAATGGATCTTGAGATGAAGTTGGTAAGATGGTAGGATTCAGAGATGGAGGGGATGGTAAAATTGGATCATGTAGGGGAATAAGTGGGATGGCAAGATCTTCTGTTGTGTCACGGGATATTTCAACATGCTTTTGGACAAGATCTTGATAGGAATGGGTTGGAGTGGATGGTATGATAGGAGAAGTATGGATGGTCTTTTTAAGTGAGGTAGATGGATGGGTAAGAGTTTCTTCAATGGGGATGATTTGATGGGAGAGGGACTCATTCGGTTCATTATATGGGATTTGGGTAATTCTAGGAGGAGGAGATGTGGATGGCATTTGGAGGGATTTCATGGATGGAAGCTAGGAGATGGAAGGGTTTTGATAAGTGGGGTGGATGTGATAGGGACAATAGCGATAGGATGATGTAAGAGGAGTGATGGTGGTGGGAGAAGGAGTTGCTTTGGGCTTCGTAAAATTCCTTGGAGATGGGTGTGTTGGACAGGGAGGAGTAAGGGGATTGGGGTGATATTTTGTATGGCTAGGACTGGTTGGAGGATTTGGAAAGGGGTTTGGAGGATATTGGGATGGTGGATTTGGACTAGGGATGTAGCTACTAGAATTGTTTTGGAATGGTGGAGACTGGGAGATGAAGGTGCAAGAAGATGGAGGTATGACTAATGTATATGAGGAATATGTGGGCGCAAGATAAGGAGGAGGTAAGGATGAGGATAATAATGGATTCCCTTGTCAAAGGCATGGTAAGGAGTACTAGTGGGTATGTTTGGAGGAAGGATGGAGTAGTTGGGAGGAATGTTTGGATTTTGGAGGATGTTTGGAGGAATATCTCTAAGGCTTTCAATATACCCATCATAGTTGACAAGATCATCAACATCATTGGAATAGGATGGGGTGGGAAAAAAGGTGGGATGACCAAACTCATCATAATAGGATTGTGACATGATGTTTTGGGGATGAAGGATGAATGCAGAAATGCAGATTAGGATGACTTGGGAAGCTCAGATTTGGATTTGGATGATGAGTTGGCTAGGGATGGGATGTTGCATAGGTAAGACATTAAGAGAAAAAGGAAGATTATATGGAAGACCTCAAGAATGATGATACTAGAGGAAAGCTTGGAAGCTTGGATGAATCTTGGATGAGGCGGTGACTACGCTAAGTATGCCCTTCATTTGGGTTGAATGATTGACCAATGGTTGGGTTGTTGCGAATGGACTTGCTAACAACTGTTTCAAAGGATAGACAAGTGATCTCTTTAGCAAAATGATTTGATTTTTTTTGAAACATGGGGAGGATTTTGAACATGCAAGCACGTCAAACACACCAATAGCCCTATAAGATGTTTGCTAGGATATACAAGATTAGCTAGGAGTGTCCTCAATATACGCAAGGTATGTGTGGCCCAAATCTGTAGATGAAAGAAAATAATGCCACTCAGCCTAGAAAATAATGCCACTCAGCCAAAGGACACAGTTACCCAAATCTCCACCTTCACTTTCCAAAGGTATAAAGTTCTTTGGGGCTTAGCCAAGAGTGACAAGATTATGCTTCCAAGAGAGGTGTCTTTCGATTCACCTCTTGATATTTATACTCCGCCAGAATGCTAGAGTTGAGGTCATCCGAAGGGGTGATGAAATCCCCAAGTAGGCCTCCTAAAAAGTGTAAAATAAGACATGCGTTCATTCTAATTGATGATTTAGATTTTGTAAGCTATGATTGAAGACACTTGTGATTATGGAATACAATGTTCATTCCAACTTGACAACGTCAACATAATGGAAATTGAGAGATTGTCAACATAAGAAATACAAGCATCATTAAAATGTGTCAAAATAATTCAATGTTCATTGATTGTTAGGCATTCAAGATTGTGTTCAAGTATTTTATGCCCAAATTTGAATTGTGAGGTATTGTAGTGATGATTTGATTTTTGGCATTCAAGATTGTGTTTGTTGTTTTAAGCATGCATTCCAATAAAAGCTTGATTTTAGTCCATGGCATTCGAGAGTGATTTGAGTGACATTCATTCAATGAAAGATGTGTTTAAACATGCAAGTTCATTCTAAGAAAAACCTACAAAAAACATGATTATGTTTGTAAGATGCTCCAACCTGCAATGCTACAAAAAAGCAATTTGATTTATCACCCAAAGTCTTCCAAAATGAAAACTTAACTATGGTGGAATTTTTTTTTTTAACTCTTTTTGTTATTTTTGATATGCATAAATCAACTCAAAATAGTCCATATCCTATGGAACCACTAAAAGTCAAATTTTGATTTATACTCTTTTTTTTTTCTTTTTTCTTTTTTTAATAATAAATATGATTATGAGCTTAAAGATATGATTATGATTATGAGCTTAAAGATATGATGATAAAACTTGTAGAAAGCACGTTAGCATGAAACTTGCAATGAAAAACTATTAGAATTTTGAGCAAAGCACTTAGCATAGCAAACCCGTGAGTTTAAGAAGTAATCCCACAGGCGCGGGAATGCGGTAAAAAGTTGCAAGAATGCGACACGGGATTGGTTAAAAAAGTGTAGGAAATGAGGCTGCAGGTTAAAAGGTTGCAGAGTGATCTCGTGAAACAAAAATCCTATAGGTAGATTTATCAGCATTCCCATGGGGAAATTCTTCTGCAGGTTTGACAGGTTAATGATAGGAATGAGATTAAAAATTTGGCTAGTTGAAGGTAGCGTTCCCACAAGAAAATATATCCGATCCCGCTGGTTATTATAGCATTCCTGTAAAAAAAAGTTTGATAGGGATGCAAGACTTCTCTGTAACATGTGGAAGCAACTGGATGAGGATGAATTGTGAACTCGCAGTCATAGGTTTTCTTTCCTGTCGGCTAATTGTTGCATTCCCATGGTCATAGGATCACATTCCTGGGGTCGCAAGATCGCAAAACAAGTCATTTTTAGGTGTTCAAAAATAAAAAATGATTAGATTGTTGAGAGAACAATTTCTAAAGGATGACCTACGTACCTGCAACAAGATCAAAAAACTTATCACAAAAACACACAAGCAAACAAGGTTAATTTGGTTAGTTTATCATAAAAAACTCAAAAACACGATTAGATAGACCCAAATGTGGGGTCCCACCGGGCGTGCCAAAATGTATCACCTAGTTTAGTAGTGTAACATGAATACTAGCTATTAAGGAAAGCATTAACAATACTAAAATGAGTAAACACTTAAGATAGGACTGATTTTTTATCACCACAAATGGAGGCAAACCAAGAATGGTAAGCTCCAAATGGTATAACACAATGATACAATAGATTTGTCCCCGATTTAAGGTATGTGTGCTCACAAGTGCAGCTCAAGCTTCAAATGGATGGGTGTGGTGAGTGAAATAAGGTTGTAACAATGGATTCATGGAGTGATTTTTCCTTTATAATGGTATTTTTTTAGTGTGTGTGCTCTCAAAATATCATTATAACTTTGCATGGAGGATGGATTGTTTTAGTGAAGGGAGAGGGTTTAATTTATAGGCCAAGGGTTGGAGGAATGGAGGGCCAAGATGTCAAGATGATGAGATGGTGAGGGAGGGTCAGGATGCACTCAAAAGGGAACACAAGGATTGTGCTAGTTTAGCACCAATGAGGAGGTGACAAGTGTCACAAGGAGAGTACATGCGAGGGGATAGGGTATGAGGTGGTCAAAGGGAGTAATGAAGGGAGGGTGAGTATGCAAGACTCATGAATGAAGGTGTAAGAGCCATAAATGTTGGAGGGTGAGGGGAGAAGATATTTGTTGACTTTGGCTTGGGTTAGCAAGTCTTAACCCATGTTTATGATTGTGCACATGATTAGAAGAGGATTACGATTAGCTTAGAAGGGGGGTTAGGTGGTGAGTGATTTGGCTTTTGATGGGATGGGTTAGTTAGGTGGTTGAGTAAGGTTAGTATGTGTGAATGGGTTGGATTAGGGTTTAGGATAGGGTTTGATGAGTCTAAAAAATGCCTTTATTTTGTTATGTTTAAGATACTTTGTGATACTCTATTTATCCTTGTTTTAACACTTATAAGCCTGTGTTTGATAAACCTTTGATGATTTATGGGGTAGAAAAACTATGTCATCTTTTGCCTAAATTATATCTAATATGTAGTATTTCATATAAATATCCAAATGTGCATTCTTATGCTTGAATTTTATTTGATGGATGTTTATTTGCAAATATGTCTTATATCATAACTATCCTAATGATAAGGATTAAAGGATGAGCAGAGGAATCCAAAAATTGGTTGCCGACAGCATTCAAGGAGAAACGAGCATCAAGGAACAACCACGAAAAGGAAGTTATAACCACTCCAGGAAACATGGCAGCGAATAAGGAGGAGCTTTTATGAGCCATTACCTTCTCTACATTTACATTGTAACAAGTGGATGCTAAGACTTCATTGCTTCCTCCTCAATTCCGTTATCCTTCCTTTTCACATTCAGTCGTTCTCCTATATTCTCTCTTGTAGACTTAACTTAGGATAGTTACTTTTCTGTTATGTAATAAAGAGTAGATTCCCTATATATGTCAGGATCAACTCCTGTGTGTGAAATTTTCGTTTTTGATAAGTTTTATCGAGTAAGAGAGAACACGTATTCATAGCTTGTTCCAATTGTGTTTTACAATTCTGAATCATGTAATGACTGATTAATAAAATAAATTAGTTCTCTTTAGCTTCTATCCTGCGTTGGTAGATTAGAGAAGCCAACCAAGGGGGCCCACTTGGAAGGTGGATTAGGTTAGGATAGAATAGATTCATTTTACTAGCATTAGCAGTATTTTAAGTAAGACATAGCTAGTTAATTCTTTCCTGTAGCATCACACTTCATAAACTTTCCTGCAGCATCTGCAAGAACAAACTAGTGGATGAGTCAAGATGGAATCTCTGTTACCTTTTCATTATGTTTTCAACATTCATAGATTCAGTATTTTCCTTTCCATAGCAGAAGTGTAGTTTCTTTCATTTGCATTTTTACTTTCCTGCAACACAAGCATAATGACTCATCAAGGTACCTAGTGCACATACCGTGCTGACCATTTCAAGTATACGTCCTTGGGTTGACAATCTAAATGCACCTCATGGTAGGGGAAAAGTAGTCCTTAGCTTGAATAGATTATTCCTAAGCCAGGCCTAGTGCATGACTATGGAACACCTATTGTGAGGCGGTTCATTTTTTGCGCCGTTGCCAGGGATGGTGTAAAGCTAGGAGCATTTTTGAGTCATAGTTTTTAGATTAAGTTCTTTTTACCAGTGTGAAAATTTTAGTTGCATGCATCGAAGAGGAAGACAATGAGATGAATATGGTAGATTTCTTTCACAAGGATCTATTAATTTGAATGAAGAAGTTGAAGAAGAAGTTGAGTTGTCCTTTGAAGACGCAAGTCCTATTTTTCCCACAGTATCATTATCAAGAGTTGAATCCCTAGATATATCTGATCTCCAACTTTTCACTGAAATAGTGACTAGTCTTCTTGATAACACTACCTTGAATCCACCAGTTGTTAATCATCTAATGCCTAACATTCCTTTTTAGCAGCAACCTCATAATCTAGTCCCACAAGTCATGGTACAACCCACTTTTCCATTTCCACTTCCAAGTCTCGTAATCAATGCCAATCTCAAGAATATACCTCCCACTACTCTTCCAAAGTTCTATGGCCTTGGAACTGAAGACCCTGATACCTTCTTGTTTGAGTTCAACATCCTTTGTTGTAGTTTTGACTACAACACTGATGCCCATAAGCTTAAATTATTTCCAGCCACATTGAAAGAATCAACTTTACGATAGTTCATGGGCTTAGGAGCCAATGCAGCTGTGAATTGGGATGAAATGTAAGCCTTGTTTTTGGAAAAATATAAAGAATATTGCAAAGCATCTGGCACAAGAGGAGATGATATCTTTAGGATATCAGAGAAGGAGGAAGAGACATTAGAAGACTATGATTCTCAATTTTTATATACACTACAACAGAATCCTCAGCACACATTGTCTGAAGATTCCCAAAAACTAGTCTTTCTAAGAGGAGTGAATGAAGACTGTTTGGAAGCATTTGACCTGATGGCCGGTGGAGATGTATATCAAGCTCAATGTGATGACCTCAAAAAGATATGTTAGAACTACTCAAGTTCAACCATGAAGAAAGTTCGAGGACCCCGTTCTACGGTTACAAACGGAATTAGTCAAGGCATTTCAAAACTTGAAATATCCAATTTGTTGTCAGATTTCAAACAAGACATCATTAATGATGTCGCTACATAGTTGGATACAATGACTGCAAAGAAGAAGCAAGCAGAGGCTGAGTTACAACTAGCTAAGTACCATCCTCATTGTCGAAAGAAAAAGAAGGATTGCCATTGTATATTGGTTGCAAGCATGGAGAACCAGTATCTTCCAACTGAATATGTAAAGATAGATGGGGATGATGAGAAAGTATTCTTTGTTGCTCAATGTCGACCATGGGCTCAATGTCAAGGTATGCCTCAAGACCCCTTGCAAAATTCAAATTCATATGGTAATCAATGGCAAAACTACAATATCCAAGGTCCTTCACAAAACCAGCCCAATTGGAATAATGTTGGGCAAAATAACTCACAATAGTCTCGATGGTCTCAAAATTTCCAACAACCTTGGCCTAACCAGCAGAATAACCAATGGCTCTAGAACCAGCAGAACCAATGGCAACCACCCCAAGGGAATTGGCAATCTCCAAACCAATGGAAGGGATCTCAACAATGGCCTAACCAAAATATTGGTGCTCCAAAATTACACCCTCCAGCTCAACAACCTGCTTTAATGCCACCACCTAAAAATAGTGGACCTCAAAAGCAAACACAGCTACCTGCACAGCCTCAGCCAAATCCAAATAGTCAAACATAGCAGCCCATGTATAGTGTTGATACCCAGTAGTACCTTGTTTATCCCCTAGATGTCGAAGATATACATTTGAGATCTGGAACGACCTTACGAGCACCATAGCCAGCTCTTATAACTGAAGTATCAGACTCTCCTGTAGTATCAGAACCTTTGGTTGACGAACCTGTTGACCCAACTAATGTTACCATACCAATACTAGTTCAACCAATAGTAGAGCCTCCTTTTCCAAACCAACTAATACAAAAGAAACTTGAACAAAGCAAGAAACAACCCTTTGACATTGTTAATCAGTTGAAGAACATGCATGTCCAAATACCTTTGTTTCAAGCAATTAAGGACATTACTGCTTATGGAAAAGCTATAAGGGAAGCTTGTCTAAAGAAACTTAGAAGGAAGAAGAAGGATCCTACCACAGTTCATGTTGTTGGACACTTAGCTGATATCATGTTAGGAAGAGTGATTTCACCAAAATATTCTAACCCAGGGAGTCCAGTAGTAAGTGTTAGCATAAATGGTCAATTTGTTAAAAATTCCTTAATATATTTGGGAGCTACTATAAATGTGATGACCAAAGAAACCATGAAGAAGTTACAAATAGAAGGATTAAGGCCCACACCAACTATTTTGTAGTTTGCAGATAGTTCCATTGTCATTCCTGATGGAATGATAGAAAATATTGTTGTGACCTTAGATTCCCTAGAATATCCTACGGACTTTATGATTTTGTCCCATAAAGTAAACCTATCTGGCTATCCTATCATTCTAGGTAGACCATGGTTGGCCACAGCAGATGCAAACATAAATTGCAGATCAGGGAATATGACCATATCAAATGGCCAAGCAACCAAGCAATTTGATCTATATCCTCTTGTACAACCATTACCATATTTGAGTACATCTTTTTGGCAAAATTTAGGAGATGAAGAAGAAAAGATAAATTTCATAGTAAAACTTATGATGTTACATAGGAAATCTTTTCTAAAGTTGTAAGAAGAAGATTCAGTAATCTAGAGTATCCTTACCAACACTTGTGTGGTAGAAAAAGGTGTGTCTGAAAGCTCTGTATTAGAATTGATTACATATGAGAAGTGTGATACAAGTTGTACTTTACTTAAAGAACCTAAAAATCTTTGTTCACTACTTCCCTATGAATTAGAAGGAAGCCCAATCTTTGAAATTGCTATGGTAGAATCCACTATTCCTGTTGAACTGAGTACAAGCCATAAACTGCATGTTAACCCCAAATTGACATCTGTACAGATGGAACAATTAAAAGAATTGCTTCAGAAGCATGAGAAGAATTTTACTTGGGATTATGGTGATATGAAAGGATTAAGCCCTACATGATGTACCCATAGGATATACATTAATGAAGGTTGTCTACCACTTTGTCAACCTCAGAGGAGGATAAATCCAAGCCTCAGAGAAATAGTCAAAATAGAATTGCAGAAACTACTTGATGCTGGCTTTATCTATCCTATATCTGATAGTAAATGGGTATCACCGCTGGTTATAGTACCTAAGAAAGGAGGAAAATGGAGAATTTGTGTAGATTATAGGGAGTTGAATAAGGCTACTAAAAAGGATTATTTTCCTTTACCCTTCATAGATCAAGTTTTGGATACACTAGCTGGAAAGAAGTACTTCTCCTTTTTTGATGGATACAGTGGCTATAATCAAATCAGTATTGCTCCTGAAGACCAAGACAAAACTACATTTACCTGTCCATGGGGTACTTTTTCATACTCTATTTTACCATTTGGTCTTTGTAACGCTCCTACAATGTTTCAACGGGCTGTAATTAGTATTTTAGCTGATATATCACATGATTCTATGGAAATTTATATGGATGACTTTACAACATTTGGAGTTACTTTTCAAGAAGCAATGATAAATCTTGAAAAAGTTTTGGTAAGATGTCAAGAACATAATTTGGCACTAAATAGTGAAAAGAGTTTCATTCTAATGCAAGAGGGTGTGGTACTCAGTCATTTCATATCTACTGCAGATATACAAGCAGACCCAACAAAAATTGAGGTAATTCAAACATGACCCACACCCACTAAATTAAAAGATATCAGATCTTTTCTGGGACATGCTGGATATTACAAGTGTTTTATAAAAGACTTTAGTAAAATAGCCAGTCCTTTGTACAAATTTCTCACCAAAGAAGCTAAATTCAATTGGACAACTGAGTGTGATAAAGCTTTCCTGCAACTTAAGCAACTTTTGACCATAGCCTCAATTTTACAAGGCCCTGATTAGAACCTACCTTTACACATATATACAGATGCTTCTAATTATGCCAAAGGTGCAATTTTAGTATAGAAACACTCAATTCTTGAAAATGTCATTTATTATATCAGTAAGAGTCTTCATGGCCCAGAACTGAATTACACAGCAACTGAAAAAGAATTGTTAGCAGTAGTCTATGCTCTAAATAAATTTTGGCATTACATCACAGGTTATCCTATCTATGTTCATATTGATCATGCAGCAATCAAATATCTCATAAATAAACCTGCTATAACTGGTAGGTTAGCAAGATAGTTACTATTACTACAAGAATTTGACATAACCATAGTGGATAAGCCTAGAAAAACAAATGTCATAGCTGATTATTTGTTAAGAATCAATCATCATGATACTGATACTACTCTGGTAGATGATGCATTTCAAGATGAACATTTGTTTCATATTGCTATTAAAGTTCCATGGTATGCAGATATTGCTAACTACATTGCAACTAATAAGACACCAGCGCATTTTTCTTATAAGGAGAGAAAGCTGCTCATACAGAAAAGCTTACATTTCTCATGGATAGATAATTTTCTATTCTATACTGGACCTGATCAAGTTATGCGCATATGTGTAAGAGAAGATGAGACATATGACATTTTGCATGCATGTCATAATGAGCCCTGTGGAGGACATTTTGCAGCCAAAAGAATAGCTTTCAAAATCTTAGCCACTAGTTACTATTGGCCTACCCTTCATAAAGATGCAATCAATTATACAAGGAAGTGTGACCAATGCCAAAGAATGGGTCACACAACCAAAACAGATGAAATGCCTCTGAATCCTCAAGTGGTGTTAACACCATTTGAAAAATGGGGAATGGACTTCATCGGTCCTATTGATCCTCCATCCAATGGGAAGTCTTATATTTTGGTTTGTACTGACTACCTAACCAAATGGGTTGAGGTTAAGGCTATAAAGCATGTCTGTGATGAAAAAGTTGTCGAATTCCTGTATGAAGAGATTTTTACACGCTATGGAGTTCCTAAAGAATTGGTTACTAATCAAGGCACACAGTTTACTTCCAACCTGATTTCAAAGTTGATGAAACAGTATAACATCAGGCATCGCAGATCCAGTCCTTATCATCCATAAGCAGAAGTTACCAATTGTGAGCTGGAAAATATTCTAACTAAAATAGTCCATTTTCATCGTCGAGATTGGATCAACCGGTTACAAGAAGCTATTTGAGCTTATAAAACAACTTGGAAAACCACTACCGAATTCACACCATTTGAGGTTTTGTGTGGGAAAGTGGCAATGCTTCCAATTGAATTTGAACACAAGACTTTAAGAACAGCCTTGACCTTAGATATTGATCTTCCTGTAGCACAAAGAGAATGCCTCCTGCATCTTAATTCTTTGGATGAAATGCGCAAGACTGCTTTAGAACACACTGAATTGGTGCAAAAATAGAGAAAACATTGGCATGATTCTCATATCCTCAAAAAATAGTTCAAAGCTGGTGACTGGGCATTATTGTATGATTCTCGCTTTAAGGATATGCCAAGGAAGCTGCAGACACGATGGTTAGGACCATATCAAATCATCCATGTCTTTGACAATGGAACAGTTCAACTAACCACAATTGATGTTGTGCCTTTCAAAATGCTGATCAATAGTCATCGACTTAAGCTTTACAAACAGCCTCAAACAAAAGCCAAATTCATGCAACAGTTTGAACAACTGGATCCAGCAACAACTCAAGTATCTCTTCCTACAGCAGAAGGTGAAAACCTTCCGTCTGCTCCTCTTCAACATTAATTCTAATTTGCATGTCCATAATAATAACTTTATGTTTGCATAAAGTCCATTTTCTTTTCATGATATTTCTTTCCATTCATATCTTGATCTTCCATCCACCCACCCCACTCCATTTCTTAATCTTCCATCCACTCACTTTCTACATAATTCAGTTTTTGTGTTTTCAATCAAATCTGCACATGTTGATGGATGCTGCCGTTTACATTATTTCTACCACCTTTTTGGAGCATGTGACAATCCACTTGGCAGGTATAAACATTTTCAAACTATTATTCATTTATAAGTTTGCAGATTTTGTTAAATATATATAATACTACATAGTCTCTATAATTATGGCGTATTCCAGTCCCTCACCCATACTAGTCTGACAAGTGAGGACACTTATCATAAAATTAGCAGGGGGCAGGGGAGTGTTGTACTATCCAATGACATGCTTGATTAACTGTGATGATTTTCTAAAATCTTGGAATTTCCCTTTATTAATGAGAACTTTTTGCCTTAAGTATACCATGTCAAGTGTTGTACTCCCACTTTCTGAATGAATTTTTTTTTTTCCTTTTTCGTGCCAAATTTTTCTTGCTAAGCCATGATGTGACCTATTTTTAAAATTTTGGCATTTGAACCATGTTTTCAGACGATTTCCACGTAATTTCATGATTTACTTTTACCTAAAGTTTACTTATGGCACATAACAATTGGTTATGGCAATTAATGTTCCCAAAAAGAAGTGGTGAAGCGTCTGAGAAATAACACAGAGTCTTGAAGTTTGCATTCAGAAAGGGAGAGAGAAACAGAGCAGTAGAAGAAGTATCAAGAAATGGGAGGAGGTTTATAGAGAAGAGAGCCGGTTGAGCACATTTTGTTGCTCTCTAACGTAGAAGCAGTAAGAAGATTCAATGCATGTGGGTGGTTAGGTTATTGTTTGAATTTAATGGCATATGATGAAGAAGCAACTGTAGAATTCACCAGGACATTTGATGAAGGTGAAGCTTCTGTGTGGGGTTTGATAGTAATTGCAACAAAAGAACGAATTGTAGAAGTAACAAAGTTACCTTCTGTTGGAGAGCATTATCAGAGTTCGCATGATGCTAGGTCAGCAAGGGCCCAGTTCACTACCCCACATGACCCTCCATTGGATGTTACAAAGAAAGGGTGCAAGAGATTGTCTTTGCCGCCTTCATACCCTGAGCTAGCAATGCATGTCATCAAGTATTTTACTTTTGAAGGCAAATTTTCTCACTTACATGCACACCATTTTAAGTTGCTTAGTTGTATAAGGCACAATATTGTCTTGAATCTTCCAAATTTTTTGTATAATATACTCTGTATTAGTGCAGAAGAGACTCAAAAAGGGAAAGATAATTCTGTCACTCACCATGCCTTTATTAAGTTGTTGGACTTTGTGAAATTTAAAACCCTACAACCCCAAGTTGACCATAGTGAACAGCAGGGTGAGGAAAACGTAGTTTCCAATAGTAAGCCTGCAGAACAAAATATTGAGGGAGTTGAAATAAAATATGCACGGGGGATTGAACCAAAAATTTCTTCCATTCAAGAGAATGTACCTCCACCTGAGCAGGACATCCCTAAACCCACTATTAGTAAAGCTAAAAGGAAACGAAAGTCACCAAAAGAAACCGCTGCTCAACAAAAACCTAGTCTTGCAATTAAGCAACAGAAGAAAACAAAGAAGGTTCCTGCAGCAACTAATCCTGCAGCAGTGACACCGAAACAGAAAAGTAGGCAACAGACAGTAGTACAAGAAGAAACTCCTTTGCAGAGAAGCCCTAGAATGAGAGAGCAATTTTTTAAAGATCCTATATTGTCTAAAACACCTGCTCTAGAGTCTCCTATGCAGATAATTTTTGACCATTCTCCCTTTCACACTGAGATGATAGAAGCTTCTATTAATCCTCCTACAGCATGTGAGCAAGAAATTAATGAAACCTTAATTTGGATTTACCAGGTGTTTCAAGCCATGAGAATAAAGTAGTTCCTAAATATCATGATTTGAATACTACCTTAGTCCCATATAAGTCAACATGGATCAATAGTTTGGCAGAACATCTATGGCGGGAACAGAAAAAGAAAAAGGATTATGAAGAGGATAATAGTGCCGTCACCTTGCAAAAACTCCTTTTCCAATTATATGGACAGCATTTATTTGTTGAAGCACTATGGAAAGAGGAGAAGAAAAGAATGAGCAAGATCATAACATCACAAAATGAGGAGATTGAAGAATTGAAAGAACAGTTAGAAAGACAGAAACAACGCATGGAACAAGCACTTAAATTAGCTGATCAAGCTCTTGTTTACATACCACCTCCTCGAGTATATGGTTTTTGTTTGGAAGAACAATATCTTTCGCTTCAGTTGATGTTAACCCTCAGAAATGTAAATGCAGAATTCAAAATTGCACAAGAGTTTTATGGGTTGTATCAAACCTTACCACCATGGCAGAAAAATCTATTGCGTGAGTTGTATATTCATAATTTTTTCATTCCTGTAGAAACTGACTGGAATCCTTTGCTCTAAATAGGAGATGTGCATTTGAAAGCTTTAATGTCATGGATGTCTAATGAGGTGAATTATGACAGACAATTGGTTAATTACAGAGATGAGGAGAGAACAAAACCTTTACCCTTGAGGTCAGAAAGTAAACAACCAGAAGAAATGCTTCGAGACTAGTTTAAATTAACCTATGGGAAGAGTAATCCAGAAGTTAGAAAGAAGGTATTTGTTGCTAGAGCCAAAGTGTATGCCAAATATGAAAACTTGCCCTACTTTGCATTTCAGAGAGCTATGATCAGAGTAAGAAGTAGATGGGCACGGTTACCTGATTCTCTCAAGAAATCAGAGCCGCATAGTCTTATTAATTTTGAAGCAGCATTATATAGAGTTCCAAAATATTTATGACTGGGAAAGCAACTAAGGCCAAAGCTATGGTGTCCTTTGACCATGCAACCTCCAATGCTTTTATGGCCCCTGTATGATATTGATGCTGACAAACTTGATAAGTTGTAGGAACACCACAGGCGAGAAGTATGGGAAAGGACCAGAGGATTCTATTACACCTTTAAGAGTAGCAGAAAGGGAAAGACAAAAGTTGGGGAGCTCAGATCTTTAACAAAGAAGTGTAATGCTTGAGGACAAGTATTAGTTTAGCATGGGGCAGATGATGAGTCTAAAAAATGCCTTTATTTTGTTATGTTTAAGATACTTTTTGATACTCCATTTATCCTTGTTTTATCACTTATAAGCCTATATTTGATAAACCTTTCATAATTTATGGGGTAGAAAAACTATGTCATCTTTTGCCTAAATTATATCTAATATGCAATATTTCACATAAATATTCAAATGTGCGTTCTTATGCTTGAATTTAGTTTGATGGATGTTTATAACTAACCTGATGATAAGGATTAAAGGATGAGCAGAGGAATCCAGAAGTTGGTTGCCGACAGCATTCAAGGAGAAACGAGCATCAAGGAACAACCAGGAAAAGGAAGTTATAACCACTCCAAGAAATATGGCAGTGAATAAGGAGGAGCTTTTACGAGCCATTGCCTTCTCTACATTTACCTTGTAACAAGGGGATGCTGAGACTTCATTGCTCCCTCCTCAATTCCGTTATCCTTCCTTTTCGGTTTTAGTTGTTCTCCTATATTCTCTCCTGGAGACTTAACTTAAGATAGTAATTTTTCTGTGATGTAATAAAGAGTAGATTCCCTATATATCTCGAGATCAACTCCTTTGTGTGAATTTTTGGTTTTTGATAAGTTTTATCAAGTAAGAGAGAACATTGATTCACAGCTTGTTGTAGTTGTGTTTTACAATTCTGAATCATGTAATGACTGATTAATGAAATGAATTAGTTCTCTTTAGCTTCTATCCTGCATTGGTAGATTAGAGAAGCAAACCAAGGGGGCCCACTTGGAAGGTGGGTTAGATTAGGATAGAATAGATTCATTTTACTAGCATTAGCAATATTTTAAATAAAACGTAGCTAATTAATTCTTTCCTGTAGCATCACACTTCATAAACGTTCCTGCAGCATCTGCAAGAACAAACTAGTGGATGAGTCAAGACGGAATCTCTGTTATCTTGTCATTATGTTTTCAATATTCATAGATTCAGTATTTTCCTTTCCATAGTAGTAGTGTAGTTTCCTTCCTTTGCATTTTTACTTTCTTGCAACACAAGCATAATGACTCATCAAGGTACCTAGTGCACATACTGTGCTAATCATTTCAAGTATACATCCTTGGGTTGACAATCTAAATGCACTTCATGGTAGGGAAAATGTAGTCCTTAGCTTGAATAGATTATTCCTAAGCCAGGCCTAGCATATGATTATAGAACACCTATTGTGAGGCAGTTCATTTTTGGTGTCGTTGTCTGGGATGGTGTCAAGCTAGGAGCATTTTTGAGTCATAGCTTTTAGATTAAGTTCTTTTTACCAGTGTGAAAATTTTAGTTGCATGCATTGAAGAGGAAGACGACGAGATGAATATGGAAGATTTCTTCCACAAGGATCTATTAATTTGAATGAAGAAGTTGAAGAAGAAGTTGAGTTGTCCTTTGAAGATGCAAGTCTTGTTTTCCCCAAAGTATCATCATCAAGAGCTGAATCCCTAAATATATCTGGTCTCCAACCTTTCACTGAAATAGTGACCAGTCTTCTTGATAACACTACCTTGAATCCACCAGTTCTTAATCATCTAATGCCTAACATTCCTTTTCAGCAAGAACCTCATAATCCAGTCCCACCAGTCATGGCACAACCCACTTTTCCATTTCCACTTCCAAGTCTCATAACCAATGCCAATCTCAAGAATATACCTCCCACTGCTCTTCCAAAGTTCTATGGCCTTGCAACTAAAGACCCTGATACCTTCTTGTTTGAGTTCGACATCTTTTGTCCTAGTTTCAACTACAACACTGATGCCCATAAGCTTAAATTATTTCTAGCCACATTGAAAGAATCAGCTTTACGATGGTTCATGGGCTTAGGAGCCAATGCAGCTACGAATTGGGATGAAATGCAAGCCTTATTTTTGGAAAAATATAAAGAATATTGCAAATCATCTGGTACAAGAGGAGATGATATCTTTAGGATATCAGAGAAGGAGGAAGAGACATTAGAAGACTATGTTTCTTGATTTTTATATACACTACAAAAGAATCCTCAGCACACATTGTTTGGAGATTCCCAAAAACTAGTCTTTCTAAGAGGAGTGAATGAAGATTGTTTGGAAGCATTGGACCTGATGGCTGGTGGAGATGTATATCAAGCTCAATGGGATGACCTCAAAAAGATATGTCAAAACTACTCAAGGTCAACCATGAAGAAAGTTTGAGGACCCCGTTCTATGGTTATGAAAGGAATTAGTCAAGGCATTTCAAAACTTGAAATATCCAATTTGTTGTCAGATTTCAAACAAGACATCATTAATGATGTCGCTACATAATTGGATACAATGACTGCAAAGAAGAAGCAAGCAGAGACTGAGTTACAACTAGCTGAGTATTGTCCTCATTGTAGGAACCAAAAGAAGGATTGCCACTGTAAATTGGTTGCAAGCATGGAGAACCAGCATCTTCCAATTGAATATGTAAAGATAGATGGGGATGGTGAGCAAGTATTCTTTGTTGCTCAATGTCGACCATGGGCTCAACATCAAGGTATGCCTCAAGACCCCTTGCAAAATTCAAATTCATATGGTAATCAATGGAAAAACCGCAATATCCAAGGTCCTCCACAAAACCAATCCAATTGGAATAATGTTGGGCAAAATAACTCACAACAATCTCGATGGTCTCAAAATTTCCAACAACCTTGGCCTAACCAATAGAATAACCAATGGCCCTAGAACCAACAGAACCAATGGCAAACACCCTAATGGAATTGGCAATCTCCAAACCAATGGAAGGGATCTCAACAATGGCCTAACCAAAATATTGGTGCTCCACAATTACCCCCTCTAGCTCAACAACCTACTTTAATGCCACCACCTGCAAATAGTTGACCTCAAAAGAAAACATAGCTACCTGCATAGCCTCAAGAAAATCCAAATAGTCAATCATAGCAGCCCATGTATAGTGCTAATACCCAGCAGTACCCTGCTTATGCCCTAGATGTCAAAGATATACATTTGAGATCTGGAACGACCTTACCAGCACCAAAGCCACCCCTTATAACTGAAGTATTAGACTCTCCTACAGCATCAGAACCTTTGGTTGATGAACCTGTTGACCCAAGTAATGTTACCATACCAATACCAATTCAACCAGCAGTAGAGCCTCCTTTTCCAAACCAATTAATACAAAAGAAACCTAAACAAAGCAAGGAACAACACTTTGACATTGTTAATCAGTTGAAGAATATGCATGTCCAAATGCCTTTGTTTCAAGCTATTAAGGACATTCCTGCTTATGGAAAAGCTATAAGGGAAGCTTGTCTAAAGAAACCTAGAAGGAAGAAGAAGGATCCTACCACAGTTCATGTTGTTGGACACTTAGCTGATATCATGTTAGGAAGAGTGATTTCACCAAAATATTCTGACCCAGGGAGTCCAGTAGTAAGTATCAGCATAAATGGTCAATTTGTTAAAAATGCCTTAATATTTTTGGGAGCTACTATAAATGTGATGACCAAAGAAACCATGAAGAAGTTACAAATAGAAGGATTAAGGCCCACACCAACTATTCTGCAATTTGCAGATAGTTCCACTATCATTCCTGATGGAATGATAGAAAATATTGTTTTGACCTTAGATTCCCTAGAATATCCTACGGACTTTATGATTTTGTCCCATAAAGTAAACCTATCTGGCTATCCTATCATTCTAGGTAGACCATGGTTGGCCACGGCTGATGCAAACATAAATTGCAGATCAAGGAATATGACCATATCAAATGGCCAAGCAACCAAGCAATTTAATCTATATCCTCCTGCACAACCATTACCATATTTGAGTACATCTTTTTGGCCAGATTTAGGAGATGAAGAAGAAGAGATAAATTCCATAGTATAACTTATGATATTACATAGGCAATCTTTTCTAAAGTTACAAGAAGAAGATTCAGTAATCCAGAGCATCCTTACCAACACTTGTGTGGTAGGAAAAGTTGTGTCTGAAAGCTCTATATTAGAATTGATTACATATGAGGAGTGTGATACAAGTTGTATTTTACTTAAGGAACCTGAAAATCTTTGTTCACTACTTCCCTGTGAATTAGAAGGAAGCCCAATCTCTAAAATTGCTATGATAGAATCCACTATTCCTGTTGAACTGAGTATAGGCCATAAACTGCATGTTAACCTCAAATTGACATCTGTACAGATGGAACAATTAAAAGAATCGTTGTAGAAGCATGAGAAGATTTTTTATTGGGATTATGATGATGTGAAAGGATTAAGCCCTACACTGTGTACCCATAGGATATACATTAATGAATGTTGTCTACCACTTCGTCAACCTCAAAGGAGGATAAATCTAAGCCTCAAAGAAATAGTCAAAACAGAATTGTAGAAACTGCTTGATGCTGGCTTTATCTATCCTATATCTGATAGTAAATGGGTATCACCACTGGTTATAGTACCTAAGAAAGGAGAAAAATGGAGAATTTGTGTAGATTACAAGGATTTGAATAAGGCTACTAAAAAGGATCATTTTCCTTTACCCTTCATAGATCAAGTTTTGGATACACTAGCTGGAAAGAAGTACTTCTTCTTTTTAGATGGATACAGTGGCTATAATCAAATCAGTATTGCTCCTGAAGACCAAGACAAAACTACATTTACCTGTCCATGGGGTACCTTTGCATACTCTGTTTTACCATTTGGTCTTTGTAACGCTCCTACAACATTTCAACGGGCTGTAATTAGTATTTTTGCTGATAGATCACATGATTATATGGAAATTTATATCGATGAATTTACAACATTTGGAGTTACTTTTGAAGAAGCAATGATAAATCTTGAAAAAGTTTTGGTAAGATGTCAAGAACATAATTTGGCACTAAATAGTGAAAAGTGTTTCATGCTCATGCAAGAGGGTGTGGTACTCGATCATTTCATATCTACTGCAAGCATACAAGTAGACCCAGCAAAATTTGAGGTAATTCAAACATTACCCATACCCACTAAATTAAAAGATATCAGATCTTTTCTGGGACATGCTGGATATTAAAGTCATTTTATAAAAGACTTCAGTAAAATAGCCAGTCCCTTGTACAAATTGCTCACCAAAGAAGCTGAATTCAATTGGACACCTAAGTGTGATAATGCTTTCCTGCAACTTAAGCAACTTTTGACCACAGCCCCAATTTTACAAGGCCCTGATTGGAGCCTACCTTTTCACATATATACAGATGCTTCTAATTATGCCATAGGTGCAGTTTTAGCACAGAAACACTCAATTCTTGAAAATATCATTTATTATATCAGTAAGAGTCTTCATGGCCCTGAACTGAATTACACAATGACTAAAAAGGAATTGTTAGCAGTAGTCTATGCTCTAAATAAATTTCAGCATTACATCATAGGTTATCCTATCTATGTTCATACTGATCATGCAGTAATCAAATATCTCATGAACAAACTTCCTATAATTGGTAGGTTAGCAAGATGGTTACTATTGCTACAAGAATTTGACATAACCATAGTGGATAAGCTTGGAAAAACAAATATCGTAGCTTATTATTTGTCAAGAATCAATCATCATGATAGTGATACTAATCTAGTAGATGATGCATTTCTAGATGAACATTTGTTTCATATTGCTATTAAAGTTCCATGGTATGCAGATATTGCTAACTACATTGCAGCTAATAAGACACTAGCGCATTTTTCTTATAAGCAGAGAAAGATGCTCATATAGAAAAGCTTCCATTTCTCATGGATAGACAATTTTCTGTTCTATACTGGACCTGATCAAGTTATGCGCAGATGTATAAGAGAAGATGAGATATATGACATTTTGCATACATGTCATAATGAGCCCTGTGGAGGATATTTTGCAGCCAAAAGAACAGATCTCAAAATCTTAGCCATTGGTTACTATTGGCCTACCCTTCATAAAGATGAAATCAATTATACAAGGAAGTGTGACCAATGCCAAAGAATGGGTCACCCAACCAAAATAGATGAGATGCCTCTGAATCCTCAAGTGGTGTTAACACTATTTGACAAATGGGGAATGGACTTCATCGGTCCTATTGATCCTCCATCCAATGGGAAGTCTTATATTTTGGTTTGTACTGACTACCTAACCAAATGGGTTGAGGTTAAGGCTATGAACCATGCTCGTGATGAAAAGGTTGCCGAATTCCTGTATGAAGAGATTTTTACATGCTATCGAGTTCCTAAAGAATTGGTTACTGATCAAGGCACACAGTTTACTTTTGACCTAATTTCAGAGTTGATGAAATGGTATAGCATCAGGCATCGTAGATCCAGTCCTTATAATCCACAAGCCAATGGACAAGCAGAAGTTAACAATCGTGAGCTAGAAAATATTCTAACTAAAAGAGTCCATTTGCATCGTCAGGATTGGAACAGTCGGTTACAAGAAGTTGTTTGGGCTTATAGAAAAACTTGGAAAACCACTACCGAATTCACACCATTTGAGGTTTTGTATGGGAAAGTGGCAATGCTTCCAATTGAATTTGAACACAAGACTTTAAGAACAGCCTTGACCTTAGATATTGATCTTCTTGCATCACAAAGAGAACACCTCCTGCATCTTAATTCTTTGGATAAAATGTGCAAGACTAATTTAGAACACACTGAACTAGTGCAAAAATAGAGAAAATACTGGCATGATTCTCATATCCTCAACAAATAGTTCAAAGCTGGTGACTAGGTATTATTTCATGATTCTCGCTTTAAGGATATGCTACGGAAGTTGCAGACATGATTGTTAGGACCATATCAAATCATCCATGTCTTTGACAATGGAACAGTTCAACTAACCACAATTGATGTTGTGCCTTTCAAAATGCTGATCAACAGTCATCAACTTAAGATTTACAAATAGCCTCAAACAAAAGCCAAATTCATGGAACAGTTCAAAAAATCGGATCCAACAACAACTCAAGTATCTTTTCCTGTAGTTTCACCTTCTGCCTGCTCCTCTTCAACATTGATTCTAATTTGCATGTCCATAATAATAACTTTATGTTTGCATAAATTCCATTTTCTTTTCATGATATTTCTTTCCATTCATATCTTAATCTTCCATCCACCCACCCCACTCCATTTCTTAATCTTCCATCCACTCACTTTCTACATAATTAAGTTTTTGTGTTTTCAATCAAATCTGCACATGCTGATGGATGCTATCATTTACATTATTTCCACCACCTTTTTGGAGCATGTGACAATCCACTTGGCAGGTATAAACATTTACAAACTATTATTCATTTATAAGTTTGCAGATTTTGTTAATTATATATAATACTGCATAGTCTCTATAATTATGGCATATTCCAGTCCCTCACCCATACTAGTCTGACAAGTGAGGACACTTGTTGTAAAATTAGCAGGGGGCAGGGGAGTGTCATACTATCCAATGACATGCTTGATTAACTGTGGTGATTTTTTGAAATCTTGGAATTTCCCTTTATTAATGAAAAATTTTTGCCATAAGTATACCATGTCAAGTGTTGTACTCCCACTTTCTGAATGAATTTTTTTTTTTTTCCTTGTTTGTGCCAAATTTTTTGTGCTAATCCATGATGTGACCTATTTTTAAAATTTTGGCATTTGAACCATGTTTCTGGATGGTTTCCACGCAACTTCATGAATTACTTTTATCTAAAGTTTACTTATGGCACATAACAATTCGTTATGGCAATTAATGTTCCCAAAAAGAAGTGGTGAAGCGTCTGAGAAATAACACAGAGTCTTGAAGTTTGCATTCAAAAAGGGAGAGAGAAATGGAGTAGCAGAAGAAGTATCAAGAAATGGGAGGAGGTTTATAGAGAAGAGAGTCGGTTGAGTACATTTTGTTGCTCTCTGATATAGAAGTAGTAAGAAGATTCAATGCATGCGAGTGGTTATGTTATTGTTTGAATTTAACAGCATATGCTGAAGAAGCAACTGTACAATTCACCAAGACATTTGATGAAGGTGAAGCTTCTTTGTGGGGTTTGATAGTAATTGCAATAGAAGAATGAATTGTAGAAGTAACAGGGTTACCTTCTTTTGGAGAGCATTATCCGAGCTCGCATGACACTAGGTCAGTAAGGGCCTAGTTCACTACCCCACATGACCCTCCATTGGATGTTACAAGGCAGGGGTGCAAGAGATTGTCTTTGTCGCCTTCATACCCTGACATAGCAATGCATGTCATCATGTATTTTACTTGTGAAGGCAGATTTTCTCACTTACATGCACACCATTTTAAGTTGCTTAGTTGTATAAGGCACAATATTGCCTTGAATCTTCCAAATTTTCTGTATAGTATGCTCTGTATTACTGTGGAAGAGACTCAAAAATGGAAAGATAATTCTATCACTCACCATGCCTTGATTAATTTGTTAATAGAAATGTCTCTTAGGGATGTATCCCTTTTGACGTGGAATGACTTTGTGAAATTTAAAACCCTATAACCCCAAGTTGACACTAGTGAATGGCAGGGTGAAAAAAATGTAGTTCCCAGTAGTAAGCCTGCAGAACAAAATATTGAGGGAGCTAAAATAGAAAATGCACAAGGGATTGAACTAAAATTTGCTTCCATTCAAGAGAATGTGCCTCCACCTGAGCAGGACATCCCTAAACCCACTACTAGTAAATCTTAAAGGAAATGGAAGTCACCAGAAGAAATTGCTGCTCAACAAAAACCTAGTCCTACAATTAAGCAACAAAAGAAAACAAAGAAGGTTTCTACAGCAACTAATCCTACAGTAGTGACACCGAAATAGAAAAGTAGGCAAAAGACAGTAGTACAAGAAGAAACTCCTTTACGGAGAAGCCCTAGAATGAGAGGGAAAATTTTTAAAGATCCTATATTGTCTAAAGCACCTGGTCTAGAGTCTCCTATGCAGATAATTTCTGACCATTCTCCCCTTCACACTGAGATGAAAGAAGCTTCTAGTAATCCTCTTACAACATGTGAGAAAGAAATTAACGAAACCTTAATGGATTTACCAGGTGTTTTAATCCATGAGAATCAAGTAGATCCTGAATGTCATTATTTGAATACTGCTTTAGTCCATATAAGTCAACATGGATCAATAGTTTGGTAGAACATCTATGGAGGGAACTGAAAAAGAAAAAGGATTATGAAGAGGATAACAGTGTCGTCACCTTGCCAAAACTCCTTTTCCAATTATATGGACAGCATTTATTTGCTGAAGCACTATGGAAAGAGGAGAAGAAAGCAATGAGCAAGATCATAACATCACAAAATGAGGAGATTGAAGAATTGAAAGAACAGCTAGAAAGATAGAAACAGTGCATAGAACATGCACTTAAATTAGCTGATCAAACTCTTGTTTGCAGACCACCTCCTTGAGTATATGCTTTTTGTTTGGAAGAACAATATCTTTTGCTTCAGTTGATGTTAACCCTCAGAAATGTAAATGCAAAATTCAAAACCGCACAAGAGTTTTATGAACTGTATCAAACCTTACCACCATGGCAGCAAAATCTATTGTGTGAGTTGTATATTCATAATTTTGTCATTCCTACAGAAACTAAGTGGAATCCTTTTCTCTATATAGGAATGTGCATTTGAAAACTTTAATGTCATGGATGTCTAATGAGGTGAATTATGATAGACAACTGGTTAATTACAGAGATGAGGAGAGAACAAAACCTTTACCCTTGAGGGTAGAAAGTAAACAACCAGAAGAAATGCTTCGAGACTGGTTTACATTAACCTATGGGAAGAGTAATCCACAAGTTAGAAAGAAGGTATTTGTTGCTAGAGCCGAAGTGTATGCCAAATATGAAAACTGGCCCTACTTTGCATTCCAGAGAGCTATGACTGGAGTAAGAAGTAGATGGGCACGGTTACCTGATTCTCTCAAGAAATCAAAGCCACACAGTTCTATTAATTTGGAAGTAGTACTATATAGAGTTCCAAAATATTTATAACTAAGAAAGAAACTAATGCTAGAGCTATGGTGTCCTTTGACCATGCAACCTCCAATGCTTTTATGGCCCCTGTATGATATTGATGCTAAAAAACTTGATAAGTTGCAAGAAGACCACAGGCGAGAAGTATGGGAAAGGACCAGAGGATTCTATTACACCTTCAAGAGTAGTAGAAAGGGAAAGATAAAAGTTGGGGAGCTCAAATATTTGACAAAGAAGTGTAATGCTTGAGGACAAGCATTAGTTTAGCAGGGGGCAGATGATGAGTCTAAAAAATGCCTTTATTTTGTTATGTTTAAGATACTTTGTGATACTCCGTTTATCCTTGTTTTAACACTTATAAGCCTATGTTTGATAAACCTTTGATGATTTATGGGGTAGAAAAACTATGTCATCTTTTGCCTAAATTATATCTAATATGCAGTATTTAATATAAATATCCAAATGTGCATTCTTATGCTTGAATTTAGTTTTGATGGATGTTTATTTGCAAATATGTCTTATATCATAACTAACTTGATGATAAGGATTAAAGGATGAGCAGAGGAATCTAGAAGTTGGTTGCCAAAAGCATTCAAGGAGAAATGAGCATCAAGGAACAACCATGAAAAGGAAGTTATAACCACTCTAGGAAACATGGCAGTGAATAAGGAGGAACTTTTACGAGCCATTGCCTTCTCTGCATTTACATTGTAACAAGCGGATTCTGAGACTTCATTGCTCCCTCCTCATTTTTGTTATCCTTCCTTTCCGCTTTCAATTGTTCTCCTATATTCTCTCCTGCAGACTTAACTTAGGACAATTACTTTTTTGTTATGTAATAAAGAGTAGATTCCCTATATATGTCGGGATTGACTCCTATGTGTGAAGTTTTGGTTTTTGATAAGTTTTATCAAGTAAGAGAGAACACTGATTCACAGCTTGTTGTAGTTGTGTTTTACAATTCTGAATCATGTAATGACTGATTAATGAAATGAATTAGTTCTCTTTAGCTTCTATCCTGCAATTGTAGATTAGAGAAGCCAACCAAGGGGGCCCACTTGGAAGGTGGATTAGATTAGGATAGAATAGATTCATTTTACTTGCATTAGCAATATTTTAAGTAAGACATAGCTAGTTAATTCTTTCCTGTAGCATCACACTTCATAAATGTTCCTGCAGCATCTGCAAGAACAGACTAGCAGATGAGTCAAGATGGAATCTTTGTTATCTTGTCATTATGTTTACAACATTCATAGATTCAGTATTTTCCTTTCCACAGCAGTAGTGTAGTTTCCTTCCTTTGCATTTTTACTTTCCTACAGCACAAGCATAATGACTCATCAAGGTACCTAGTGCACATACTATGCCGACCATTTCAAGTATACGTCCTTGGGTTGACAATCTAAATGCACCTTATGGTAGGGGAAAAGTAGTCCTTAGCTTGAATAGATTATTCCTAAGCCAAGCCTAGCACATGACTATGGAACACCTATTGTGAGGCGGTTTGGGGTTTAGGAAGGCTTTTGGATTTTAGATATTTTATTAAATATTTAATTCAATAAAATGGGAGTATGGAATTAAATTGAATAGATTTGATGATTTATCCAATTTAATCGAGGAATAGGGATTTAATTGATAAATTGATTTTGGGTGATCATTTGATTTTATCAATTGGACTATAGTTATTTAAATTAATTAATTAACTAGGGGATGACAATTAATTAATTAAATAGTAAATATTTAATCAATAATGTCTTTGGAGATGACTAAATATAATTACCTATTGATGTAATCAGATTTAGGTGTCTACAGTAGCAACAAGAATAGAGTGTACAAGATGCACAATTGTCAAATGTCAACCCTGAACAAATAACAAGTGTGAGTATTAAAATTATCATAGTAAAGGATGCTTTTGATCTCACGAATCTAAACATGAATCCCCTAATAGAGGAAAGCTTGAAAAAGATACTTGATCAATCTACACTACTGACTAAATTGTGTGACAACCCTATATTGGTGAGTGTAGATGAAATTTAGAAATCAATGACTAACACTATAAGGGAGGAGGTGAAAACACAACAACCACCTACAATTACCCCTAAAGTCACTAATGTACAATCTTTAGATAAAGTATCAAAAGTTTCATCAGAAAAGGTTGGTACAATTGGAGAGGATAAAGTGGAAACTCAAGAAACTATTAAAACATACAGTCAAACAGGTTAGATAGATTCATCTACACCTCCAACACAAGTTCAAGGTACAATTCAAGGTAATGTGGTAGAAATGGAAAAGCTTGAAGAGACTGAGTTGACACCCAAGCCAAAGGAGCTAGTAGCAATTTAAGCACTGGTAACTTCACTAGAGTTTGACACTCTTTTCACATTATTCAGAGGCCGAGCATAGATGCAACACCTCTGCAATTCTTAGTGTCAATTCCAAGTTCATCTAAGGTAGAAGAGGTAATAACATATGGAGATGTAAGCCTAGATGAAGAAATTATTTTTCCAAAATATGATTATGCCACAATGACAATAGAGCAAATGATTATACTTCAAGAATCCATAGCTATAAAGAAACATCAAGAACTACTCAAAAAGGAGCATAGGTAGAAGTGAGCTTTTCTTAATATTAAAGACATCTTCATAGATGCATTTAGTCTACCTACTCTAGATGAAACAAATCCACTTATTGAACAATTAACAAATATAGTGGAAAAGGTAAGTGATGCTGACTTTGATACTAATGCAAAATTATTAAAATGGACTAAAAATAAATTTCAAAGTAAAGTGAATGAGAAAATATCTAGTGATAGAGCACTTAAATAATTGCATTGGCAACTAAGGTAGAAAATGTGAAGAAGGTACTTGAGAACATTTTCTCTTAGTACACCATACTGTGTAATCCTACACTCTTCACACAAGAGACAAGGAGTCACATTCTAAGCTTGGAAAGTCAAATTAATTCATCAAGTGCAAAATTTCCCATGACTCCAAGTCAAAGTGAGAAGCATTTCAGGACTTTATTGCAAACCTGGATTGAGTTAGCAACACTATCTATAGATAAAGCCAACATAAGGGCCAAACTAATAAGCATCCAGACTACATTGACTCCTCACATGGAGATTTTGCACAAGGAGTTAGGCTATACAGAGACTCTTGTGAAGAAAGACCCCAATCTTTCTATATTAGATGGCCTAGTTCACCTTGCTGCCAAGTTTGCCATCCAAATTAAGTCTTTGGAGGTAGCTTGTGACAATTCAAATGACACTCTTTAGATTATCTTTGAGATCCATAAATATTTCTTGGAAAAACATAATATTGGTGTTTAGCCCATTGACATCGATGTCAAAAAGGGGGAGAAAGTTAGCTTAAGAAAAGGAGGAGAAACATAGCTAAGCCAAGGAAGAGGAAGAGCATGGGGGAGCAAGAAAAGAATAGCAAGTATAGAAAGCAAGTAAAAGAGTATTAGTTAAGGCACATCTACTTAGTATGAGTAACATTTTGAGTACAAAACCCAATCTAACAATACAGGGGGAGTTAGAAGAATTTGAGGTATAATTTATTAAAAAAATTGATATTTTTGTAATTTTCTATAGAAGCCCAACAAGATATATGTTATGCCCATAAGAATAAAAATATTAATGCAGGACCTCATTTCACAAGGGAATATTGTAGATCTATGAATGGTTTTAACTAGTGAGTTTCTATACACTTAAGTCATTTACTTAGTTCATGTCAAACAAGTAGTATATGCTAAGAACAATATGTATAAGATAGAGCATGTTGAGTCCATAGTGAGTGTTGTGTCACTCATGTGCTGAGTGACTCAAATATCAAGCAGGCAGTAAATGCCAAGTGATTCAAGAGTTGAGTAAGAAATGCATGTCGAGTCATTCAGATACCAGGTAACATAGTTTTGTCATAGTTGTTTGTATTGACACAAACTACTATGTAAACCATTTTTGAGTTGACTTATAGATTGAATTATGATATTTTGGTGATAAGGATGAATCTTAAGGTTGATTCCCTATGAAGTACATGCATCTAATTAGGTAAAGGGAATCTTTAAGTAGAAAAATAGATGAATCATAGTTGTTGATTCATACCTAACCCTAAGTCACCTAGATCTTCTTAAGGAAGAAAAACCCTAAACTTCTTATGAGCATGAAAGGGAATGAATGAATGATCAAGGAGAGTTTTGCATGTGCAATCCAAGACATTCATGGTGGCCAAGGTAGAATGATCTAAAATTGCATTGTAGAATCAGTTAAAGGAGAATAGAGGAAGGAAATTGTGATCAGTCATTAAGCACCAAAGTACTAACCACAGGATCAATGCTTAAATCCTCTAACAAGGTGCTTACCTTATTGTGATTTGAAGTCCTTTAACAAGGCACACTTTTAACAAGGTATTGAAATAATTTAATAGGGTAAGACCTAATAGTCTTTTTAAGCCTTTAACATGGTAGACCTTTCATAGGGTAGATCATGTCTCATGATCAAACATTGTAACCTTCATTGGATACACTTTATTATTACAGTAGTGAAGATTTGTGGGTGTCATCCCCACCCCAGTTTTACCTTCTCATTGGAGGGTTTATAGGTAATCATATATTGTGTCATATATGTGTGAATGCTTACTTTTTTACATGATTTAGATGTACATGCTTTACATGGTATTTTAGTTTACTTATTGAATGTATGAGATGGATGTGTGGTGAATGTTTTATGGGTAAAAGTTTAAAGCACTAATTCACCCCCACCAAAGTTTACCTTTCCTATTTGTAATTCTAGTAGATTTGTCTATGAAAGATAATGATCCAAAGAAAATAGAGTAAGTTGATGAACCTAAGAAAGTTGAATCATCTAAGGAAGTTAGACATGAATTTAGATGTAGATGTTTCATATCAATGAAGTCGATCATATGAAAAGAGACTACATAGGTAAGTCTTATAAACCTATTACTAATTTTTATTGTTATAATTATCATGGTTATGGCCATAAAGAAGTAGATTGTAAGAAATCTAAGTTTGATAATAATAATGCCAATAGTAGAATGTTTAGGAATACTAACCCTATAGGCAATTAGAGAGGAAGATCATAAAACATATCTAATGATGGAGATAAATCTAATGGTAAAAGAAAATAGTTTGTATGTTACTATGTAACAATCCTAGGCATATTGCAAGGAACTACAAAGAACCTAAAAGTTAGAATGGAATCAATCAGAGAAGGAATTAACTTATAAGTTAGTTATGCAATAACTTTGGACACACAACAAGATTTTCTAGAATGGACAGAAGGAACTTC
Organism: Cupressus sempervirens; assembly: GCA_028749045.1. Taxonomy (NCBI): domain Eukaryota; kingdom Viridiplantae; phylum Streptophyta; class Pinopsida; order Cupressales; family Cupressaceae; genus Cupressus; species Cupressus sempervirens. The sequence continues at coordinate 599,409,006 of CM053784.1, read as the reverse complement.
AATAGGAATCCTAATTATAGAAGAAACAATAACATAAATGATAGAAGAAATGATAATGGAAGTAACAATAGTTTGAAGGAAGTAATTAAAGAACATATTGATGAATTTAAAGAAGCATTTGTGAAATCTATTAATCTAGAAAGTTCTCATACAGTTTTGGAAGAGCAGTATTTTGATGCACCTAATAGAAGATTGAAATCAGTATTTGTTTATTAAAAATCCTATTTAAATTAAGCATTTCCAATAGAGGCAAAGCATGAGTTAATCAAAACTAATGCTAGAATAAAAATTAGAAGTTGTGCAATCAGTAGAAGGTAGACAACATAAAGAGGAAGCTATGGTCGAGTGTGCAAGAGTTTCGATGATCGCAGTAAGTTGTACGGAAGAAAATAAGTTTATTGGTAATCAGTGAAAACTTTTGAAGATGAAGAAGATGCTCATTTAATATGAATTTAGATTTAAAATGATTTTAGGATTATAAGTAATATATTCAGCACCATTTGATCATGTGAAGAGTTTGGAGCAAATTTGTGAGTGATTTGACAATGAATTCAAGTCTAAAGTGAAGCATTAAGTGCAAAGTTGCAGAAGCCTTAATACATAATATTAAAGGTATTTTACAAAGCATTAAGTTAGAATTTTCACTATTGACAATTATTAGTATGGAAAGCTAGTTAGTTTGTGACATAAGTGATAGACCTAGGTATAAATTCAAGAAGCACCCATTTGTTTCTCTTATTGATGATCTGTTAGGAGCATTTTCTCAAATCTTGCCAAATGTACTTCACATAGAAGACATTAAAAGCTACATTCATTATAAATTTGAGAGTGTTAGAGATGAATATATTCACAAGGATTTAGTATTTATGTGTAATGGAGACCTAACCCTAAAATTTGAGTATGCATATCTGAATGAACTAAACTTGATTAAGTATGTGTTCTATATGAAATTCGATAATGATGAGTAGAGAAAAATTATTCAAAGAAGAGTTCATGAAGAAATTTTTTGCATAGGTGATGTACCTATTTTAATTGACAATGACCTAATTCATAAGGTCATAGGTTTAAGCAATGAAGGTTGTAATCCAATAAATGATAGGAATGTAAGAAAAATTGCCAAGACAAACTTGATGACTAAGTTTGATGGAAGGAATATGAACATTGACTTGATCTAGGAAAATGGAGTCAGAGTATTGAGCAAGATTGTAGGATATAAACTAAACCATAGTTCTAGAGTGAACTCAATGCCAAGGGGATTTTTACATGTGGCTTATGTAATGGTAGTTGAGAAGAAGAAAGTAAACATGTACAAACTTATCAAAGTGTAGTTGTTGGATAACATTGTGAAGTTGAAGAAATTGAAGAATGCAATTTTTAGATTTGAATCTCTATTGACACATGTTTTTTTATGCAACTGATAATTTCCCTAGCATAAAAAATTGGGATAGTAATGAGTGTTCTATGAATATGGTCACACAATTTTATAAGGCAAGACTTGAAGATGTTAGATACAGTCAAGACATTGGCAAGATGATGAAAAGCTTCTAATATAAGATGAAGTAAAGATATGGAATCCCTCCCTCTATGGTGGAGAAATACAAAGATGAAATATGTTTCATGGTAGAGATTGATACTACTTGTATGGAAGCAGTGGAACCTAGAATAAATTTTATTGAACCCATGGGATATGAAATGAGCAAAGAACTCATTGAAGATTACACAAAGATTATATTGCAGTCTAAAAGGGACACTGAATGTCAAAGTTGGGGTACTTGTGAAGAAAAGATAAGGGAAGTTCTTTTTGAACTTCACAGTAAAGAGATCAAAAAGAATGTAGAAAAGAAGATACAATCTATTTTGAAGGAGTCAAGCATGACAAGAGAAGAATTCAATAAAATCAAAGACATAGCAATGGAGATGAAGGATAGGAGGAAATCAAAGGTTTTGGTAGACACACCTATTCTCATTATAGCATCATCTATGGATTTAAAAGTAGTAGGATCTATTTTTAAAATACCTACTACAACTTATGCAATAGTTGCATAAGTACAACCAGTCATGGTACAATCTGGTCAGCAAAAGAGGAAATCTAATGATGTTGTGGTGACAGCAACATTTGTGTAGAGGAAATCTAAGAGATTGGTGAAAGTTAAGAAAGAACTAACACCATATCCTAAGAAAAGGGCCAAGCAAACCACCAATGGACCTGAAAATAGAAGAAAGACATTGCAAATCACTAATTCTAAGGAGTCCAATAAAGATACTAAATAAAATCCAATGGAATAGGTAGTTGGAGAAGGAAGGACACCAACTATTAAGAAAGCCTAGAAAACTAAAGTTGAAAATCCAAATATGCAAATTATAAATAATGACAATTTTGTTCACTTGAATAAGTATTATAGTTTGTATAGTAACATGGATAGGAGACAATTAAAGAATGCTATTGTAAGAAACATAATTTTGAGGACTAAGATATTTGTCAGTATTCAAAATAAAATACCATAAGATCTTGACAATAGATTATTAAATAGGAAGAAAAGAGTAGTTGAGGAAGACACCAAGCTGAGAGAGAATATGATTCAAAAATTATGTGAATTTGGCACTAAGGAGGACATAGAAAATATTTTGAAAGGCATTGAGCCTTTGTTGAAGAAGAGCATTTCTTCTTATTGGAGGAAACTATGAAGAGGTAAAGAAGGAAATTGAAGAAGACATAGTGAAGTATATGACTTCCATGCATAATGTTACCTAGGAAAGTGTGCATCCTAAAACAAAAATTCATGTATATGTTCAGGCCAGGACTCCTACTAACGATGAAGAAGACATTGAGGAAACCCAACAAACTTACTCACTTCCTCATATAGTTATTAGTATTGAATCCATGCAAGTGGATGGTGTTGGTGTTTAAAACGACTGAACAACAAAATGCTCAATACCAAATTGATAATACTCACATAATCTAAGGGTTAGCTACTTCCTATTAACAATTATATGTGTAAACCATTTGAATCCAACTTCAAAAAAACCAAGAATGGCTTTCTACTCTTTAGGCTTTGTAGAACCAAGGTGGGTATACATAGGGGATGATTCAAATGCATACTATTATATGAGAATTATATTAGTTTCATTCTGATTCTCATCTTCTATCTCAGACACATACATATTTTATCCATTTCTTAACATTCTTAGATTCATATGCATCCCTCATTAGTAGATTTGGTCATAATTCTCCTTGGGTTTACAAATATTTTTGGAAATAGCAGCTACCTAAGACTCAGAAATTAGATATAAACGAGTGCTGAACAGCATTCACAACCTTGAACAAAATGAAATAAAATTGATTTTGATTTAATGATTGGTTGGATATGTAGTGGTAGAATTTACTCTCACTCACCTCTGGTTTATGTGACCAGTGCCTTATCCATTGGGCAAAAATTTAATTATTGATAGGAGATCTAATTCAAATAACTTGTAAATGAATCTATCAATTGTAACCACCCATTTCCATTCTTAATTCTTATGAAATATCTATTTCATAAACTCATAAACTCTATTGATTTACTAAAGCATTTACATAATTCCTTGAATTAAAAGCAACAATAGAACTAGTATACAACCCATCCAGACTACATTCAATCAATTAAACCTTATTCAAATGACTTCAAAGTAAACAAACTCATAAAATGGAGACAAAAATTGGTGACACGGATATAATGTAAGCACCCCTTTGTATTATCCTTTAAGATGATTGATGAAATGACCAAAAAAAACTCAATGAAAAGCCCAGAATATCTTGTTGATTCTATCATTTCTATATATTATCAAAGAGTACAGAATTGAAAGTAAACTCAAAACAACTACATACAACTAGATCAATTGTACTTTTCTTGAGAGAAGCAAAAATAATACAAGCCTTCGGACCAATCACAATGCCTTGAAAACTCATTTATATAAGCATGAGTTGCAACAAGCAAAGGGAAAAATGTGATTGACAGGTGCCCTCTTACAACAAGGAATACAACAAACTTTTCAAATATCTTTGTACCCTTAATCACAAAAAGAAACAATAGAAATAGTTGCATATGACAGCTACAGCATCAAATCTTCAAATTTTTTCCTCATCTTCAACTGCCCCCTATTGGTAGAGCCTTTATTTTTTTGATTGCATCTCATACAATGACTTCACTTTTTGTTGGCCACTCACATGCTTTTATGTTGTTAATTCACCAACAAACTTTTTCCCACTAGCATGTGTGACTGCCTTCCCCTCTATTATGAATCTATTCATTTTAGTTTTAATCTTGAACAGAGTATCAATGAGTTCATTGAAAGCAAAATCATTAGTGTCACCTTCAAAAATGGATACTACCTATGGCAAGTTTATAATATGGTCAAAAGAACTAGACAATTCATTCCAATCTTTTATTTGGCTATCAGAATTTAGGATACAAAGAATTAAGGAATAAAAACCATTGATCAACACTTTCATCTTATTCTAAATGATTGTCAATTTTCTTGTAAAGAATTGTAAAAAATCCTTTAACAGAAATGACCTTATCAGGAAGGTCTAGCTTCTTAGCTAACAGAGGTATCAATCTATCAAAAAATTGCACGTATGGTCCCCATTGCTAGAAAATGGGGTCAAGCCAAATTATTGCTTCTTTGCACATTTTCTCAATAGCTTGCAATTGGTGAATGCATTATATGCATCTTGAGAGATTCTCTTCAAGATGCCTACCTTGTGATTTAGCATACTCAGCATTGCACCTCTTTTTGGTGCATTATTAGATTGAGAAATCTCACCTACCACATTTACCACTGGTACTGTCACTAAAACTGTTACCTCTATGGGTATATCCTCTATTTGGACTTCTAGTTCAACAGTGTGCCTAACCTCTTCCACAAATCCTTGTGCACATTCTACCTCTATTGCAATTTTGAGTTGTTCCTTCAAAGATCTAACTTCCTCTTCTAGGCTCTAAACTTTTCCCTCCAACTCTTCTATTCTCTATTTTTGCACATAGCTTGTTTTAAGCTCTTCTTCATACAACTTGCTAACATCTAGGCATTCGTTATAGGCAGTAGCAAGCCTATACTCAATCTGATCCATCTTTGCCTCATTCATGAATGCAAAGTGTTTAACCATGCTGGAGATATCTTTGCCTATGGTATTGTCCAATGTCCAAACAATAATATTACCCTAAGCAGTCTCCTCTACATTCATCATTTTAGGTTTGTTAGTGTCAGGGGCAACACTCCATACAACTAGGGTCTTAGTATCTATACTAAAACCTGACCCTCTCTTCAAACCTTTGCTACTGTTGGCCTCATAACTTATTGCCTTGTCTTGCCTCCTAATCAAGTCAAGTACAAAGGCTCTTTCAATGTCCCATCCTGGCATTAAAATCATGCCACTTCTATGTACCAACTCCCTAGCTTTTGCAAGGGTCATTGTCTCACTATCTAGATCATATGCCAGCAGTTTATCCACTAATTCTTTATTCTTCTCAGGATCTTCTCCTGGTATAAGGCTCAATGTGAGCTCATTTTACTTAATTTTATATAAAAAACTTTTAAACTTAGATGATTTAATGAAATCATCATCTTCCATAAATTTCTCAAGATTTTATGAGTCTATCATCCAATCTAGAGGCTGCAATTTGTAAATCAGTAGAAGCTATGCCTACCTCTATTGCCCCTCTCATGCAAGTAATTCTACCTAATATTAGCAAAATACTGATCATTGTCTAGTATGAATTGTAGGGCTCTACTCACCACCCTCTCTAGGATATGCATGGTTTTCTATCTCTTGTTTCCTTTAGCCACCCATGTAGAAGATAATGGTTGTTCCTCCTCTTCAACATCAATTTCCAACTAGACATCAGGCTCAAAGGATTCTCTATTCACTTTGCCTCTTCTCCTATTGGCTCATGCATTTGGGACATAATATAATCAAAATTCTCAACCATTTTCCTAAAATTCCTAGGATATGGGATCTCTGTGTAAAAACCCTTGAAGTTTGGGTTGGTCCTTTTCAAGGCATCCTCCACCTTTCTGATTTCACCATACTTTCCCAGTAACTCATCAAACTCCCTTGTTGCTACTATATTAGCAATTAAATCTTCCACATGGATAGGTTTGTTGGGAGGTAGAATATAACTCCTAATAGCCTTTACCTCATTGGTTACATAATTGTGTGGGTCATACATTCTATAGGGTCTAGTGGCAAATTTATATTGGCTTAAATATTCACTATGCTCCTCATAAGAATTCTTCCTAATTATAAAATCTCTTACTTTAAAGCATCTACAGACAAATGTAGGTTTATGTAGGGAAGGAGGAATCATCTCTTTATTCATCAATAAAAATTTCCAAAAGAATTCAATAATAGCTAACCTAAGAGGTAGATATTTGGGTAATATATGAGGTGGTTGTGGGCATGCATAAAATCCAATCAAGGTACACTCCATAAACAAAAATATATCACCCCAATTATAGTCCAATTTCATTTTTTCATCCAAAAAGGAAGGTCTGAGTAATGTTTTCAAAACATTAGGGGCCCTCAAAAGGTATGATCTACCATTCTCATGATCATAGCACTAAACAAATTGAAAAATACAATTGCATTTTAATAATGAAATTTTTTATCCCAAATATGAGTCCATAATTGAATAGGCAACTTGCCAAATTCATTAGACATTTGATCAATGAAGTCCTAACTGATATAACCAATGTTCTTGTATAGGATAAGGTGCATTAGCAATGAGTAATGATGAAATTTGAAATCCTTCATCTCTCCTTTCTTGGCATTCACATTCTAATGGTGCATGCTCTCAATAATGAATCCCACATAATCATATTCCCTATTGTGAAAAGGGTCTTGTATGTCACATGCCATTAAAAACAATGAGCCATATACACAATCCTCTACCCCAGCACTTCCCAAATCTTTGTGTAATCCATACACTATATTCTTAAAGTAGTTTTTGAATCTACTTAGTGGCAAATGATCTTCTACTTTCTTTGGTATATGCCTTGCCTTTATAACATTGTAGGGGATATGGGGTAGCATCACACTATTTAAATAATGAGTTTTATTTCTCCCAAATTTTCCCTATAAATCCTCAATATCTATGGGTACATCCATCTGCCCCTCCAAACCAAAAGCTTCTATGAAAGAAGTCCTATCAAGTGTACATAAAATGCTCCCATTATTTCCATGGAATGACCTCGTGACTAGATTATATGAGTTTATCAGTGCCTTCAACAAATCCACATCAACAAATACCTCAAGAAATATTAATTTTTCCATATTCATGTTCCATGGGTTGCATACTAGTACATTTTTAGTTATGTTTTGGTAGAAATACATAAACTGATTAAACCCATCGACCTTAGGGCACATTGCATCTCTACATAAGAATTAAGGGTCTTTAAAAACATGGTCATTAGCTAAAATCACATTGGATGACCCTGGGAGTATCCTCATCCATTCTTATGAATGTTTATTTGGCTTTCTGACTCGGGCTTTCTTTTTAGCCTTGGTTGCCCCCTTCTTCTTTTTTCCCTCCATTGTTACTTCAACAACATCTTCTCCTTCCTCTTCGACCTCTACTTCATCAGCAAGGATCTCTTAAACATCCATGTTAGCCATTGTTTTGTATAAATTTATATCTCAAACTCTTGCAAAAATGGCATAGAAAATCACAAAGCTATGGACATCTAAAGAATTTTTAGAATGGAAGACACAAGCTCTCAAAAAGGGAAAATACTCTAAACTTTTCATCAAATCTTTATACTTTAATCATGCAATCTACTAGCTTTAATAAATTTTTCATGCACGAGCTTTAATACCATCCTTGTAGTGTGTTAGCAAAGAATGTCAACCATGCAATATGATCTTGAAGTACCTTTCCTCTTTTTATTTTACTTGGATACGATGAATTTGTCCTTTTTCTTAACTGGCATGACACCTCAACCGATCTCCTTTTTCAAATTTGGTCTTCTGCTTATATGTTGAGCCCAAATCCTTCAACCTTCATAACTCCAGAGATGCAACTATCAAACCCTTATGCTTGTATGAAAAAGCTTCAGAAAACTTCAAATGTAGAAGCATTAACCTTCTCTAAGCATGGATTTGCAATCTATTTTATACCCCTACGAGGTCTTCTTTATCATAAGATCTCAAACCCTTTCAATAAATCCTTATGTGTTTATGCTTCAACACATCTTTTACCAGCATAAAGCATTCATTTCATTTTTTATTTTACCTTTTATGCTCATACACCAAACCAATCTCGTATCCATGGAGAAATACGTGAAGCACCTATTTTTCCATATGGTACCCTTGAAAATGTAAGAACGTACGAGAAAACTTTTCTCTAAACAAATCAATGACCTAGATTAGATCTTAGAAAAAACATCACTATTGATTTAAGCACATGCAAAATGAATGACTTAAGTTACCTTCCATACGAGCCAGGCCCATCTGACATATGTGACATGTCACAACTTGATTCACTCTTCTCAGGGCCAAAGTGGCAATTTGGTAGGTCCCACGCGACACATTCCTCTTTATGAAACTACTTTATGGTTGTTCACAAACCAAAATAGCAGAAGCATATAGATGAAATCAAACATTGCTTTGCTCTTATGAGCTTCCCTTGCATGTAGAACTATAAAACTCATTTGATATTTCCATGATACACCTTTTACACCATGATAGTTCTTTACATCCTTATGCCATTTAGCAAAATGTAAGGGCATGAACCAAACTGATCCACCCTTCTACCCATCTGCTCAACTTGTCACTCATACCCTCGTAAGTCAATAAACATGACCACTTTAAATGTCATTATGCTCATATGCCATTTAGAAGAATGTATAGACAAAGGTATCTTAATGATAGGCTTTCATTGATATGATTTAACTCGTCATCATGGAACTGTAAGACAAACTTACAAAGTGAAAAAACCCTTTATGCACCTCACTGAAGGATCAATTATATGATCAAAAAGCTCCAAAGTGCATCAATTCATTGTTATGAGATACACAATCATATACCCATAAACCAAAAACTCCTTTATGTCCTTATGCCATACTAGTGAAACATAACCACAAAGATAAAGGCAAGAAAGTAAAATGCTCCTATGGGAAGCCTGAACACTATAAAACTATAAAAGAGAAGAAATTAAAAATTTTGCAAACCCTTTCAAAAAATTCAAGATAGACCTAGGGTTTTAACATACTTAGAACATTTTGGAGACTGTGCTGATGAAAAACCTTGAGAATTTAATAAAATTCAAACAACATAGAAATTAGGGCATAACTAAGGTAACACAAGATTTTGAAAAATGATAAGAAGAGAAACCCTAATCTGCAGGACACAAGGATTATATGATTTTTCACATATATTTTGGAATTTCTCTACACTAAAAAATTAGATCACCAAATGGTATGGACATAATTGTGGATACTAAAGAGAATCCTTTTACAGGATTTGGGACCAACATTGTTGCCAATATTATTGCTTATTCTAGCCCATTTGAAGAGGATGAAGAAGAAGAAAAGAAAAATGTAGAGAAGAAGAAGTTAGAGGAAAAGGAAAGAAAGAGAGAAGCAAAGAGAAAAGAAGAAGAAAGAAAAGAGAAAGAACTAAAAAGAATAGAAGATCAGAAGATGAAAGTAGAAGAAGAAAAAGAAGAGAGATTATAGAAAAATAAAGTTGAGGAAGAAAGAATTAGAGAAGAAGAGAAGGAGAAAATGAGATAATAGAATGAAAAGAAAAGTATTGAATTAAAAGTAGTCTCATTCATTCTAGCAGTAGTAGCAGCATTAGTAACTTTATTGCCTACAATATCTAATAATGACAATGATCAGAAAGGTTTAATGAGCTCTTTGAGAAAGCTACTTGAGAAGAATAAGTCTAAGAAGAATAAGTCTAAGACTTTGGAAAGAACATTGGTAGAAGCTCTAGACAAATTGTAGAAGACAGCATAGTCCACTATTATAGAACTAGACTTATAGAAGAAGGATAAAGAAATGATAAGATCTTTTGATGTAGAGTTCACCACCTTGTCTGATATTGCTTTAGTACAACCATAAACAACACATGATGCATAACTATCTAACACAGTATGCAACAATGTCAAGAATGATTTGTAGGCATTAAATGTGTGCATTAAAGAGCTAAGGAAGAGAATATATGAAGGTAAGAAGTTGTATGGATAATGTGTAATGTCATACAATCATCTATTAGAATTTGATAATCTAATCAAAGGTAAAACAAGTGAGCTTCAGATACTCACTATCAGATTACAGCAACTAGAGGCAAGCATTGAAGATATTGGAACAAAGATGGAGAAAATTCACAATGCTATTAGAGGCATTGGATCTTATAAGGAGAAGGTAATAAAGTGATTCTCTATCCTTAGAGAATATTTATCTCCTAAAGTTATCATTTTTCAGAGGCAATTGGAGGAGTATCTTGCAGCTAAGGCATCCTATGATAAATTTTCCTATACTAACTTGAGCATAGTGGAAGTGGCATCCTATACACTTTGTGTATTCATCAGTATAAATGATATAGTCAAGAAAAATGGGAAAAAGGATTTTAACAAGCCAAAACATGACTTTATGAATTGCATGTCCAGAATGTCAAGTTGATCAGAGGAAAGCAACACAATTTTTGTATAGAATTTTGACACATTTTTCATTGATGTCAAAGGGGGATAAGTACGTAAGGAAAATTGTATATGTACATGTTTGTATATGTAAGGGAGAAGTATGTGAAATTATATATGTATATGTGAGGGGGAGCTTAGCTATGTATTGTAAAGGAGTGATAAGGAATGTAATCATCCATCAAAATGTGAATAAAATGTTCAAGTTTTGAAGACAATCTTTGTGTAGTTATTTTTTAATTATTATTTTGTATGACATCATTTTGAAAGTTAGCCAATTTTCTCAAATATTTACATCAATGCCAAAGGAGGAGATTATTGGAAATATGGCTAGGTAGATATATTATTATTGTCATTTATGGCAACATATCCACTTTAGTATTTCATGATGTAATTAGAGTTAGAAAAGTGTCTAAGTGTTAGACAATTTGTAGCAGTAGAGAGATAGATATGGTATGTATAGATGAAGAACTTTGAGTTAACTCATACATAGTTGAGGAGTGATAGACAATAGTGTCATATTGATGTATGTCGTTGCATAGATTTGTATGGATAGTGCAACATAAGTTACAAAAGGATTACCAACACATGTAATTAACAGAGCAAAATAGAACACATTAGTAAATTGAAGTGTACAAATTAAGGAATTATTTTTGAAACAAAATAATTACTTAATCATGTTGGATCGACATCTTATGTGTACCCAAATTTATTTTATATTTGGTCAAGTGCATGAAAGCATCAAGGCTGACTAAGCAGAGTTTTGTTCATTTGCGAGATATAAGTAAAGATCATATCTTATGTAGATAATGTAAAGTAAGTATGTGATGTGAACCATAGTGAAGAAATCTTCAGTAATATGCAAGTCATATGTGATGTGAAATCTGATGTATGATCAGAGCAAGTGTAAGATATAATAGTAAGATAGTATTGTATGTATATTTATTCTTGTGAAGAAACTTAATTGTGTATTGCATGTTAGGGTAGTGGGATCTTCTTGCATTCATTGTAATTGCACTACCAACTCCTAACAGGGTTAAGGCTTTTAATAGGGCCTAATCCTCCAAAAAGGACTCAAGACACTATATGTACTCCATAGACTCCTAATAGGGTCAATATCATTAACAAGATTTTTTTGTTTAGTGGATCATCTTGTGGGTATCATCCCCACTAGGGGTTTCCCTTAGGTAGGATTTCCCTAGTTAATAAATAATTGTGTTATGAGTTCTCTCTATGTATGTGTACATTTATTGTTCAGTATTGTTGGTTTACTTTCATATGTAAGTCATAAAGTAATTAATAATATCCATTTGTGCAGAAAATTTTGTACAATACTTATTCACCCCACCTCTCAATATTATCTATTTCTAAAAACTCCAACCTACTCAGCCATAACTATCACTTGGCTTCAACTATTGTTCAACTTCTTAAGTTCCTTAACTTTTTGTTGCTCCTTCATTGACTGACTAGTAGTGATACTCAAAAAAGGTTAGAGTTATACTCAAATCCTTGTCATTTCACTCATACATCAATTCACTTGTCTTATTTACTTCATTTAATGATTAAACAACACATTATCTTGTCAATGACTAACTTATCAAGTACCCATTGTAATTCCATAATACTTAAATTCTCTTCTCAACAACTTTGACCAGCTCACCTTGTTATCTCCTTTTCAAATCCTCTTCATCAATCAAATGATATGGCACTGTACACTATTAGTAAATGTCTCTCTAGTAGGTTTCAAACAAATGACAACATAACAATTGTTCCAATTGTAGTTTTCAACAATAACATATCTTAAACATGCACATGCATAAATATTTCATGAGAAAGTCTAGATGAATTAATTCAATAAAGTAAGGAAAACCTTCACAAAAATGAGCTCAAAACATTGACACAAACACAACATTCAACTATACATGACACTCTAGGAAAGAGCCTAAAACACAACAGTAACTTGTGAGCCTCTCATGTGGGAGGTTTTGGATTCAAAATTGCTTAACACATGAAAATAATTAATTACAATAAATAAAAATAATTAATCTAGGCTTTGGTCATTTACCAATCCTAAAAACAAATTTTAAAAAGAAAACTATACCTAGGGAATTAAAATTTCACTCTAGATTATTCTAATTTAATAACACCATAATGTAAAGGTATAATTTTAATGTTCTAAGGTTAGTAGGAAAACCTAAAACAAACTAAGTCTTTCATACTTTTATTTTGTTGAGTTGTCATTTTGCATGATGCTTCATGGCATGAATCCTTTTGAACTCCTCTCATGAAAAGTCAATCTTGGGGATCAACTCCAAGGTTCTAGGTGATCTTGCAACCTACTAGAATCTACTTAGTTGAAGATAAATGTGAATGTTTATGAGGAGGCTGTTGCTATTTTGAATGAATTTGGATAAGATATTGAATTTGTTTGCTACTTCAAAATAAACACACATAAAGAGCTATTTTTTTGTATTTTTCTATTTTTCAATGAATGCAATCTAACAATGCAACTAATATGGATTCCTAATTTAACAAGGGGGTCAAAAAGAAAATAATGAAGATAATGTATCAAAAAAATCAAGCAAATAACATGGAAATAAAATCCTAGCAGACATAAGCTATGAAAAATAACACTTCTGTGAGTTAAGCTTTCAGAAAAATTAGAGGTTAACCAATGAAAATAGGAGCAATGCTTCCTTAATTCCACTGATGTAATCATCAATGGGAATTTAGAAACTATAAGATGTTTCAATTTTTATCAAATTGCAAGGCCACAAAAAGTGCACTCATGTGAGATGAAAAGCTATGTAGGAACAAAATGGGTGATCTCTTCTCGAACTAGATACATCAACGAAATTCATAAAACCATAGCAAACACCAAGATTAAAAAGATCACACAACCAAAAATAATGCAATAAACTTTTGGCTCAATAACAATTCCATGAACATGCAGTCACAAAAATATGACACACTTAGGCAAGAATTACTACACTCCAAATGCGAGCACCAAAAGCACATATTATTGCAAAATAATGGTAGCCTTGATTACATATTAAAATCCCATATTTATAAGAAATCATCTCCTCAATTTTTGTTGACAGTGATATATCTTCATGCAATCATATGCTTCTAAATTAATAGAACAAACTAATTATATACAAACTGACTATCTAACTGGTGCTTAGTAGGATTGCATCCATTTTTATATCATTAATCGGATGCATGAGCCTTTACATGTTATAAAATAAAGAAATCATGAGAGAATAAAAAGAAGAGAGCCTTTAGTTAATGTAGAAGTTTTTGGAGGTGTCAAAAATAGAAGCTCAACCTTCACTAGGGGTTTGTTAGAGTTAAATTGCTGTCAGAATGTGTTTTCGATGCATGGAAAGCTCTAATTTTGGATATGACAGTTAACTGTCAGTGCACCTCTAAAAAATGAAACTCAAAAGAAGTGCACCTATCACACCAGTACACCTCTAACTTCTTCAAAAAAAAATCCAAAAAATTGTTGTAAAAGGTGCACCAACGCACCTTTGAGGCCAAAAAATGCAAAATTTCACCAAGTGTCAAAAATAAAATTCTAGCTTCTGGGTTTTTTTCCCCTCTATACCATAGCTATGTCTAGGTACTTGCCCTTGAATTTTTCAATTATTTTAGTGACTTGCACTACATCTACTAAATCTAAGGCATTTTACTTATCCTTGATATTTTGGCTATAGTTGTCCACCTCTATACGGGTTTCTACAAAATCTTTGAGTTTTGTATCAAGCTCTAACAAAGCTTCTTCTATCTCAAATTCCTACTAGATATCCTCATCATTGGGAACTTCATCAAAATCCTTCTAGAATCTCTCAACTACCACCACTATAGGTATTAATTTCTCCCATGCATCATACTCAAAAATGTCTAGACATGCATCACTATAATGTCTCTCAGCTTCCAAAATTTTCTCTTGGGCTTGGTCCTTAAGCCTGTGAATCTTCACATGTAATGATTCCATTAATTTATTACTATCCACTATCTTCTCTATCCAATCATCTATTAAATCTAGTTCCTTTTCCATATATACATCCATGAGCATCTGATACCTTTGGCCTTTTATCTTATGTAACATCTATAGATCCTTCCCCAGGTATGCACCTCATCCATAAGACCAAAATCTTGATTCAAAATTGCTACCATTTTATCTACATTCTCCTACATGACATATAGTAGCTTAAGATTCCCTTAGATGATGAGTAAGCCTTTCTCCTCAAAACTTTCCCATCATTGTTGATAGGCACTCAAAAATGGATCCAACTGCATCGCTCCCCTATCTCTCCTTTGAATTGTTACATTTAGTGTCTCCTTGGGATTAGCAAGGTCCAAAGGGTCAACAACTTCACTCAAATATCCTTTTAGGATTTCATTCTATCATTAAAGTGTTATCAACTTTGCCTCATCCTATTCCAAGCTTCTAAAAACTTCCTCCATTCTAGTAGTGACCTTCAGCATCACAGTTTCCAAGGTTGTCTTCCCAAACAAAACTTCCTAGATCTGATAATCCCTAGGACTTAGTTCTTCAACATTTGATTCTAGAGGAGGGATAGCCACATGAGGAAAAAGGTCCTAATTATGATCACTCATGATGAAGGCTAATGCTTTTGCATCCTTTGGACATGAATTAGGTTTTCTTAGTACTTCTATTAGTTCCATTCTATCCTCCTCTTCGGTAGTGAACTATTGTTTCTTGTTTATGATCACTTCTTTTCAAAGCCACCTTGGAACATGCTATGCTAGGGACTTTCCTTTTGAGGATGAAGGAGTTATTTTAGCTATACCCTTGCCCTTATTGCTCCTCTCTGTGGTCTTTTCCCTTTGTGAAGGATCCTCATCTATAGTCTCTATATCTGTGGAGCCCACAGTTCACTCCTCAATGTCCTAGAAATTTTGTTAAGATTGTTCACTTTTTTATCCTTCTTTTGACACTTCCTTGGTAGATATTTGTTGTGGCTCTTCTTGATGTTCCCCTTGAACTTGTTCAATTTCTATACTAGGAGGCAAAGGGGTGGTCAATCCCTTGTCAACACAAGATGCAACCTATAACTGGGATGTGGGAACCATTTTGATTCCTTGTGACTCGAGGGGCATCTGAGTCCAATCCTATTGTTGAGGTTGATTGGTTGGCATGTCTCTAATCTTATCCCTGACCAACTCAATACCTATGGGCATAGAATTAAAATTTTACATCTCAAAGACATCAGTGCCCTCTATATACTATGCATCTATCTATTGTTGCATCTCATCCTTCAATGTAGTGGTTTAAAGAGGTTCATCTATGATAGATGGAGGCGTAACCATAGAGCTTCTCCTTCATTCTTGTTCTATTGCTCTGGCTAGCCTATTCCTTTAACTCAATGGTAGATTATCTTCTTTATCCTTATCACACTCTTCTTCTTCTTCCAGGATAGGTTTCGAGATGGATGGAAAAGGGAGTTTTAATCTTTCTTCTTTTTGGTACTGAAGGAGATGCTTGTTCTATTTTCCAAGGTGGAGAGACCTCTTGAACCTCAACCTCTGCTTCTATTTGGCTTGGTGCAACTGGTGGCACTTGAGGATCAACTTGGGCTTGTCTGACTCCAATATTCTCTGACCCTTGTATATTTTCTTCTCCTTGTTGTGGAGGTGCTAGGATTTCTCCCTCTTCAGGTTCAACTCTCTGAGGAGGACTTCTTTTCCTATTGCCCCTTCCTTTTCCCTTCTGAGCTCTATTATAACCAACCAATCTATCAATTTGGTGTACCATTTCTAGCCTTACTGGTGACTGAGTTGAAAAAGTAGGGATGGTGACCTTTTTCCCTCTACCTTTGGCTAGATGAGCTTGTGCATGAAAGATAAATATTTCAAGAATTGGATCAAGCCTAAAAGGTTCCTTGATCTAATCCTACATCATTTTAATGATGTGCCTCACCCTATGGTTGATATCAAAATTCTCTTCTCTATCAACCTCAGTATTCATAATGGGCCTTTCACCAATCTTATCCCTATTAAACAAAGGATCAAGTAGCTCCTCAAATTCTTGTTGCAGTATCTTCAATAGAATCTTTATCTTCAAGGCCTTTTCTGCCAAATACAAAGTTAGCCTACAATAATCCCTTATATAGATATCATAGCCATTTGTTACATTTATCCAATGATCCTCAATAGCTTCTTCATGCTAGAATTTTTTTTCTTGCAAAATATTGTACTCTCCTAATATTATCAAAACAAGGCCATGGAGAATAGTACTCTTCTAAGGGATATTGATCCCACTCACACTCAAAAGAAGATATATCTTGGTATCGATCTACCTAGAAAGGTCATATCCTTATAGGCCATTTCAAACATGTTTTATGCTACTTTCTAACTCTATCATATGCGGACAAGAGTTGTCAAGAGATCTCTAGGAGAACAAGTCTATCACTGGGATACTGTAATGTCCCTTTTCTG
This sequence comes from Cupressus sempervirens, assembly GCA_028749045.1. NCBI lineage: Eukaryota > Viridiplantae > Streptophyta > Pinopsida > Cupressales > Cupressaceae > Cupressus > Cupressus sempervirens. Next base: position 599,391,856 of record CM053784.1, on the reverse strand, counting down.
ATTTTTCATGATATTTTCAACTTCTAATCAGATCTTTAAAATCAAACAGCTAATATCCCAAAGATCCACCAAATTCCTCAAGAAACCCCAAATCGGGTATGTTGAAAATAGTGCTAAAAGCTTCACAACTTCACAAATTATTAATGAATCTGAAAATGGAAATTTTTACAGAAATTTCAGCAGCATAAAAGCCTACAAATTGACATTTCCAGATCCATATAGCCTTTACACAACAGCTCAAAAATGTAGGACCAAAACTATGCTCATCGGGCTCCCGAAATAGCACAAAATATGCCCGAAAACACCATAAGAACACTAATAATCTATCTCAGAAGTTTAATCACGTCCCAATATATATATTTAGATCTATTTTAACAGCTTAAAGTATAAAATACAGCAGCAACCAAAACTGATATGAAATACTCAACCGGAAACACCAAACTCTCACAAAAATACACCCGGAAACTCACAAATCTGCACTGTTCAGCACAAAGGCAAACTCTGTATGAGCATGCACATGGAATGGCTTCAAACTCTCATCCTTAGCCTTCCTGGAAACTTGCAAACTCCCATTTTTGGGTCTCCCTGGAAACCTGCAAACTCCCGTTCTTGGGTCTCCTTCTCCACAGGTTTGGCAGCCTCTGAAGAATAACAAAGAATGAGCAAAAATCAAGTTCTGGAATCCCCCCCAAAATGCCTCCAAACCTCTTTAAAAAGGGCATAACTATAACTCACATCCAAGAGAGGTTAATGAAACATATTTTAATAATAATTATCATTTATTAGTCCAACGGTTTCCAAAGATTAACTCCCTTTTTCCGAAACTTCACTTTCTTGGGCCTGCCTGTCTTAGCAAAGATTATTATTTTTTAATTATTTGAAAAGGGGACATGACAAGTCTTCCCCTCCCAAACATTGCTTGTCCTCAAGCAATGGCTGAACAATAAACCAATCAATCCTCCTGGATACCAAATGTAGTCATGAACTATACTACTACCAATTAACATAGACTCTTGCAAGATCCTCTGCAATATGACCAAGAGGAATCCATAATCAAACTGGCAATTATAGCTCAACCAAACTCCAAAATCACCATTACCATAGTAAAAAACCCATGAGACACAAACTCTTAGAATATCAAAACCCAAGTAAAGTGGACTACCAACATAGTAAATACCATCAATGCATTCCACTGGCCTATATGGAATGTACAATCCAACTCTGCAACAATGGTGAATGCTCTCAAATGAAACAATACCAAGTATGGAGAATCCACACACTATACAACTCCTGTAGTCAACACAACTCTGTAGATCATTGGCCATTGTCTCATAACCATAACTCCCATGCACCCCTGATGGTGAAAAGCCATCACAAGATAAACAACAAAAAATGGAACCCAAACCAAATTTTCCTGCCATCAACTCCTCAGCATAAGGATCAATTGTTAACTGATGTACATACCCTGCAATATAATGTTGATTAAAAAAATCAACCTCAGTCAACAGCTCACCATGAACAAGTGATACAACCCACTGTGACTGATCACTAGCTAAGTCAAGAGATGTCATAGCCAAAGGAGTAGAATCAATAACAACACCTGCTAAAGCATCACTCCAAAACTCCTGCTCTAAGTCATGTATTATCAACCTGTCAATTGCAGGACCTATCACCATGTCATGCCCATCACAACTCTCATCCCGAGGCATCAAACTATCCCATAACTGATGATAAGCACTAGGAACCAAAGTACATCTCTGTATCATCATCTCATCAACATGGTCATCAAAGGTAGATAGATGAGCATACCTCACAGTGTAATGCCGATAGAATGCACCAATCTCAGTCAGTGGCTCAGACTGCAATCCAGATGTAACTAACTGTAATCGATCATTAACCAAGTTGGAACTGACTACTACCTCTGAAGACATTGCGAAGGGAGTAGTATTACTAGCAGGAACCACGCCAACTGTCGACTCACCAACATCACACATGACCTTTGATACATCTCTAGTCTCTGTGCCTTCAGTACTAGAGGCCACCACCCTGTTAGGCATACAATAATCTGCTACAATACCCAACTCAACTAAACCTGACTCTAGTGGGAATGAACCTGATATGCCAATGTTAGTATCAAGGATGGATGCATCCCCATCTCCACTGTCTCTGACAATCTCAGCCATGGACATCCTCGAATCCCCAAACACCATAGCTTGTGACTGTATAGAATTAGGTAAAGACTGTAGTCGCTCTAACTCCATGGTCACCTTAGCCAAATGAAACTGTGACTCTTTGAGAGGCAACTGTGTACTCTCAAGAATCTCAGAAGTCACCTCAAGTTGCTCAGTAAGCTCACTCACCTCATCTTCCTTGGCCAACAATGCATCATATGCTGTACTACCCCACTCCCTAAGATAATCTCTATCAACTACCAACTGCATATAATTTTGTCTCAAAATCCGAATAGCCTCCCATAAAGAGTGGATCTCTGTCAAGGAAAGATAACTTCCTTCCTGCTCATCACTAGTAGGAGAACCCCATCCATAAAATGCTAATAACTGATGAGCAGCATCAAAATGTTGGCAAGTGATAGCAATGTCTTGGTCACTAACTCTCAACTGATTAGACACATGATGGCATTGGCTTGACTGTCTCCTACAAACCTCCTTTGATGCACTGTCTAAAGGAGTATCCTCAAAGTTACTAGTCTCTAGAGTATTACCATCCATGTCTCGTGAATCAACTCTAAAGCTCATATCAACATACAGAGTATCAAAATCTATAGCACTGCTATCCAACTCCTCTGTACCCAAAGAAACTAAGTCTTCAAAATTTCCCACTACATCCTCCTGGATGTCATCAATGCCAATATGATCCTGGGACTCATCTGTACACACTGCCAAATATGAAAGATCATCAACACATTCTAGCAAGTATGGTCGACTGGATATATGAACAAAGCCCAACACCAGTGTATAAAAACTAATACCAACATCAGACAAGATACTGGCACAAGAAAAGACAACACCGTGTAATCTGCTAATCAAATCCATGATAGCACCCAAACAAACACTACTACCAAAAAGTGTTAAAGATCTCCAGTCAACTAAATCCCAAACACCAATATAACAATCTTGAGTCCATATTCGTAAACTAGAATCAACTGGTAACTCAAGAAAACTCCTCACCTGAGTAATATGACCAATACCAACTAACTCCACATACCTATCATGATGAGATAATGTAGTGAAAATACTGTCTTCACACACCTTCAGCTGGCGGGATAAATCATGTGAAGTACTACTAGCCTCAACCTCATGTGACGAAGCATCTAACTATGCCTGGTACTCTCTCTCAAAAAAGTCATGAATGCTCAATGTCTGCTCATCTACACCAGGTATCTCACCATCATGCACAACAACATCCTCATAATCATCATCCTTGAGGTCAAATCTATCTATCACTCTTTGACTAAAATCATCAAATGTAGTTACCTGATCATGACCTTGAGTAGTCATTCCATGATACCACCAATCATAGGCTGCATCTTCCAAGTGTAGACTTGCAATTTGAACAACATCACTCTCCTTCATGGGGTTAAGTGTGAAGAAGGTCTGTAATTTTTGTAGCCATGCTCTAGCTGAAATTTTATTTGTTCCATCAAAAGTAGGTGCTATAAACTTGCTTATTTTATTTTTGAGCTCTCTTCCACTTATGTCAAGCTCCCTTTTGTACTCTTTCTTGGGCATCAAAGTGTTCATCATATCCACATATTCTCTAAAAGGAACTGAACTACGAAAGTCATCATCTAAGCCATTATAAGTAGCTCTTAATGTAATCAAGTTACCTGTAACCTCTTTGATAGGATTAATGGCTGGATTTGGTACTGGTGGCTCATCTGCAGGCAAGAAAATAGTTTTGGTTGATTTAGATGGTGTGGATTTCAGATTTCTTGGCTCCTCTGAAGTGCTCCCTTTCTCATTAATAGATGCAACTCCTTGTAGTTTTTCTGTCAATATTCGCAAAGCCTCTCTAGTTTTTGCCAAACTATCCACTGTTTGCTTCTGAGTATTTTGGATGTCTTGGAAGAATTTCTTTGCCATCTCATCTGGATCAGCCATACTTTTCCCTTCCTTGGATTTTGTACTTTTACTTTCAACTGGAGGTTTGATCAAAATTTCTTTATTCTTTTCTCGCTGCAAATATCTTTTTTCTCTTTCACTTAGTTGCATGCAACCATAAATTTTGACATGCAACTGATTAGAAGCAACATGCAACCACCAAATTCACCAAGAACTAACATGCATATGATTAGAAGTAGAATGCAACCATAAATTTTTACATGTAGCTGATTAGAAGAAACATGCAACCATAAATTATGACATGCAAAATCTGGGTAGTTGTCAAAACTAACATGCAAGATCTGGGTAGTTGTCAAAACTGACCTGCAACTTCTACAAACCCTCAGGCTGGCAAGATCATGGCTCTGATACCAATGTAATGTCCCTTTTCTGATTTTTCATGATATTTTCAACTTCTAATCAGATCTTTAAAATCAAACAGCTAATATCCCAAAGATCCACCAAATTCCTCAAGAAACCCCAAATCGGGTATGTTGAAAATAGTGCTAAAAGCTTCACAACTTCACAAATTATTAATGAATCTGAAAATGGAAATTTTTACAGAAATTTCAGCAGCATAAAAGCCTACAAATTGACATTTCCAGATCCATATAGCCTTTACACAACAGCTCAAAAATGTAGGACCAAAACTATGCTCATCGGGCTCCCGAAATAGCACAAAATATGCCCGAAAACACCATAAGAACACTAATAATCTATCTCAGAAGTTTAATCACGTCCCAATATATATATTCAGATCTATTTTAACAGCTTAAAGTATAAAATACAGCAGCAACCAAAACTGATATGAAATACTCAACCGGAAACACCAAACTCTCACAAAAATACACCCGGAAACTCACAAATCTGCACTGTTCAGCACAAAGGCAAACTCTGTATGAGCATGCACATGGAATGGCTTCAAACTCTCATCCTTAGCCTTCCTGGAAACTTGCAAACTCCCATTCTTGGGTCTCCCTGGAAACCTGCAAACTCCCGTTCTTGGGTCTCCTTCTCCACAGCTTTGGCAGCCTCTGAAGAATAACAAAGAATGAGCAAAAATCAAGTTCTGGAATCCCCCCCAAAATGCCTCCAAACCTCTTTAAAAAGGGCATAACTGTAACTCACATCCAAGAGAGGTTAATGAAACATATTTTAATAATAATTATCATTTATTAGTCCAACGGTTTCCAAAGATTAACTCCCTTTTTCCGAAACTTCACTTTCTTGGGCCTGCCTGTCTTAGCAAAGATTATTATTTTTTAATTATTTGAAAAGGGGACATGACAGATACCTTGGGAGCTTCTTGGGGTTAATGGTTGTGCTTGCGACCCTTAAATATATAAATGTCTTGAATTGGATATAATAAGCCCCTACCAGTATTATATATGCCACTACATCATCTGATACTCTCTTCACATAAACTCCTTCTATGAATCAAATTATAGAAAATATCAAGGCATTATTAATAATTTTGTATTCTTTGTTCTATTCTGAAAGTCTTTTCTTTACTAGCTGGGGGTACATGATATATGGCCATGCATTAGGATCTTGCACGACACCCCTCTTGTAGAGCCCAAGATAATCTATTGCTCTTGTAGCCAACAAGTACACCAAATAAAATGTCATATAAAACTTCCTTTTGTTCTTTGCTACCACCAATTGTTCACACAAATTCTTACTAAAAATGGAAGCCCAATCCAGTGGTATCTTTGCTTTTATTATTATTTCAATAAAGTGCACCATAAATATGTTTAGGTGTCTAGATGTTGGTAGACCCATAACTTTACTCAAGAGTATGACCAAATATCCAATATCTTCCTTCATGTACCCTCTTCACATGTCCACTTTGCTAGCTTTCTTTCTCAAAGGAGTCTTCTCTATGAAGTAGGGTGATTGAATAATCTTAGAGGCCTCCTCAATATGTTCCCAGTACCACCTTTCTACTTGCTTATAGGTAAGCCTAATAAATTGATCTACCTATGGAAGATGTAACACTTTCTCAATATTCTTCAATCGAAGATCAACAACAATTTCTCCTGTTATGCTCTTCACAACCCTCTCCTCAGGGAAAAAGTGTTTCACAAGTGTCATAATGAGTTTTGAAGATTGCACCAACACTAGGTCTAATGCTACATTGATGACTCCTAGTTGGATGAGTGTCAAAATAATTTGGGAACTCTCAGTGGGTTTGTTACAAATCTTCAAAAATTCTCCCAAATTTGTATGTCCTAAATCTATATCCCTAATACTTGAGTTGTCATCTTGAAACCATGACTTTTTTGGAATGCCCTAGAACTTGAACACTACAGGTTTTGGTGCCATTTTCTTGCCAAGGGAAGATGAAGAGGATGCCATTATATTTGCACAAAAGATGCCCATCAGTTTGGTTTTGAAGAAGGAGTGAATAAATTAACACTTAGAACTAATATGAGAAAAAAAACTCAAAACTTTAATTTCTTCGAGAACACTATATATCTAGTTTCAAAGTCCTAAAATGCAAACCAAATTGGAACATGACAAGGTGCACATCAATGCACCCAAGTATGTGTGTTGATGCACACCCAATTTTAGTGTTAGCTAATGTGTTTTTTGTAGGGGTAAATGGCAGAGGGGCAGACCTTGATAGGTGTGGGAAAGTGTTCAGAGATGCATTGTAGAAACAAAAGTTGGAGGGAGGTGAAAAAAAGAAAGTGAGGAGCTTGAGGAGGGTTAGGTTTATATAGACCCCAACTCCTTGGGGAGCTATAGAGCTAAATAGCTATGTAGCTATAGTAGCATAAAAGAAAAACTCTTCCTCCTTTTTGGTACATTAGCACACCTAGGTAGGTGCACTGGTGCACCTTTTTTCTTGCAAAAATGCCTCCTTGGTTAAAATATCTAACTAGACAAATGAGCTTCTCAATCAAAACTCAAACGAAAACTAGGGGACTAGGAATACATCAAAATAGACTCAAACCCTAGACTAGGGCTTTGAAAAGCCAAAAAATAAAGTAGGGGGTCCCCATTTTTGATCGAAATGGGGTGTACATTGTGCAACTAATACACATTTGTTACTTGCATTTTTTTATATCATTTTTATTGATAAGTTGTTAGCATGTTGGTAGGGTTATGAAAAAAGAATGAAGGTTTTTTGTGTAGTGATACCTAGAAAAATAACATCATCAAGCCCCTTTTCTATGGTAGTATCCTTTGGCAAGGTTTTTCTAATGTTTTTATTTTCCAAAACTGTAGGCATCTACTATAAATATGGAAACTCTTTGCTTGAATATCTCCTCTCCATTGTTGTAAATTTGTTCCCTTCTTATTTTTGTCAACTTACTAGTAAGATTCATGGATTTTTTGATGGAATTTTTTCAAAACCTATAGATTTGTTCTATCATAACATTGGTGTGCTCTTTTTTAATAGAAAATATTAAAATATTCTTTGATAACTCTATGTTTCTATTTCCTTTCTATTTGAGGTCATTGCTCTTTTATTGAAGGTTACTAGTTAGAAGTGTCTAATATCTTCTTGAAATGTTTTTGTAACTCCTTTTGATGTTGGAATGTGTGTAATACATACCCCTAGTGTACTTTTCATTTTGTATTGTTGGATTCTTTTAGGCCAAGTTGTATGGTTATGTCTTATGATTATCAGTACTTGTTTACCAAATTTATTTAGATGTTGTTTCATACTCAATTTATATATGTGTTGAGTTACTTAGTTATTTCATGTGTTCATGATTATTCTACGATAACACATGTATGTTTATATAGTGATTACATTTATCTCATGATGATAGTTAGATGAATGGTTTATATGCAATTCTATGGTTACTTACCCCATACTAGCATGTGTATGGTGTACTTGTTTGTTTTACTTTATGATTGACATTTTTGATGTGGTTGAGGGAGGGAGTCATAGTCACTTGCTAGTTAGGATCTAAATGATGCACCAATCCTCAACATTTCCTCTTTGGTTTAGATTATATGTGTATGTAAATGTGTGGATTTTATGCAAATAATAAGTACTAAGCATCGACTTCCTTGAATTCCCAAGCTGGGCATGCCCTATCACAGTATCTCAATGGTAAAAGTGGGGAGATAATTCTTGAGTCCAAACCCTAACCTAAGCCAATTATCCCAGAAAGTAGGACACATATCTTAGTTGTTTACTTGTCTAAATTCATCAAGTGGTGTGAATTTGTGGTTTTGACCTAGAGTTTGATTATATTCTTTGTCTTCAGTTGAGTTTTTGTATTTAGTCTTGTGGGTCTATAGTGATTTTAAATTATAACTAAATCAAGTTAACAGATGATTTAATCATTTAATTTAATGTAAATTTTATAAAGAAAATTCAATATTTAATTATATTTAATTAAATAAAAGAATTAAATTTAAAATATTTTATTAAAGTTCTAATTTATGTGTATTTATATTTATTTAATTTAATAATAATTTATTTAGGAGTTTCATTTTAATAATAAACTCTAAATAATATTATTAGTTGAATTAATAAGTATATTATTAAAAGTGTCTCATGAATTAATAAAAGAGAGAAAGGAATTGATTCAATAAAGTTTATTTTAATTAAAGTGCAAAAGTTGGTGCATGAAATTAAAATATAAAATATTAAGAAAAGGGGTTTCATGTGATTGCACTACTGAAATTACAATAGCAAAGGTAAACTTCTTGGTGGGGGGGGTGAATTAGTAGTTTAAAATTCTACCCACAAAAACTTTCATTACACATCCATCTCATACATTCGCTAAGTAAACTGAAATACCATGTAAAGAATGTACATCTAAAACATGTAAATAAGTAAACACATATGACACCAGATATGATTACACAAAAACTCTTCAATAAGAAGGTAAAACTAGGGTAGGGATGACACCCACAAATCTTTACTACTACAGTAATAAAGTGTATCCAATGAAGATTACAATGTTTGATCATGAGACATGGTCTACCCTGTTAAAGGCTTACAAAGATTGTTAGGTCTTATCCTATTAAAGGATTTCAACATCCTGTTAGAAGTGTTCCTAGTTAAAGGACTTCAACTCACAATTAAGCAAGTATTCTGTTAAAGGATGTCAGTACAGCCTGCTAGGACTACTCTATTAAGATATTTAACTAATTCACCTACTAGAATGATTTAGTGATGATCATATAGATAACACTTGATTTCCTAATAATAGATCACCTTGATATGGATGTATTCTTGATCCTTCTTGATTAGATTGTATTGATGTTGTATATTATCTTCTTTCCTCTATTCTCCTTTAATTGATTCTACAATTTTGTCTCTGTTCATAACTCCTTAGCCACCATGAATGCTCTATTTGCACATGCAAACTTCTCTCTTCACAACATAGATAGTTTAAGGTTTGTCCTCCTTAAGAAGACTTTGATGACATAGGGTTAGGTATGAATCAACAACTGTGATTCATCCATTTTTCTTCTTAAACCTTCCCTTTTCTGACTGGTTGCATGCAATGCATTGGGAACTCAAATTAAGATTTTTCCTTATCTCCAAATATCATAATTCAATCCTTATGTTAGCTCAAAAATGGTTTACATAGTTATTTTTGCCATTACAAACAACTATGACAAAATTGTCTTATTCTGCATCTGATGCTCGGCATTTACTATTCTTTATACTCTAACTTAGCATTTGTATCACTCGGCATCCACTATCTATTCAGCTACTAAATCACTTAGCATACACTATTCACTCAACATTTGAGTGACTTGGCACATGAGTGGTTCGGTACTCTCTATAGACTTGGCATGCTCCATTATATACATGTTGTGCTCGACATTTACTTACTTATTCGGCGTGAACTAAGTAAATGACTAAAGTTTTTCAACACTCACTTGTCAAAACCAATCTAAGACAAACAATCTCCCCCTTTGACATGAGTGTCAAAAAGACTTTGTCATGCAATAATATCATTTATTCTTGCAAGCATAACATATCTCTTATTTGGCTTATATACAAGACTTCAAATTTTCAAATTTTGGGTACAAATTGTACCTCAAAATCTGATACTCCCACTAAGTTGATAGGTTTGTTCTATATTCAAAATTATATACTTTTTCTGAGTAAATGTGTCTCTACTAATGTTCTTTGACTTCATGATGTTTGTGTTTGCTCCCTCTTAGCTTATTTAGTATTTTCTTCGTCCCTTCTCTTACTCTCTACTCTATATCTTCCTCCTTTTATTTCTCCTCCATTGCTCATTTTCCCCTTTGCTCTCTACCTTTTATTTCCTCAAAATTTATATTTCCTCCAAACTCCATATATATATCACCTATTTATTTCTCCCCCTTTTTGACACTTATGTCAAATGGATTACACACTTATAGTGTGGTTATCCAAAAAATATTTATTGACCTCTAGTATAATCTTGAGAGTTGCATCCCAATTTTTACATGCTACATACAAGGATTTGATTTGGATAGCTAGCTCAGTAGCAAGGTGGACTATACCATCTAATGTTGAAAGTTTTGTATCTTTCTTCATGAGAGCTTTGGCATAGCCAAGTTCCTTGTGCAAAATCTCCATGTGTGGGGCCAATGTTTTTTAGATGCTAGTCAATTTAGCACTTATATTAGCTTCTAGTGACAATGCAACTAACTCTAGGTTTGTAGCAATGTTTTGAAGTGCTTTTCACTTTGAGTCAGTATCATATGCAATTTTGCACTTGATGCACTAATCTAACTTTCCAAGCTCAAAATGTGACTTCTAGTCTTTTTTGTGAAGAGTTTTGGATTGCAAAATTTGGTGTACAATGAGAAAATGTTCTCAAGTACCTTCTTCACACTTTCTAATTTAGTTGCCAATGCAACTTGTGTCACTACTATATCACCTGATATTTTCTCATTAACTTTTCTTTGGAATTTCTTTTTTGACCATTCTAATAGTTTTGCATTTGTGTCTAGGTCTATATCACTAACCTTCTCCACTATATGTGTCAATTTTTCAATGAGTGGCTTGGTCTCATCTAGAGTCAACAGACTAAATGCATCTAAATAGATGTCTTTGATATCTTGTAATGCTTACTTGTACTTGTGCTTCTTTCTGAGCAGTTCCTTATGCTTCTTTTTGGCTAGGGCTTCTTGTAATATGCCCATCTTCTCAATTATTATTGTATCATAAATATATTCTACCAAAATAATTTCTTCATCAAGGCATAGATCTCTATATTATATTACTTCTTTAGCCTTTAATATAATCGAGCTCGACACTAAGATCTACAATGGTGTTGCATATGTTCTTAGCTTTTGAAGAGTGTGACTTGAAGGAGTGTCAAATTCTAGTAAGGTTACCAAGGCTTAAATTGCTACTTGCTCCTTCGCCTTAGGTGTCATCTTAGTCTCTTTAGGCTTATCCTATTCTACCACAATGTTTTTCACCTTGTTCTTGTGCTATAGGTGTAGATAAGGTTATCTGACCTATTTCACTTTTTGTTTTCATAGTGACTTGAGTTTCCATTGTGTCCTTTGCAGTTGTATCAACCTTTTTAGATATAGCTTCAGGTACCTTATCCAAAGGTTGTCCATTAGTGACTTAAGGGGTAATAGTAGGTGGTTCTTGTGTATTCACCTCTTCCCTTGTAGTTTCAATCATGGTTTTTTGTATCTCACACACACTCACCAATATCGGATTATCACATACTTTGGCCTATAGTGTAGACTGATCAAGTATCTTCTTGATATCCTCCTCTATAAGGGGATTAATGTTCTAAGCTATGACATTAGATACATCCTTAACTATTATAAATTTAGTATTTGCAATTATTTCATGTTGGGGGTTGACATTAAGCAATTGTGTATCCTGTACACTCTATTCATCTTGTTGCTCTACCTCAGCTATTGCCTTTCCATCTTCTTTCATTTCTATTTCACCCTCAATAGTTTCTTCATTACCATCATCTTCATCATCATCCTTCACCTCAATAGGCTCTTGTTCACCTTTCATTACTGTAGCAAGTCCATAAGTTACCTTCCACATCTGTGTGAACTTCATAACTACATCTTCAATATTGTTTTGTAGAATGCTAAAGGCTCTATATTTAGGTACAAACCTAACTACATATTTCTTCATGGCCTTAACAATCTATGCCTTATTGAGTTTAGGCATTATTTGTACAAGTGAATTCCCTCTTATTTGTCTTTTCGAGGTTAAGCAATAGTGTCATTTCTACTCAACTCTCTCATATAGGCTCTTAGGCATTGAATTGAAATTTCTAATGGGGTTTTCTTAAAATTTTCTATCATGGCATATATAGCTTCCTCTACTTGATATTTCTCAACTTTGCCAAGATTATCAAAATCAATATCAAAAAGTCCTGATAAATCTACACTATTCTTAATGTTTTCACATAGATTTTCCAAGTTTGATGGAGGATTGTAATTCACCACCTTGAAGTGCTTGTTGTCATCTAATTCTATTTTCTCCTTGTCAGATTCTGCTTGTGCAATTTACTTTCTTCTCGATCTTTTCTGTACTTCACCTCCCTGCTCTAATGGTTTTATCTTTACTTTTGCCTTTTGTGCAATAACACGTGTAATAGCCCTTGTAGTAGGTGCAAAGGTTTGGGCTGACTTGACTTGGCTACCTTCTTTACTTTTGCAACTGGTTGGGCCATAGCCTTCCTCTTCTTTTGGTCTATGGGAGTAGGTGTTTCATCAGCTTCTTCTCCCTTGGAACCTTTAGTATCCTCCTTTGGTTGATCTTCCCTTATTCCTTTTGTTAAAGCTAGAGGTGCTTGTGCTTGGGTGTCTTCTTCCTCTTCATCCTCTTCTTCTTCATCTTCTTCCTACTTGTCAACTTTGCCAAATTTAACTTTTAATTTCTTCACCAATTTCTCTTTCTTCTTGATAATAGAAGTAGTCTTTATTTCCATGGTGATTTTGGATTTGGCCATTTCATAGTTTCCAAATGCTTTTTCATTTTCATCAACTTCTTCTACTAGTAATGTTGTAATAGCTATAAAGGCCTCATCTACATTGATCTCATATCTAAGTGGCCTTAGCCTTCTCACCCTTGGTGTTGCTACTTGGACAAATGTATAGTTAGCATCTACTATAAAATAGATATCATCATAATGCTTTTCTACTAGTGACATTGGAATTCTCAATCTCTTTTTCATTGATTGCTTGAAATCCTCAAAATACTTGGTCATAATTGATTCAAAGTTCTCTCCCAATTGTTTAATGAATTCACCAATCTGTACTGCCACTGACCTGTTGGTTTTCTATGCAAGTATGCCAAATGTGGGAAAAGTGTTTTGTACATAAAAGAAAATTCATATCAAAATAGAACCAAACTTGCATTGTGCACTCTTTGTCTTCCTTATTGCTTCTAGCTTTTCAGCCAATTGTTGTAATTGTAGTTCTACTATATCATATGTGTGATCTTTCTTGACAATTTTGTATCCAACATCTACTACAATACAGGGCACACTATTCAATCTACTAGATTGAATAAAATTTATGTGAAATAACCCTTACTACAAACTCTATCAAGGGATTTGTAATGGTATCAATAGTTATTCCTCTTTTATTCCATACAACTCCAATATTTTTCTCAATTAACTCTTTTGAGTCACTTCTTAGGGTCTTAGGATGATCTAGGGTTGGATACCCTATTACCCTATGGATTATACATTTAGTTATATTGATGGGTCCATTATCTAGCCATAGTGAATTGTCATGAATTTTTCTCAATACTATCCTAATCCATTCCATTTTGAATACATTTCAAAAATATAGGGCTCATGTTAACCCTTTCATTTCTACAATTTTGTACTCTTCTCTTAGCACACCATTCTTACAAATTTTGTTGTATGCTTGCCTAATTTTCATATCCCCAATACTTCCAATTTTATAGTTATAGCATTTCCTAACATCTTTCACCATTAAAACATTCAATGGTATCATGGATAATCCACCAAAGGGGTCTTATTTGTAAGAAATATTAGGTAAGGCTTTGAATATTGGTTGCTTGACCTCTTTACTAACCAATTGAACATTCAAAACTTCCTTTCCCTCTATATTCTTTGAACTTTGTGTCATTCTAAGAAACTAGGATTTATGAAAATATAAACAACGTAACTCAGCACTTGATAAATACCTTGTAAGATCTGATGAAATGATGTAGAATCATTGCTAAAATCTGCTTAAACTACTTTGGATGAGTTTTCTAATCACCTTCTACTCTTCTTGCTCTTTCTTAATTTTGAAATGATGAACATGAGTCAAAAATTGATCAAATACCCTTTGAAACCTTGCAATAAATGTTGAGTGCTTACACAACTATAAGCTAGACATAAACCAATTTCAAGCTCACTAAACATCTGTTATCATTCCATTTGTTTGGCAACCATTACAATCGTAGCATCAACTAGCTAGTCTGTTAGCTCAAAATCTTCTAGCATTCCACTCAGCAATCATAGGACACATTTCATACTCGGAAATAAAATGAAAAACATAGAGATTTTCTTGGATTCCAAATAAGATTTTTCATCTTTATTCATGCTTATATAATCTTCTTTAGTACTAAGTCCTTTTGGAACTAACATATGATCTAATCTTTAAATATCAATCCCACATACCTCTTGGTTACTTAATTTGATGAGGTGTGATCACCTGACCCATTGGGTGAAGTGATCTCTTCTCCATTTGATGTGTTGCAACCATCCCTTTTCTTCCATGTCTTGTTCATCTCATCTCTAACATTTTCATTGTCTACCTTGTCATTGCCTTTATCAAATTCATAACTTAGTGCCCTTGACCTTGTTGGACAGTAGCAATTAATGTGACCAATCTTTAGATAGCTAAAACATGTGGTTTAACTCAACCACCTTTTGTAGTCACCTTTGAAGTGTGTCCTAATGAAATTTTTAGAAACATGTCCATATTCTTGACAATAATGATAGTTATACCTTTTTTTTTAATCCTAGTTATAAAAGTTGCCATTGTTTATACCTTTGTTTTCCTATTTGATGACCACATGGTTTTAGATTTGCACTCAAAAGATCTATGTCCATACCTATGATAGTTGTAACAATATCCTTCAAATATTTGTATGTACATGGTCTTGGTTCTACGTTGACATGCTTGATGTCCTTATTTGTTGTATTTATAGTAGTGAACCATGCTTTTATGCTTAATATTTTGATTTGTGGTCTTGCTCTTGCACACATTAGCAATATGTCCTTTCTTATCACAATTATTAAAAGTAGGTTTAGAGTTCTTACCTTTGTTGTTCCTTTCTTCAGCATTTTTGGATGACTCTCCTTCTTCAGTGCTTGTATATCTTAGTCCAGACGTATCATTATTGGATCTAGGAGATCTCAATAATTGCTCAAAGTATTTGATGGCTTCATTTGGTTTGTTGAAACTTTTAGTAAATTCCTTTTCCCTATTTAGGTCGCTCTTCAATTACTCATTCTAAAATTTAATGTTGTTATGTCAATGTCCTTAACATTCAATTCATAGTTGGCATTCATCATTTGGCTTAGAGTATCCAATTATATGTTGGAAATCTTGGTTAGGTCTAATGACTTTTTCTTCCAATTTGTTTATCAAAACTCTTTTCTCATCTTCAATCATGGCTTTTTCTTCCATAGCTTTCTTTTTCTATTTAGTCACTTCACATAGTAGTATGGCTTGTGATTCTTGTTCTAACTTGAGATTTCTAATTTCCTTAGCTTGGGCTCTATTCTTATCCATTAGATTTACAATTGCTGCATCAAATTCATTGGAGTCTCCATAAGCAAATAGCTTAGTAGTGTCTATCTCTCTATATTGTGTGTAATTCTCCTCAATAGCAATTTCCTTCCTTCTCTTCAAAGATTTCTTTAATTCTTCTCTCTCTTCATCCAATTGATGTAGAATGAGTTGTATTTCAATTCCTTAATTCTCAATGATCTTTCCCAACTTGTAGACTTCCATTTTCAAGATCTTTCCTCAAAGCTGCAAAGCTTTCTTCTTTTGAGAACTAAGCTCTGATACCAATTGTTGGAATTACAATAGGAAAGGTAAACTTCTAAGGAGGGGGTGCAGGGGTGAATCAGTAGTTTAAACTTCTACCTACAAAAACTTTCACCACACATCCATCCCATACATTTACTAAGTAAATTGAAATGCCATGTAAAGCATGCACATCTAAAAAATGTAAATAACTAAACACATATGACACCAAATATGATTACCTAGAAACCCTTCAATGAGAAGGTAAAACTAGGGTGGGTATGACACCCACAAATCTTCACACTGTAGTAATAAAGTGTATCCAATGAAGGTTACAATGTTTGATCATGAGACATGATCTACCCTATGAAAGGTCTACCCTATTAAAGGCTTACAATGACTATTAGGTCTTACCCTATTAAAGGATTTCAATACCCTGTTAGAAGTACGGCTGGTTAAAGGACTTCAACTCACAATTAAGCAAGTACCCTATTAAAGGATTTTAGTATAGCCTACTAGGACTACTCTATTAACAGATTTACCTAATTCACCTGCTAGAATGATTCAACATTGATCATGCAATTAGCACTTGATTGTTTGATGACAGATCACCTCTATATGGATGTATTCTTGGTCCTTCTTGATTAGATTGTCTTGTTGCTATGTATTATCTTCTTTCCTTTGTTCTCCTTTAACTAATTCTGCAATTTTTTCTTTATTTATCACTCCTTAGCCACCATGGACACTCTATTTGTGCATGCAAACTTCTCTCTTCACAACACGAATAGTTTACAATTTGTCCTCCTTAAGAAGACTTTGGTGACTTAGGGTTAGGTATGAATCAACGGTTGTGATTCATCCATTTTGTCACTTAAACCTTCTCTTTTTTTGATTGGCTACATGCAATGCATTGGGAATCCAAATTAAGATTCATCCTTATCTCCAAATATTGTAATTCAATAATTAAGTTAGCTCAAAAATGGTTTACATAGTTGTTTGTGCCATTACAAACAACTATGACAAAACTATCTTACTTGACATATCACTCGGCATCCACTATCTATTTGTCTCTTGAATCACTCGGCATACACTATCTACTTGACATTTGAGTGACTTAGCACATGAGTGGGTGGACACTCACTATGGGCTCAGCATGCTCCATTATACACATGTTGTGCTTGGCATGTACTTACTTATTTGGCATGAACTAAGTAAATGACTAAAGTATGTGGACACTCACTTTTCAAAACCAATTTAAGATCAACATGCATAAGAAAAGCCCTAATTTGACACAAAACTCTTTATTAAGAAATTAGAGCTCATTTATCCATACATAGGTTTGGAGGAGCCGATTTCCAAGAAGAGGGTTTTCAAAAGGAAAAGAATTATTTACGAGTTATTTATGTCTGTCATTTTAGCATTAGATCTAGGTAGGATCTTGTGGGTTTTGCATAGCAAATTTGTTCTTAAAAATATCTATCTTCTCTGTGTCTTCTTATGGATCTATTTTCAAAATTTATTTGGGTTAAAACCCTCATGTTGAAATTAATTGCTATCCATTCTTGATAATGTTTGTGAATGATTTAATTAATTGAAAACCCTTGTTTGGGAATCTTGCACTCATAATTTGATTAATTAAAATCAAGTTGTGTGTTTAGAAGAGAAAACTAGATTTGTTTCATAAATTTGACTTGTTTAATCTAGGTTGCTATACCAGGTTTTTTATTGGAAAATTATCAAAAAAAATATTATTTTTTATAGTTATCACATTAGTTTATAATTATTGTGATAACTATAAAATATATATACATTTAATATTAAAAAAAGCATTAATTAAAAATTCTTGTGGGGGCATGCATGGGGGTTTGTTTTATTTAAAATATATATAATTATTGGTGGATGGTGGCCACCTCACCTTGCTTACCTCCCTATTTTCTCTTACCCATCGTCAGTGATGTTATAGACTATTGTGGCAACTTTTCAAAGGTTTGGTCGGCAAGCATAAAATGCTTCCTTTGTTTTATTTATTTAGTTGTTTTTAATTATGTTATTAAACTTTAATATAGTTGTTTTTGTAGTATTTAAAATATATAATATAGTTTATAGTTAATATTATTAAATGGTTTAAATTAACAATTATTGTTATTATTATGTGTTAATAAATTTCATTATATTATTAAAGTTAATGGTAATTATTATTAATAGATTAAAATTATTTATTAATAATTTAATTATTATGATAGTTAATAATTATTATTTAATTTTGCCAATAGTGGCATGTTGTGATGGTTAAGTTGTTGTGTTGTTATCCTTGCCATCAAGGTTCAAATCTCATGGGAATGAGGTCCCCCGTTTGTGGCCTCACTGGTTCATAGCTCCAGGTCAAAGTGTTTACCCCTCTTTAAAAAAATTATTTAATTTTAAATAATTATTAAAAGTGTAGTTATAAGGTTATCCATAAAATTAAAAAAATATAATGATATTTTGATTAAAGTATTTTTGGATATTGGTGTTATTGAACTAATAGGTTCATTGTTTTTATATTGAATTGGGGTTTTATTTTTAAACAAATTTTAATGAATTATGGAATCTTCTGAGGTTCCTGTGAATTCAGATATTTTGTCAAATATAATAATTTGAAAAGTCAAAAATTGAAACCCTATTTATACACTAAACTTTTATGTTTGGAAAATGAATTGAACTATGAAAACAATTGTTAAAATTGTGATGAGATATATGTTGTGTTTCATGTTGGATTTTGGGTTTGAATTATTACTTGGACCAAATCAGGTTGTTTACTAGAGGCTTGGGAGTTTTTTTTTGTGATGGTGTTATGTATACAATATTTTATACCTGACCATGGTAATGTGTCATGTGTTTCTATGATGAGTGTTGATCTATTGTTTGTTAATACTTTCTAGTTGCTGATATAGAACTAAGGTGAATTGTATGATTTTCTGATATATTTTTCCAGTGTTCAATTAGTTGTATTTTGGATGCTTTCTAGTTGCTTATATAGGACTAAGTTAATTATTGTGATTTGTCTTGTGGTGCTTTCTAGTTGCTTGAATAGGAATGAGGTGAATGTTATGATTTGTCTTTAGGTGCTTTCTAGTTTCTTGTAAAGGACTAAGGTGAATACTGTGCTTTATCTATAGGTATTTTCTAGTCACTTGTAAAGTACTAAGGTGAAAACTATGATTCTTTGAGTTATACTTTTTATGAGCCTAGGGTAGGTAATCTATGTGTACATTGGGAAGTGGCTTCCAATAGAGGTTGGATCCTAGAGTGGTTGCCTAGGTAACTGTTACATATTGTGCCCCCCCGCAAAATATTTGAATTTTAAATTCTTTCCTACCCAACAGTCACTTCCTAGTTTAATGTTATTTTAATTATCTCAGGAATATTGAAAAAATTAAATGCTAACCTTATGATATTTCTTCCCTACACATTTCAAATTTTTTTGCGGGCTCGCAAGTCCCCATCATCAGATCAAGATAAATCAACGATTGGTGCTATGATGCTATGGAAAGTTGCACGTTGTTTTGCATTAGTGACATAGCACCTTTCGGCTACGTGTTAGGTGGGTCCTCCTTTTCTTTATTTTTTCTCCGGCGTTGAGTTTTTCTAGGTCCACGGTGGGCACTATGGTGCTATCAAAAAATTTGTGTTCCTTACCCTTAACGACATAGCACCCAAACAAAAAGTGTTACTGTGGCGACATCAGAAGGAAGATGGGTCCCAAGTATGCCCCGTCGAATATCAGTGATGAATTTTTCAAACACATTGGCAATTGATCAATTTTTTCATTGGCTAAGGTATGACTGTGTAGAATGTGGGTCCTGCTTCACTTGGCAGGCCGCAAATGAGGGTTGTCAGACAGGTTGGCACGTGGCCAGTTTCTATTGGTTGGTAAACTGATAGGTCTGATCCATCTTGCTCATAGCCAGATCTCAAAAAATCAATGGTGGGTGCTATCTTGCTATGGAAAGCTACGAGAATATTACCCATAGCGACATAGCGCCTTAGCGACATGTAGCAGGGTGGGGCCGAGTGTTATGAAAGTTTAGGGATGGTACCAGTTCGGGCTAAGTTGAATGCCAGGTGTGCTGAGTCAGTTCGTGGGCCCAAAATTTTTAAGGGAAAAGCGCAGTAATACAGCGAGTCTTCATGATTGTCAGATCAGTCTAGATCCACGGTCGGCACTATCTTGCTATGGGAAAGTGCTCGAAGGATATGCATAGCAACATAGTGCCTCGATGACACATGTCCTAGTGGGTCTAGTGGAGGCAGTAACAGTTAGATGCACTGGTAATTAATGTGACCATCATGGTTGGAGTTTAAGAAGATGGAACAGTTACTAATGAAAGGGGTGGTCAACTTAGGAAGACCCGCAAGGTGGCATAAAGAAATGAACTGATTGGTCCACATGGCATGTTTCGCTTATAGTGTTCGGCTGACTCACTGACTCTGCTGATTCATGCACCAAAAATGATAAGAAATTGAGGTTTTATGTGAATCTGATCTTCATGATCAATCTCAACCACCAAAAGTGAATGTAAAGCATGCAGAGGCACTCTACCACCCTGATCTAACCTATCTACTTGGTTAGAGCACAGTTATGGTGCCACCTCTATCTTCTCAAGGCCCTGTTTTAGTTAACAGTCAAATTCTGTGGTACCTAAAGCTATACTTAGATCAGATTTCTTCAAATCCCCATGATTGTTCTTGGTAGAGCCTTGATGGCGGTAGTTGCAGGATAGTTTTGGAGGGAAAATCTTAGTTACACTTGAACTATAAAGGCAATTTTTGTGAATTTTGTAAGGGTTGACCTTTCTCTATTTTCTCTGTTACTGCTCTATATATTCTTAGTGTAAATTCCCCTGTGCCTCTAAACTATATGATTTTTTGTCTTATCTCTTTCAGCCATTGGTATGAAAGTGCAAGAACTCTTTGCCTCTTACTCGTGTTTTGTAGAGATCTATGATCTGCATGACTGTATCTCCTTGGCCTATGAATGATAATATAAGTGAATCTCTCTTTCCTTGTATCATTCATCTTGGTCTTATGATCTGCATGTGATTGTCAGATTAAAGCAAGTCCGGATGTGTATATCCTTAGTTTCATTCTGGTTCAAAAGTGCATATATGGGTAGAGATTGGTCTGAACACTCTATTTTGGTGCATCATAAATTAGATTAGGTAGATTTGCTTTCATGCTCTCCTTCTCCCTTTTCCTCTCAAAGAGTAGTTAGGTGCATCCTGATAGTAAGAGGAAGCTAGCCTTCTCTGGAGACTCAACCTCATAGTTCAAGTCCCACAGCTTGGACATTGTTTCCATGTTTCACTAGGTTGTCCTCATGCATAGGCTTTGGACAAGGGTGCAAACCTAAGTGACAACAGTAACCCATTGTAAGTTGTTTTAATAAGTGATAACATTTCATTAAATGGGTTTTCAAATGAACTAAAAAGAGTTTTTGTTTTCCTCACCCATGCCTCAAGTTCTAGTATAAGCTAGGATGGGAGTAGAGAGGATGCTTGGTTGCAACCTTGCTTCATTGTTATGCCTTGTCTATATGAAAGGATACTGGTGCCGCATAGAGACACTAGGGGGTAGGAGTCCAAAGAGGTTTCTAGTGTAACCTTAGAGTTGGCTCATGTGATGACACTTGTCCACTTACATAGTATATTTCCTATGTATCTTTAGTGCCTCTAGGTTTAGATGATACTAGTGTCTTGGTACCCTTTTAGATATATTTTTTAAGGTATTCCCTTGACCAAGATGTTGGTTATGACGTGTTTTGTGATATTGCTATTAGGATTTAACTGTGTGATTTTGATTCAAATGCATTGACCCATATTTTATGAGTAGTGATTGAACATGAATCCATCTCTCATGAGAATAAATGGAACACTTAGGACTCATTGGATCTAGGTGATGCTCACAAGGGTGAAGCACTAGGACTTTCTAGGAGGTCACCCATCCTAGTACTACTCTAGCCTGAGCATGCTTAACTATGGAGTTCCTTCCATGGTTAAACCCAAAGCTTGCAACCACATGTTGAATCACTACTCATGAAATATGGGTCAATGAGTTTGACTCAAAATCACACAGTTAAATCCTAATAACAATATCACAATTTGACTTCTTGTGATTATCTCTTACTTATCAACTTGTGTTTTGTTATCTTGTATAGAACTTGAGATTATCTCCTCAGCATGGTGGGAGTGGGCCATTTAGGTACCATGAGGTTGGGTAGTGTGTTTTTAAAATGTGAGCACACTTCTATGAGTCATTATATCCAAGATTGCTCAAGAATGAGGTCTTAAATGGCAGCTCATAGCTCTCTATTCATGGAGTGCAAGGGTTTGTAATGAAGGCCCTCAGTTTTGACCTAGTTTGTGCACATGCAAGTACACCATAAAATAAGAGATTTAAAGATCCAATATGCATGCAAATGGAGATGAAAGATAATCTATATGATAACAATGCCAATTCTAATCTATCAATGTAAGATCTAATCTATCAATGCAAGATCTAACCTATAAAAGCAAGATCTAAGCTAATATGAAAATTCATGGATGAGATATAATAATGGAGGCCATGGATGCATGAGAAAAGAAGACTAGAAGATAAAAATTTTCCACAAAAAGCTTTAGTATTCAAACTCCTTCAAAAATCACTCTCCAAACCTGTAGCATAACAATAGCATAGAGTGTGTGTATGTAAAATGAGAAAAAGGCTCTCCCTTATAAAGAAGATTGGACAATCAATATTAAGAGGAAAAAAGATTTAATCAAGGGTGGAGAAAGAATGATCCATGTGAAATAAAGATCCACCAATGAGAAAACAGGAAAATAATTAAATGGAATCCCACTTAGAAATATGTGCATTTAAGTGCAGAGGAATTTTTAATTTTTATTTATTTTATTTCCTCTTTAAGTGGGAATTTATTATTAAAAAGGAGCAAGTTCTTTTAATTAAATTAAAAGAGGGGTTTTTCTCTTAATTAATTAAATGTGGATGAATTATTTAATTAAAAGAGAGGTTTTCTTTTAATTAAATGCGGACTTATTTTATTTAATTAAAAGGGAGATTTTCTTTTAATTAAATAAGGCTCAGGATAAAATGATCAACCTTAGAAAATATTGAAATAATCAAATTTGACCAAGGAAATTTATTTGAATTGATTTAATAAAATAGTGCAAACCATTGATTTGAGAAATTGATGAATTGATAAATTGAATAATGGGGGCTCATAGTCTAGGTGACCATTTTAGGGTGCATACTGGTGGTAGTGCATTTTTCTTATACCATTGAGATTCAATCATTGGATGTACCTATACAATTGATCATTTCTATTTGATCTTGTATTTCTATTGGATAGTTATATTCTGTCATATTGTACTTGGTTTTCTTGAGATCTTATGAGTTGATGTATTTTATGTATGATATATATTCTTTTGGCTTTTCATACCCCATGACTTGTACAGTGAATGATCATGCATTCGATTTATGCCAAGTGGTATCCTATGTAATTGTATATTATTTAAATAGATTTTTACTTGTGATTATTCCATGATGAGGATTTTGCTTATGTGTTAGATTTAATATTAATAAAACTTATACATGTGATTCAATGTCATGAAACCCTTAGGAGATGAAATTTATTTATGATGGTTTTATGTATGTGAGTTATTGATTTTTCTATATTATCTATTGATGTTATTATCTTTCAAAAAAAATGTGACAAACTTAGCAAAACTTTAGGTTAATTTCTTTTATGTTCCCTAGTGGGGCATTATAATGTGAATGTTACTTTTCTTTGTTATTGACCTTCACTTTTTCATAGCTTAAGGACTCATGAGGATTTGAACTAGATTTACTTGAAAATAAACCAAAGGACTTTAATTCATTATAAATATTTCATGGGAAAGATTACCTTATTTTACAAATGTATGTGACATTATTCATCATTTAAAAGACCCAAACCTTCTCAAAGATCTTGTCTTTGAATTTATGGAGTTATATATTGCATTTTATAGGGTCTATGTATCTCCTTATTCATGTGGCTATCATGAGGGTTTCTCTTTATTTATCCATGCCTCTTGTGGATATCTACAATCTATGATGGGAGAAGACTTTAGATAGATTCATTGGTTTTTATTTGTCTCTTTGTTTTTCTATATCCATGACACTTGTAATAAGGAAACACTAAAGATATTTTTTGTGCACATAAAATGTATATTGTTATTTGTCTATGGATTTTCCTTTTTTGTTACCATGGAAATAGGTACATGGTTGGGAGGTTGGATGAACCAATCATAGGTTCATGCTACTAGTCTTCTTGAAAGATTTATATGGTTTTTTCACCACACCACTTATTACCTATAGGATCTTAAATTTCTATGGATCCCATGTCTCTCTAGTCAACCCAACTACCAAGAAGGATTCACCAATCAAGCCAAAACTTGATGCTTTCTTGCTTTACTAGTCTTAACCCTTAAACCACCTTAAAGGCTTGTAACCTCCATATTTTTTATTTAACCTTACAAAGGTTTTGAGGTGTCTTTTAAGACTTCAATTCAACCTACTAGGGGTGTTATGAGTCCCACCTAGTTCAACTCTTCATCCTATTTCACCAACTCTTCATAAAACAGGCCTAAAAGGCTACTAGTCCAATTAGGTATCCTACTCTAAGAAAATAGGGATTTTCTCCTAATCCTTCCAAATAAACCCTATATATTTTCTTGGTATTTTTAAATAATATTCCAATCCCTCAATAATTTTTGGGGTCTTGGGGTCACTACCTTCTGTACAATACCCTAACTCAAATTGAGGGAAAGTGAGGGGTTTTGGGCTCTCATTGGCTCCTCTATGAGAGGGAAATTTTTGATATAGTAAATGGATTGGTGTTGCTTCTCCATATTCACCAAAGCTTGGAAAGACTCCTATCTTCAAATTTTGGCTCTATATTCACCTCTACAAGTTATGGTGTCTACAACTTAGTCTTTCCTAATTGGGCTTGCCACATGCTCACCTAGGGAAAGACATTAAAAATAACTCCCCTACATTTGATGGCCCAAGCTTCTATACAATATATTTACATGGAGTCTAATAACTATTCCCAAGTGGCCATTTAGAGGGATAATGGGAAAGTGAGTTAGAACCCCATGTTTGCAAACTAGCTGGACAAAACCAGTGATAGTGCCAAAATAAAACTATTTACAAAACAAAAGAAAATATGCAAAAAATTCCTAATTAATGCCACATAGAATCAAGAAAAGATCTAAAATACTCCAAATTTGTGTTAAAATACCAAATTTGATCCTCTAACAACCCATATTAATGGAAATACATAGAAACTACACACACAATCACTTCAAAACTTCAATATTCAAATCTTATCTCTGTACAATGGGTGTCCAAGCCTGTACTTAGGTCAGGGCATGTCTTATGTGTTAATCTCTTCTTTTTTTGACAAGGTAGTGACAAAATACTTAGTCATAATCTAGTATAATTATAGTGCAAGATGAGCACATAGTGTATGCTGAGTGATCAGAGTGAGTTGAACAATCAGTGCAAGCTGATTGATCAAGGTATGTCAAGCATAAGTTGTTAGCCAATACATATTGATCATCATGGATAGTTAGTGCCAAGTCACTCTAGTTCTAAGAAGACTATACATGTCAAGAGATTTAGGTGTTGAATAAATAAAGAGTGTCAAGCATTAGGAGCATAGTGAAGGTCAAGCATTAGAGTCCTTAGATGTCTAGTGAACATTTTTTGGCGCAATTGTTTGTAATGGCACAAACTTCTATGTAAACCATTTTTGGACCAACATAATCATATTTTATGATTATGAGAGATAAATATGGAGGTATATTATGAATCCCTATGCATTACATTCAACCAATCATAAAAAGGGAAGCGTAAGGCGACAATATGGATCAACCATAGTCATTGATTCTTACCTAATCCATCCCCACCAATTCTTATTTAACAACGAAAACCCTAAAGATTTTGTGAAAAATGTGAAGTGTACAAAGAGATGAATTCTAAGTGTAGAGAGAGCATTCATAGTGGTTGAGATGGCTATGATAGAGCTATGCAATAAAGAAACAGTTTGAGAATAACAAAGTATAGAAATGAAAAGATAGAGAAGACATATATGATTAGGAGGATCAAAGTTAAATTTGTAAAGAGGGGATTTTAAATCAAGAAGAGAGGTGCTAACTAAAGGATCATGGCATTGAATCATTCTATCAAGTGATACAAA
Source organism: Cupressus sempervirens (assembly GCA_028749045.1). NCBI lineage: Eukaryota > Viridiplantae > Streptophyta > Pinopsida > Cupressales > Cupressaceae > Cupressus > Cupressus sempervirens. The sequence continues at coordinate 599,365,489 of CM053784.1, read as the reverse complement.
GAAAATCTCCTAACCAAGTAGTCCTAACAGGCTTCAAGTCTTAACAAGCATTTGTAAATCTCTTAACCAAGTGTTTCCTTTATTGTAAGTTCAAATCCTATAAAAGGATGAGACCTAATAGTCTATATAGACCTTTAACTAGGTAGACCTTTCATGTGGTAGATCATAGATTATGATCAAATACATTGTAGCCATAATAGGCCACACTTTATAAGCATAGTAGTGAATATTTGTGGGTGTCATCCCTACCCTAGTTTTACCTTCTCATTGGAGGGTTTTTGGGTAACCAATTTACTGTGTTATGTGTTACTTATTTGATGCTATGGATGTGATGCATGTTATTGCAATTTACATGTTAAGTTATGAGATGGATGTTGGTGATATGTTTTTGAGGCAAAAGTTTTAAGTTCTAATTCACACCCACCCCCCCTCTTAGAACATTATTTCAAACAATTGGTATTAGAGCTTTTTTTCTCTATAAAGGAAATTTTCATAGCTTTGGAGGTAAGATCTTGAAGATGGAAGTCCAAAAGTTGGGAAAGACTAGTGAGAACTAGAAGATTGAAATATAGCTTACCCTACATGAACTCAAGGAGATAAGAGATGAACTACAACATTCATTGTAGAGAAGAAAGGAACTAGCTATTCAGCAAAATGACACTCAATACCAATTAGAAGAAGACACTACTAGATTGTTTAAGGATAGAAACTCAAGTGACTTTGATGTGGTAGTTGTAGATCTAATAGAAATGAAGAATTCCCTAATTGAAGCAGTCATAAATCTTAAGATAGAACAAGAAGTCCAATCAGTATTTCTATGTGAGGTAACTAAATAGAAAAAGAAAGATGAGAAAGAAAAAGGTATGATTGAGGATGACAAAAGAATACTGACTAACAGACTTGAAGAGAAGACATCATACATGCAAAAGGTTGCTATCATGCAAATGGATACAATGAATCAATTGATGATTGCAAACTATGAATTGAATGGAAAGGACATTGAGATCACAACCGTGAAGTTACAAAATGATCAACTGAGAAATGAATTGAGATCAAATAAGGAATTCAATAAAATATTCAACAAATTGAGTGAAGCCATCAAACACTTTGAAAATTTGATAAAATATCCAAGACCTAACAATGCTATTGTTGGATTGGAATACACCAATACTGAGAAAGGAGAATCATCCAAAAGTGGTGAAAAAAAAAATAACAAAGGTAAGAACTACAAACCTACTTGTCATAATTTTGGAAAATTGGGTCATACAGCAAATGTTTGCAAGAGAAAATTTGTTAATCAGCGCCCCAAGTAGAATTACAGAGGATTCTGCTACAATTGCAACAAACAAGGACATCAAGAAAATGAATGTAAGACTAAGACCATGAGCACTCAGAGATTTAAAGGTTATTACTAAAATTTTCATAAGTATGGACACAAAACATATAAATGCAGATCTAAGGACAAGTGGACATCAAACAAGTAGACAAAAGTACAACAAAATAGAAAATCATATGATTGGGATTACAACACAAGGTATAGTTGTCATTATTGTCAAGAATATTGACATGTTCCTGAGAATTTCATTAGAACACATTTTAGAGGAAACTACAATAGATGGTTGAGTGAGACTACATGCTTTAGTTATCTTAAGACTAGTCATGTCAATAGAAACTATCCAACTAGGTCACCAGCACTAAGTATTGGAACGCAAAAGGAAAAGAAAAGGTCAATGTTGATAAGGTAAAGGTATAGATGAACAAGACATGGAAGAAGGAAGAATTTAGCACATCAATCTCAGATGAGGCCACTTCATCCAATGGATCAGGTGATCACATCACCCTTAACTATGCAATAAAAGGTATGTGTGGGACTAATATTTGAAAAGTTATATTATACATCAAATCCAAGAATCAAAGATATAAAATGATCATAAATGCATGAATTAAGATGAAATGTATTGATTAGAACCTAGAGGAAATTTATAGTCTTATTGTTTTCTATGTTGGTGTCAAGCATAGAAGATTTCATTGTTGTTGTCAAGCAAGGGAAGGAATAGTAGTTACAACCAAATTAAGGAGACATGGTAGTAAGTGTCGAGCTCATTATGTTGACCGAGCATGTTGAAAGTCCAATGATAGTTGAGCTTATAGTTGTGTAAGCACTAAGCATTTAATGTCAAATATGAAGGGTTATATAGTTGATTTTCAACTCATTTTTAGTTACTAGAGCTTATAGAGTGCATAAAGAGCATAAAGGAGAATTGTAAAAGAAGATTCTAGTGTTTGGGAATTGAATTCAATTGCTACTCGACATTTTTCATCATATTTGAAAGGTATTTAACTATTTTCAAGCTATGTTGTTTTATTTCTCACAAACACTAGGTAATCAAAATGGTAGCTAGCTCTTCTACAACCATTAGTAAGGAGGAAAATGAGGTTTTCAATGTTCAATTATTAATTAAAGATGTTAGACAACCCCCATTTCATACTATTCTTGAACTTACTTACAAAGGAGATCCATTTGGTGTGTTATCCATGATAACAGGAAAAGTTATTATGGCTCAAAATGTTAGATGTTGTGATACAGGAACGATTGGAGAAGTAGGAGATATGGAGATAAGAGATGTCTATCGAAAACTATGTGATAATGGAGTCTTGAGGGAGGAGTATAAAATCATTAAATGGAAAGGGTTAAATTGTTCCCTAGATTTTCCCCAAATTTTCAAGATTGAGTGGATTTAAATTGTTATTAGCTGCATAAATGATAACTGTATTTGGTTGGAAGGTGGAAAAATCAAGATCACTAAGAGGATTATAAATTGAGTATTAGGGTACCCTAACCTAGATAGACCTAAGAGTATGAGAAGTGATACAAAGGAAACTATTGAAAAGAATGTAGGTGTCATGTGGAATAAGAAAGGGATGTCTATTGACACTATATTTGATACTTGAATTGCCTTTGTAGTGAGAGTTATAGGTCACAAGTTCTTTCAGTCTAGCCAACTGAATAGTGTTTCATGTATGGTCATTGATTTGGGTTACAAAATAATAAATAGAGACCATCCTTATGACCTTGCTGAGTTACAACTACAGCAACTATCTAAAAACTTGGAGGCCATCAGGAAAGCAAAAAGTGAATTATGAAAATTTGGTTCTTTACTTATTTGCATATTCTTTTATGTGAAAAAAAACTTCCACACCTTTGGTCAAGTTACTTGGAAGACCAATAGGTCAATTGTACAATAGATTTTAAAATTTATTGAGCAACTAGGTGATAACTTTGAGTCAGTAGTGACTAGTTATTTTGAGGATTTTAAGAAATCCATAAAATAGATATTGAAGATTCATGTATTCTTAGTGGAAAAACATTATGATAATATTTGTTTCCAGGTGGATATAGACCACACATATGTGCAAGCAACAATACCTAGGGTCAGATGGTTAAAACCCTTACCATATGAAATCCATGTTGATGAAGCCTCTATAGAAATTATAGCTCTATTAGAATAAGATATTGAAGAGAGTGCAACCTCATTTGGAAACTATGAGGAAGCAAAATCTAGGTTCACAATTGATTTGAAGATAGGTACAATTCTTAGAAAGAAGAACAAACTGGTGAAGAAGTTGAAAGAGAGATTTGGTGAAGGAGGTGAAGAGAAAGATGATGAAGATGATGAAGATTATGAAGAGGAAGAACTAGGCCAAGCCCCATTAGAGTTAATACAAAGCTTAGGTGAAGATTAAGGTGATGATGTAGAAGGTGTCGAGGGAGAAGAAGCCGAGGAAGCACATAAATTTTAAAAGACCAAGAAGAGGAAAGCCAAGGAGTAGATAGTGGAGAAAATAGAGAAGCCAGTGAAGAAGCCATAGTAGAAGCCAATTATACCTATTACTAGTTCAAGCACAAGGGAAGCCACAGTTAAGGCTACAGAAGTGACAAAGTCTAAAGGCAAGAGAGCAGTTGATATAGTAGAGTCGGATGAGTCTACTAGGAAGACTTACAAAATACTAAGGAAGAATAGAACACCTCAAAAGGATTTAGATGAGGGGAAGACCAAGTTAGATGACTTGAGTCAATAAAAGGTGGTAAGCCACAATCCCTCTTTTGATATTAATAATTTGTGTGAAAACATTACTACAAATGCAGATTTGTCTGATTTCACCATGTAGATTTTGATAAGTTAGGAAAAGTTGATAAGAGTAAAGTAGAGGATGTCATATATGACATGATGGCTACATTTAAGATAACTTCTCTAGAAATTTTCAACTCATTTCAAAAGTTTATATAACAGAGTTGAGCAGACATGGCAATATAGCTTGCAAATAGAGAGACAAGTTAGGAAAACAACAAAAGCCCAAGTTATGCTAGAATTAGATAAAAGAAAGATTTCTAAAGCTATGAAAAATTATAAGAGTAAATTTTTTCCCAAATACTAATCTTTCCATATCTTGAAGAAAGATATTAAAGATGTGGTTAACAAAAGTACAAAAACTTGGAAAATAATCAATGGGTTAACTACTCCACCAATCATAGAGAATGGTGAGCAAGAAATGAAAGAACCTATGAATAATGTGGAAGGAGAGAAATAAAAGGATGATAACCTAGTCAAATAATCTAGTGTGGTAGGTAGTAAAGAAGTAGCAAAGCAGGTTGTAGCTAAAGATGAGTAGTGGGATGTATAGGATGTACAAGTGCTGAGTACCAATCCTCCACACACAAACAAAGAGAGTCAACAAGATTCATTTTTTTATTATCAAGGATATTGTTGATAAATTATTATATAATCTAAATATTTTGACTAAAGATGACTTGAAGAAAATCCTAAAGGACTCTACCAATGCAGCAATGCTATGCACAAATTATATATTAGTTAGAGTTGATGAATTTCAAAAGGCATAACTTGTAGCTGTAGGGGAGCAACCAAAAGAAATATCAAATGTGCCCCCACCATCTATAGAAGTGAATGAAATAGAGTCATAGGATCTTTCACAAGATCAAGGTATAAACTAGGAATAGCAAGAGGTCACACAAATGACACCATTTGAAATGCCCACATTTGTATTCTAGAAGAAGGAGGCAAAAGCACAACATGTAGATACATCAATGCCAAACCTAAAAAGTTTAGGTTTATTAGTAGTGATGAAAATTGAAAAGGATGGAACTAGTGTTCACAAAGGTTAGGAAGCAAGTCCTTTACCTATACCACCACAAGACGGTGAAGAATAGAAGGAAGATGACACAACTAAAGAGTTGGATTTGACTACTAAGCTAGAGGAATAGATTGCCATACAGACACTAGTTACATTTTTAGTTTGTACATCTCCTCTTAGTAGTCAAACTCTGCAACAATTGAGTACATAGGAAACCCCATTGGAAATATCAATGTCACATTCCAACACACCTAAGAGTGTTGAAGTTACATCATTTGAGGATGTAAGTCTAGATGAAGTGATTGAACTCCAAAAGTTTGATTTAGACACAATCGCTATTGAAGAAATGAGTATATTATAGAAAGCTCTTCAAAGGAAAAAGAGGCAAGAAATACTAAGGAGAAAATACAAGAAAAAGCAAGTCTTCAATGACATTAAAGACATATTCTTTGATGCCTTTAGCCTCCCAAAGCTTAATGAGAATAAGCCTATCATAGAGAAACTTGTCACTATTGTGGACAAGATAAAGGATGAAGATTTGGATTCTTAAAAAAAATAGAATGGTCAGAAAGAAAGTTTAATACCAAGGTATTGGAAATATATCTAGTGTTATTACACTTAGATAGGCTAACTTAGCAACCAAGATGGAGAGTGTAAAGATAGTGTTAGTAGAATGTCTTCTCTATATACACTAAGTTATGCAATGTTGAATTGTTCACACAAGAGAACCATAGGGCTATGGACCAGTTGCAAGTATATCTATACGTCACAAGTAATACTATCAAGCTGTCTCCTTATCAAAGTCAGGTACATTTTTAGAGGTTATTGTTGACTTAGAGTAGGCTTTCCAAGTTGCAAGCATAGGATGCTAATATCATATCTACTCTGATAAGTATCCCATCAATGCTAACACCTCACATGGAAGTGTTGCATAAGGAAATAGCCTATGTAGAAACTTTGATGAAGAAATATTCTCACCTTTCAACACATTATGGTTTAGTTGACCTTGCTACCTAGCTAGACATTCAGTTTTAATCTCTAGAGGTAGCATGCAATAACTGGGATAGAACTTTGAAGATAATCATGGAGCTTCACAAGCCATTTTTGGAAAAACACATAGTAAGTGTACAACCCAAATGACATAAGTGACAAAAGGGGGATTATGAAATTTTCAATGAAATTTTTGTCAAGGCATATATCTACTCAATAGGAGTGTTAGAGAAGAAATAGAAATAAAGCATTTACTCAAGGGGAGTAATAAGGTATGGGAGACAACAATTTTGCAAAATTTTGAAATTTTGAAGTGTTGTATATGAGTCAAGTAATGAAGTATATATTTTTTGACATATGCATAATGTACAAATATATATGCCACAAAAAAGTTTTATTTCCACTCATGTCAAAGGGAGGGATTGTTAATATCATATTGGTTTTGACAAGACAATGACAAAACACTTAGTCATAATCTAGCAAAATTATAGTGCAAGCCAAGCACATTGTGTATGCCAAGTGATCAGAGCAAGCCAAGCAATCAGTGTGAGCCAAGTGATCAAGGTATGTCAAGCATAAGTTGTCAACCAATACATATCAAACATTATGGATAGTTGGTGCTGAGTCACTCAAGTGTTGAGACAACTATACATGTTGAGTAATTCAAGTGTTGAGTAAACAGAGAATGTCGAGCTATTCAAAAGTTGAGTTATAGCATTAGGAGCATAGTGAAAGCTGAGCATCAAAGTCTTTGGATGTTGAGTGAATAATTATTGGCATAGTTGTGTGTAATGACACAAACTACTATATAAACCATTTTTAGGAAAACATAATCATATTTTACGATTATGAGAGACAAGTATGGAGGTATATTGTGAATCCCTATGCATTACATGCGACTAATAAGAAAAAGGGAAGCTTAAAGCAGTAATATGGATCAACCATAGTCATTGATTCTTACCTAATCCATCCCCATGAATTCTTATTTAACAAGTCAAACCCTAAAGAGTTTGTGAGGAATGCAAAGTGTGCACAGAGATGAATGCTAATTGCAAAGAGAGCATTCATGCTACTTGACATGGCTATGACAAAGCTATGCAATGAAGGATCGATTTGAGAAGAAAAAAGTATAGAAGTGAAAGGATAGATAAGGCATATCTAATTAGGAGGATCAAAGTTTAACTAGTAAAGAGAAGATCTAAAATCAAGAAGAGAGGTGCTAACCGAAGTATCATGGTGTTGAACTAATAGGTGATACAAAGAAAATCCCTTAACCAAGTAATCCTAACAAGATTTTATAAATCTCTTAACCAAGTACTTTTTTTATTGCAAGTTCAAATCCTCTAATAGGGTGAGACCTAATATTCTTTGTAAGCATTTAATAGAGTAGACCTTTCACAGAGTAGATAACACATTGTAGCCATAATAGGCCACATTTTATAACCGTAGTAGTAAAGATTTGTGGGTGTCATCCTGACCCCAATTTTACCTTCTCATTGGAGGGTTTCTAGGTAACCAATTTACTATATTATGTGTTTTATTATTTGATGCTATGGATATGATGCATGTTATTTCAATTTACATGTTAAGTTATGAGATGGATGTTGGTGATATATTTTTTAGGCAAAAGTTTTAAATTTTGATTCACCCCCCACCCCTCTCTGAACTTACTTTCCCATTGTTATTCAACATTATGTAGGGTCATTAGGTTGTTATACCCCTTAGGTCTCTTGGTCAATAAGTTGCCACATCTGGATAATGTTGTCCAAGCAACATTGCAAAATTGTAAAGTTGCAAAAATGCAACTTTTACATCTTTTTGGAAATTTCTCATAAAACTAACTAAATGAGTTCCAATGATCATTAAATCTTACCAAAGCCTTAACCATGGTTCAAACATGGTCCTAATCCATCCTAAACCCTACTAACCTCATGTTGACATCATTATTAGCTTTGTGCAAATCAAGAGCTTTTACATCTTGTTGATCCCTAATTGCACTTACAAGTATCCTAAGACCCTTCAAACAAAACCTTGTATCAATCCTACCATGGTCCACATGAACTTAAACCAAAATAATTCCAAAATTCCTTAAGGGCACATACACACCAAAAAAAAAATATTGAATTGACTAAGCAATCCTTAGGTGATCCTACACCATTCTCCTCCTCTACACAACTTTCAAGGAATATGGAGAGAAATCAAAGAAAAATATATGCCTAGCTTCTTGAGGTTAGCTTAGTCTACCCATGTAGGTTCATATTATCATTTCTCCTTACACTATATTAGATGTTCCATATAAATCTTGTGTCTAATTGATTTCTTCACCCTCGATTCCAAGATTCTCTATGCTTGTAGCTTAACCTTGGGAGGTAAAAGTGTAGTACTCACATCCTGCAATATCTCCTTGCTATTTTGATTCATCTCTAATAGTGGTCCTTTTAATATTATTAGGTCAGACACATTGACCATTGGTGAAATACTTTAACTCTGTTAGAAGTTACACCTTATATGCATCCTATCCATATTTTGCCAACACTTTTCATGTTCCTACTCTCTTCATTTGAAACTTACTTGGCATTACTTTCTATAACCTAGACTTGTTTAGGTGGACCATAACATCATCTCCCACTTCAAACTATACATCTCTTCTTGACATATCTACCATGGCCTTCAACTTGTGAATAGCTTCTATTATAATCTTCTTCATCTACTCTTGTATTTACTTCATTGCCTTTGAGAAATCTTTTACATGTCCACTTCTATACTCTGTAGCTCCTAAATATTTGAGTTCACACACATATCTTGGGTGCATACCATATACTATCTCAAAAGGACTCTTTCCTATGGCCCTATTCACATTGTCATTATAGGCATACTTAGCTTGTGGGATGATTAAGTCCCATGTTTGACCATATTCCTTGGTTAGGCATCTTAGAAGGTTACCTAACACACTATTGATTACCTCAATTTGACCATTTGTTTGAGGATGATAACTTGAACCAAAAGACAAATTGGTGCCCAATCTACTCCATAGAGTCTTCCCAAAATGACTCAAAAACTTAACATCTATGTCAAATACTATGCTTAGAGATAGCCCATGTATCCTTACAACCTCCTTGAACAAGATGTGAGCAATTTATCTAGCATCATGGGTGGTCATGCAAGGAATGAAATGGCTCATTTTACTAAATCTATCTACTACCATATAGACACTATCCAACCTTGTCTTGGTCTTAGGAAGACCTACCACAAAATCCATGTTGATACACTCCCATGGTCTATTGGCAATAGGTAATGGTTGGTAAAAACCTACATTTATAGCTCCCCTTTGGCTTTCATACACACCACACATTGTTCCACAAATCTTCTAACATCGCTTGTCAACTTGGGCTAATAATAAAATGTTTGTACTAGCTCTATTGTCTTGTTGATACCACAATGGCCACTAAGACTGCCATTATGCTTCTCTTGAATAAGGTTCTCTCTCATGGAACCTTGAGGAACACATAATTGATTCCCCTTAAATAAAATTCCACTTTATAGTGTATATTCTGAGAATTGACTATGAAAATAGTTTTGAAAATCAGAACATACCTTATATACTTCATAAAAGTCTTCATCATCTCTATAGAGGTCTTTGAAACTCTCTATGTCAATTCTTTGAAGTTGTATCTCTTGGACTATCAACATCCTTCTCCTTAGTGCATCTACCACTTTGTTAAACTGTCCTTTCTTGTGCTTGATAGTAAATCTAAAAGCTTGCGGATATTCCATCCACTTTAGGTGTTTATTACTCAACTTCTCTTATGTGTTGATGTAGCTAAGTGTCTAGTTATCTATAAACACCAAAAAAATCTTTAGGTAGGAGATAAAGTATCCACTTCCTAAGTGACTCCACTAGAGAATATAACTCCAAATCATAATTAGTGTACCTTTTTTTGGCTTTATTAAGCTTTTCACTAAAGAAAGCTATAGGTCTACCTTCTTTGCTCAATACCCCTCCTATTGCAATCCCACTTGCAGCACACTCCACTATGAACAATTTATCAAAACTAGGTAATAAGAGGATAGGTTGGGTAGCCACTTCTTGCTTTAACTTTACAAAATATTTCTCTTCTCCAAGAGTCCATTTGAACTTGGTCTTTAATCCACCCTTGATGGTGTCAAACACTGGTGCACAAATACCACAAAACTTTCTTATAAACTTTCTATAGAATTGGCTAACCAATGGAAACTCCTTACCTTTTTTAATGTTTTCTAGTTCAAGATAGCCTCCACCTTGCTTGGGTTCATCTTCAATGAACCTTGGGATTCCACAAATCCCAAATACACAAGTTCTTACTTAAGGATTTCACACTTTTCTAAATTGATAGACAATTAATCCTCCTGAAATCTTTTGAGCACAACCTCCAAGTGTTTTAGATGTTCCTCCTTTATTTTTCTAAAGCTAAGTATATCATCTAAGTAGACTACCACAAACCTTCTAGTGTAATCCTTAAGCATTTCATTCATAAGCCTCATGAATGTGCTAGTGGCATTTCTAATCCCAAATGGCATAAATCTCCACTCATACAACCCTTTAGTGGTCTTGAATGTTGTCTTCCACTTATCCTCTTCCTTGATTCTAATCTGATGGTAGCCACTCTTAAGGTCCAACTTAGTGAAATACTCAGATCCTCCTATATAATCCATCAAATCTTCAATCCTAGGTATAGGAAACTTGTATTTGATTGTAATCCTATTTATAGCCCTAGAATCAGTACAAATCCTCCACTCACCACCTTTTTTGGATGTCAATACCAATGGTACTACACAAGGGTTGATTCTCTTCTTGATCAATCCTCTGTCTAGCAACTCCTACACTTGTCTAGCCACATCTTGGTTTTTCTTTGGAGTGGGCTCATAGGCTTCCTTGTTGGGTAATGAAGCCCCTAGAATAAAGTGTATCTAATGGTTAATAGACCTTTTAGGAGTTAATCATATGGGTATTCCATCATTGATTGTGTCCTTAAACTTACTAAGAAATTCTTGTACTTCTTTTGGTTTTTGTGCCTGCATAGTCTTCACTCCTTTGGGCTGCACCATTATAACATATATGTCGCCTCCTTGTTGAAGAATATTAAAAAACTCATTTCCACTGCTTAATAAAACATTAGGGGGTCTTTAACTATGTTTCCTCTTCGTCTAGTAATGATTAAGGTCCTTCCATCATTCTTGAAAGAGATGGTTTTCTCCTTCCCATCATAAATAGCTCCTCTATCATATTGTCACAGTCTGTCTAATATGGGATGGAATGCATCCATAGGAAATACATTAAAAAAAACTTGTCTTTATATCCTCCAATAGAGAGCTCCACCCATGTCTTCTCATTCACAAGGACACTTTTCCCCTTATTCAACCATGTCACCTTGCATGGATTAGTATGGGATAACTTCTTGAACTTTAACTTGCTAAGATTACATTATCTATGGAACCTAAATCCACAATGACCTTAGAGACTTTACCATGTATTTTACACCTCATTTTGAATAAGGCTCTTCTCTACTTTGGCTCCTCTTTGACTAGTTTTCTAATTAGAAGTCTGTTAAACATCAAGTTCTCCCCCATCTCTGACTCAATATGGGTAATCTCAGGTGACTTGACACTTGTTGTGTCTTCTTGAGCATATGCTACTCTCTTCTTAGTGTTTGAAGAAGATGCCTTCTCAGGGAACCTATAGGCAGGGTGACACATTTGTCCACAACTATAACATTTCATGCTAGCAAGGTATGAGTTTCTTATGCCTGCACCTCTTCCTTTTTTAGAACCCCATTGAGTTCCTCTACCTCTTCCATGGCCTCCTTTAGTAGTAGTCTCATTCCCATGCTCTGTAGATTTAGACTCTCCTTGATTTCTTGATTTAGTCCCTCTACCTTGGTATCCACCTCTATGACCTATTTGGTCTCTTCCTCTTCCTCTTCCTCTTCCTCTTCCCTTGGAAGTCTAATCATGTTCCCTTCTATTCTTGTCATCAATCTTGATAGCCAGTTTGTAGCATTGATGTATTGTTTTGGGACTGAGATCAGTCATCTCGTCTTGTATACTCCATTTCAACCCATTCATGTATCTAGCCACCTTAAGGTTTTCATCTTCAAATAAATTTGACCTCATGTAAATATTTTGAAAGTCCTCAATATAGGAGTTCACATCAAGCTCCCTCTATCTAAGACTTTGCCTCTTCTGATGCAATTGAATTTCATAATTCTCTAGCATGTATGCCTCTCTAACTTTAAGAACCATTCCCTTCCAAGTGGAAATTGGTTTCTTGCCTCTTTTTTTGCTCTCCCTAGATGAACTTCCACCATGTTAATGTAGAGCATCTCAGCCTTGACTTTTCTACCCTCACCTTTTTTGCCTTAGTGATTCCATCACACTCAAAATGGTTTTCCATTCCTTCTATCTAGTCCATGACTAGATCTACCTCTATTTTCCCATTGAAAAGTGGTATTCCTTCAAGTGCCTTCCCACTCATGTCGTTCAATTCTATTAAGAATGGTTCCTCTATAAGGATAGGATCAAGTGTTGGTTCTTCATCCTCTATAGCCACCTCTTTCTTCTTTCCTTCAACCTTTCCCTTGACTTCCTTAGTCATTTCTTCCACTTGATCCAACTTTTCCTCTAGTTGAGTTAATCTATATCTAAGAAATATATTTTATTTCTCTTGCTCATTCACCTTCTTTGCTAACTCTGCATTTTTTCACCATTGTATTTTCTCCTACTGATTCCTCTATCTAAAACATTTATCCACAAGCCTAATCTTTTGAAGCATTACTACTAATCTAATAGGGAGTTTGGATGAACCAATCACAAGTTCATGCTACTAGTCTTATCGAAAGATTTCTAGGGTGTTTTTGCCACACCACTTTCCACCTATAGGATCTTTAATGCCTATGGATCCCCTAGTCTCTCTAGCAACCCTAACTAACAAGAAATATTCACCAATCAAACCAAAACCTAATGCATTCGTAATTTACTAATCTTAGCCCTTAAACCACCTTAAAGTCTTGTAACCTCTATATTTTTTAGTTAACCTTATAGAGGTTTGGAGATGTCTTTTAAGATTTAAATTCAACAAACTAGGTGTTTTAGGAGTCCCACCTATTTCAACTCTTCATCTAATTTCACCAATTCTTCATAAAATAGGCTTAAAAGCCCACTAGTCCAATTAGGTCTCCTACTCCAAGAAAATAGGGATTTTATCCTAATCCTCCCAAAGAAACCCTATATCTTTTCTTGGGAATCATGAATCATATTACAACTCCTCAATGATTTTTGAGGTCTTGGGGACACCACCTTCCGTACAATACTCTATTTCAAATTAAGTGAAATTAAGGGTTTTTGGGGATCTCATTGGCTCCTCTACGATTAGTAAATGGATTGGCGTGACTGCTGCCTCTTCACAAAATCTTGGAAAGACTCCTATCTTCAAATTCCTAAATGAGGTTTAGCTCTAGCTATTCACCTCTACAAGTTATGTTGTCTACAACTTAATCTTTCCTAGCTGTGCTCACCACAAGCTCGCCTAGGGAAAGCCAATAAAAATAGATCCCCTTAATTTGAGGGCCCAATATTATATATAATGTATGTACATGGAGTCTACTCACTATTCCCAAGAGTTCATTTAGATGGATGGTGGGAAAGTGAGTTAGAATCCCATATTTGCAAATTGTCTGGACAGAACTAGTGATAGTGCCAAAACAAAACTATTTACAAATGGAAAGAAAATATGAAACAAAATTCCTAATGAATACAAAAAAAAATAAAGAAAACATCTAAACTAATCTAGACATGTTATAGTACCAACTTAAATCCTCTAACCACCCACTATCATGGAAATACATAGAAATTGCACACATAATCACTTCAAAACTTCAATATTCAAAACTTCTATCCATATAATGGGTGTCCAACTTTGTACTCATATCAGAGCATATCTTATGTAGGGTGGTTAGGTACTTACTTATCTCTTAGGGATCTTAATTAGTGAGCTTCCACATTTAGAAAATTTTGTCCAAGCAACATTCCAAAATTATAAAGTTGAAAAAATGCAACTCTTACATCTTTTTGGCATTTTTTTTCGCAAAGCTAACTAAATGAGTTCCAATGCTCATTAAACCTTACCAAATACCTTAACCATTATTGAAACATGATCCTAACCCATCATATACCCTACTGACCTCATGTTGACACTGTATCACCTAGTTTAGTAGAGTAAACTGAACATTAACTATTAAGGAAAGCATTAACAATACTAAAATGAGTAGACACTTAAGATAGGGCCGATTTGTTATCACCACAAATGGAGGCAAACCAAGAATGGTAAGCTCCAAATGGTATAACACAATGATGCAATAGATATGTCCCTGATTTAAGGTATGTATGCTCACAAGTATAGCTCAAGCTTAGATGGATAGATGGAGTGAATGAGGAAAGGTTTCAACAATGGAGTCATGGAGTAATTTTTCCATTATAATGGTATTTTGGTAGTTTATGAGCTCTCAAAATAGCATTATGACTTTGCATGAAAGGTGGATTCCTTTTAGTGAAGGGAGAGGGTTCAATTTATATGCTAAGGGCTTGAGGGATGGAGGGCTAAGATGCAAGGATGGGGAAATGGTTAAGGAGGGCTCAGATTGAATGAGAGGAGAGCACATGGATTGTGTTTGTTTAGCACCAATCAAGGAGTGACACATGTCATAGGTTCATTGGATGGAGGAAAGGGAAAGGATGATTCAAGAAAGGAGGCCCAAGGCCTTAAATGGCCCTCATAATGGCTTGTAAGAGCTTTTAAGGGCATGTAAGAGAATTGAAGGCTTTATGGTTGGGATGAAGTTTTATGGTTGGGATATTTTGAGGGAGGAGACTTTGGTTTGGATTAGGAAAGTCTTAAGCTTACTTAGGGAATGTGACAAGGTTAGGGGGGGATTAGGCTTGGGTTAAGATTAGATTAAGGATGTTAGAGATGTGCAAGTGGATGGCATTCATGAGGGTGGGTGAGTTAGTGGCTAAGCTAGGTTAGTATGGGTGGATGGGGTGGATTAAGAAATATGGAAGATTTAGGATAGTTTAGGGGCTATTAGATTTGAGGGTTTTATTTATTAAAGTGATTTTAATAAATTTTGGATTTGGAATTAGATAGGAGAATATGATTAATTGATAAATAATGGGTTATTTGATTTATCAATTCGAACTATAGATGATTAATTAAATTAATCAGCTAGGGGATGGCAAAGGATTAATTAAATAGGAATTTAATTAATGATGCCTTTAGAGATAGCTAAATAGGATTACCAAAGCGGTGTAATCAAATTTAGGTGTCTACATTTTGCCCCTCTTTGACATAGTGTTGAGACAACACTATTTCAAAGAAGTTCGAACGAAGATGACATGAGGAAGATGTTTTAGCAACAAGGTTGCCCCAATCTCAGATAAGAAGAGGAGAGACTAGACTTGGAGATGCCCCCTCAAGAAGGCAACAGAGAGAGAAGATGAGGCTCGATGGCTTCTTGAAAAGAATGTGAGATGAGCAAAGAGAAGGGCCTGAATTAGCTCAAACTCTCACTGCGGGAGAATGACAAAGGGAGGTCAAATTCACAAAAGGAAGCAAGCTTAAGACATTCCAGGATTGCGGGGAGGATGAAGGAGTGGAGCATGATAAAAGGAGATGAGGAGGAAGGGATAGATGATGGGAAGAAAAAGTTGATGCAACAGGATTTCAAAGAGGTCGATTGGCGAAAGATGGGTTCCAGAGATCCCTAGGACTAGGATTGTGGATCTCAAAAGACGAGGCTTAGTGGATTGATTGGATTGGTGGATCCCTAAGACTAGGATTGTGGATCCCTAAAGCTAAGAGTGATGATCGATTTTGAGAGATAACTGATGCACAAGTGGGGGTGGGAGAGACAGATGCTAGATATGGATGGGAATAATGGAGATGAAGGGATTCCATTGAAGCTTTTTGAGCGGGGGGATACTTCAAAGAGAAGTACCACCATGTAGTTGAGCACTAGATTTGCTATAGGACTATTGGTTAATTGCCAAGGTTACCAAGAACATCAAGGCCTTGTCACCAATTGTCCAGAGGACTGACGGACTGACTCAAAACAAACATACAAGGATTACCCCATCATCACACATGAATCTGGGAAGAGTCAGAGTGGGAATGATACTGGGGAACCCACAAGCATAAAAGAAAAGAAAAGATGAAAGACTTGATCAAGACCTTCCACTCGAATTGCCCCATTCGTAGCACACCATGATATAAAAGATCGTGGCGATCATGAGGAGGGAACAACCCAAATCACTTGGAAGAGATACTTTAAGAATCATGCTTGAAATCCCAAAAAGAAAATAAATTGAAAGAAAATGTAAATCCATAAAAAAGTTAACCTTTTGCCAAAGAGATTAGTAGGACTAGATACTGATAGACCAAGATCAGATGAGAGGAAGGATGCATCCTGCAAGGATCTATTGATAATATCAAGGACTAGGATGAGCTAGGCCAGCAGAACTCTCTAGGACAACATCTTGATGAAAAGGGATCTCGTACAAGGATTCGCTAAAGCACTTAACCAAGAGAACTGCAATTTGTGATCAAGCAGGAACTGACGCGAAGAGATGAGAGGTATACAATGGGACCAAGAGCAAAGGACTGATGGGCAAGGAATATACAACTAATAGATCAAAGGATGTACAAGGGATTACTATACAAGAAGCTCAACATGATAGGATAGCGGTAGGAAAGAGAAAGATGAAGAGATAGTGGATGAAAGGTTTGGGATGAGAAGATAGTGGATGAAAAGCTTGAGATGGGGAGGTAGAGGAAAAGCATGGGATAAGGAGATAGAAGGGATGAAAATCTCAAAAGGAGAAGATGGTTTGTGAAAAGCTTAAGATAGCGGGAGTAAAAAGCTCAAGATGAGGAGATAGCGGATGAAAGCTCAGGATGAGAGGATAGCGAATAAAAAGCTTAGGATGAGAGGATAGCAAATGAAGCTCAAGATGAGGGGTAGCTGAGGGCTAGATACCAATGACAAGGGATATACCAGGTGATGGAAAGATGGAGGTAATGCTGGGAGATGCAAGGATAGATGAAAAATGGAATAGTGGATAGAGGGATTGGGGTAGAGGATCTAGGTTTATTATTTTCTAAATTAAAATTGAACCTATAATAGATTTCATTACAACTATAGCATTTTCCTTGAACATTTGTTGCTTCAACTCAACATCATCTTGCTTCTCCTTATTGTAAAGAAACTTGCAACAAAGAATATAACCATTTTCACATAACCCATAATAGATCTAAAATAAATATGCAATTGAAATCCACATACAAGAGAATAGAAAACATACTTACAAAAATGTGACACAAGATATACCCTAGGAAACCCTCATTGAGGGAAAAAAATTAGCCTCCAAAAGCATCCATCTTCATGTATTATTCATCAAAAACACCATTGCAATACAACCATGGAATCCTTCAAAGCCATAGCCAAAACTAAGCAATCCATGTAAAGAAGCATGAATCCACACATCCCATGTCATGCTTTCAACCTTCACAAATGCTCCCTTGGCTAACCTATTAA
Source organism: Cupressus sempervirens (assembly GCA_028749045.1). NCBI lineage: Eukaryota > Viridiplantae > Streptophyta > Pinopsida > Cupressales > Cupressaceae > Cupressus > Cupressus sempervirens. The sequence continues at coordinate 599,347,724 of CM053784.1, read as the reverse complement.
GCTATATCCCACTCAACTCTTGCCTTTTTTACTTTTGTCTTGTCACACCAACAACTACCCTTGTAGCTGCTTATATAGTAACAAGTCCCACAAAACCACTAAGTGGTATTACATAAACCATGTGCTAAAAACATTTTCTACCTAACCCATTGACCGCACATTTAATATTGTAAATTTAATTCTTTTTCCCAATATTTAATAATTACATGAAATATTATCACAATATTACAATATAGCTCATCAAGTCTATCCCATGAGAATCTTTATACATTTCATGTTCATCTAGGTGCTTCTAGGTGTAACATTACATAATAAAATAAAATAATACAATATAATAATATTATGCAATGTGTGCAACACCTATTATCTAAACAATCTCCCACTTGTTGTATACATTGCATAGGGTCAATCTGTAGCCACATAAATGAACAAGGGAACAATCCCTCCCATCACATCTACCATCATGGATCAAAGTACACCATGTGCTCCATCCTAGTACTTGCAACAAAATCAAAGTATCCAGTAGCTCAAACATGAATGATCTTGCCTCCTATTATGCCACTGCCACTAAACATACATAGAAGCCATCCAAAGAGAAAGCTACCCAACCTATCACATTAGAATATCATAAAATCCTATACCAAATGAAATTCCAAGCACAAAAACCTGATCCAAAGGTTATCACATGTATCTATAGCAATAAAAATATCCATAGCTGAAATAGCACCCACAAGAAGTGCCAAATTCATCCAACTATCCATACCTTCAAAGGTATACCAAGTGAATCTCACATCTTTAACACATCTAATATATAACCTGCAATCACAAGCCTCAAGAGAAATACTTGCCACATATATAACAAGAAGCTCCTACTACAAAATATAATGTCAAATTTATAACCAATCCACTTACAACATCTCAAAAAAGTGAATCCATGTAGCATCAAGGATATCCATAATACATAAGCCAATAACCTACAAGAATAACTCTCATAAAAAATCTTCAATAGTCTCCCAAGCTCTCCACAACTAATAGATGAAAGAGATAAAGGAATAACCATGTCATCTCTCACATGACATACATGAGCACAAACCAGTGATCACAATCTCTAACCAATCTAAAATCCAATGTAAGCAAAACTGAACATCCAAGAAGATAACCAAGGCCAAAGATAAAACCATGCAAATCATAACCTGTATCATGTCCTTCTACACACACCTCTAGATGTAAATTCTGCAAGTATCATTTCCTCCACAAAACCCTGACCAAGAAGCCTCAACAACATCCAAAACTATATCGCATAACTAATCATGGATGTAAGCCTCTCACAAGAAGATCAAACTCATAAATCATTCCCAATCCAAGGAATATGCCCAATATAAAACCATCTCCCAAACTCAACCAGCATAACAACATATGCAAATGGAGATAAATAATGCTAAACCATCTCTCAAATGAACCCTCTAGAACTAACTCATGTACCATAGCTCAAGGTCCATATTCATGTAAGACAAACATAAATATAATGCACCTAAGAGAAACAATGGGCTATACCTCTCAAGTAACAAACCACTGAGTAGACAAAGAGTGGGGAATGAGAATTCTTATCAAGATATCCAAGTCTCCAACCAAGACTCATCTAAGAACAATTTCCTCTCAAGTCCATATTCGGTGAATGCCCCTCAGAATTCCTGTTGAAACCAAATAATTATCCCAACAAATAATTCTCTACTCCAAGAGAAATAAACATCACCACCATCTCTAAGTATCCATGACCACCTATAACCAATCAATCCATGCCAACTCCGAATGCAACATAGCAATATCATGAAGTATCCAACTTATGATCAATGTGCTCAATACTAAGAAATTAAACCAAGATCAGTATCAAAGTTTCAACCATGGCCTGAGGAACATAACCCTAACAACATGATCTAACCATCTCAACCAAAGAGATAACATGCTCTATATGAACATATTATAAAATGTCAAAACTCTAAACATGTATCAAGAGTATACCATGACATAAAAATGAAACCATCCTAACACCAAGGATAACATGTCAAATGAAAGCATAAACCACACCTTTACCAAGAACCCTATGAGTCCTCAAGATGCAATGATCTCTATAGACCATGAAGAAAACCATCTCCACATACCATGAAGAACCATCTCCACACACCATGAAGAAAACAAGTGCACCATGCAAATGTTAAAGATGCTTCTGCAGCAACAAGATCTAAGACAAACCTCCAACATCTAAAAACACTCAATAAATATATCGATGCCAAAAAAACTCCCACTCAACCATGGTATTAAGTAACCCATGGCATCAATAAATCTATCAGCTAAATGAATATCCTCCAGGTCTACACTCACACAATCAAAGTGTCAATACTAAGTGAAACCAAGATCTCCTAACCAAGAAGATCCAAACAAACCAGTAAATAATCATACACTATCACAAGCTCCTACTAAACCCTTTATCCAAGCTATCCATGACATCATGATGAAAAACCTCTAACCATGAGAATCAACCAAGGGATCAAACCATCAAAGAACTCAAAGTGCACATCATGAGCTCCTCAATAAAAACCAAATAAACATGATCCTCAACCAAGAAGATATACCGCCATAACCAAATCAAGAATCCAAACCAATGAACATCAATGATGTACTTGTATATTTAATCATGTCATGCCAAAAATCTATGGCACCATGATTACATCCATGAATTGAGCATCTAACTCTCAATATGTTCAACTTGTCAACATAAAATAATCAACCACAGTCCTCCACCATGACTATACATGGTAACAACATCTCATCCATTCTACATGAAGAAAAAATTCAGCCAATCATGTGACTTAGCGAATAGAAAACCCAAATCCAAGCCACCAATCTGAATATGCATCAATAATAAAAGATCGATGGGCAAAGATAACCCATAACCAAGCTACAAATGTAACCTATAAGTATAGACCACTTACAACATTGTAAAACTTGTAGACCCAATAGCTCATTATACATATCCAAACAAAACATTGATAATCATATCATCATGAGACTAATCTAAAATATGAACTGAGTATACAATGACACCAAATATTAAATCTCCAAACATACAATGTCATAAAGTCACAATGCTACCATAGTTAATATATACCATAAACTATTCAAATTAATATATCACCAAATAAATTATGCCAAACCTACACCAAATCTAAAACAATGTGTAGAGCTCTCCAAGAGCTTCCTGTTAACTACTCAAAGTCCAAAATCTAACTTTGTATGCCCAAGTTATGCCCTAATCTTTGCTCAAAATAAATAACATGTAAATTTTTGGCTCTTAAAACCCAATAAAATGTCAAAATCATAGAAAAAAACCTACACCATGTTGTAGTGCTCTAAATTAGCTTTCCAATGCCTATAAGAAGTCTAAAATCTGATATCTTCAGAGAAAGTTATGGTCATTTTACTAAGAGAGTCTATTTACCATTTTCACTTTGAACAAAAATTTTGAAGGGATTAAATTTGATGGCCATCACGAGTTGAAACCAAATACTCTTTCATTCCCTCTGAACATGGCCACACTAGAGCATATTATATATCAAAATTTATGGAAACGTCAACCCAAATCCAATGGTGAGGTCTGTGTTTTCCTAGGAGGTAATTTTTGCAAGCTCCCCCTAAAACCCTCATTAATTAAATGAAACATCCAAAAATTCCATTTGTCCAACAATTTCACATGCCCAAAATCTACCAATATCTCATCATAATAGCAAACCCAAAACCCTTAGATCTGTAATAAACAACTCATATATATTTCCCTTTCTTTTATCATCTCATGCATTCCCATGGATTCAGTCTAGTGTTACAATAATAAAAACATAGCTCTAATACCACTTGTAAGGAAAATTGCAAAGAAAAATATAATGTTTCCACATAACCCATAATATATCTGAAATAAATATGCAATTGAAATCCACATGCAAGAGAATAGATAACATACCCACAAAAATGTGATACAAGATATACCCTAGGAAACTCTCATTGAGGGAAAAAAGCTCAGCCTCCAAAAGCATCCATCTTCATGTATTATTCAACAAAAACACCATTGCAATACAACACTAGAATCCTTCAAAGTCATAGCCATATCTACACAATCCATGTGAAAAAGTATAAATCCACACATCCCATGCCATGCTTCCAACCTTCACAAATGCTCTATTGGATCTAACTTTCTATTGTTAAAATTGTAGGATATGAGGTAATGAGGAAGTGGGGATGTAGAGAAGAAAGGTTGAAAATTCCTGGAGTCAACTCAAGACCAACTAGTCATTTAGGAAATGGCTTGCCCCTTTTATAAGTTTTCTTCTATCATTACACATATACATGCATATTTTGAATTCAAGATTCATAAATTCTTTCTAGATAGCTTCACATCTTGTGTGGAGAATAAATAAAATACTCTAGTGAATTCAATATACATTTTCAAAAATGATTTTCAAAGTACTCTATATGTGTTATTATTTTTCCTTCATAAATTACCATAATTAGTTACATGAAGTAAATTCAAAGTTACTATATTTTAAAACTAAAACACATGAAAAGCACTAAAAGACAAAAATAAACATCTTTTGATTGAAAATAAAATAACTCTACCTAGTCCATAGATGAAATTAAGGAAAAGAAACATTCAAATTTAAAAGATCAAGAGAATTTCATGGATCTCTAACTAAAAGGACCTAAGAACTTCTCTCAGTTGTAAAGAATTCTGGAGTGAAAACTCCTAGAATGATAACTATGAAAACATTAATGAATGATGGAGCTAAGATGCAAATGGGTGCAAATTAAATTAGATTGATGCAAATTTTCCTATCCTACATGTTCAAAACTTGGATGAATTTTCCATTATGATGATACTATTCCAAAAATGTGATTTCCTCCAAAGAAAGTGGATGTGAATTGAATATAATACGAATACTCTAAAATGGAGTGGGCATGTGAATTTGACTACAATAGTGTTGTATGAATGCTAATGGATGTGAATTGTTAGAATTATTTTTTTAAAATTGGGGGAGTTGAATTAGTTATCCTCAGGTCTAGATGTACCGATTAAACTTTTGAACACTTCAACAAACTTATATCTAAACATTAAGTAGCTTGATCTCTATAGCAACTTATCAATAACATAAAACTTGCAATCCACTATCCCAATAATAAAAAAATTTCAAAATGTAAAACATTAACAGGAAAAAATCTCAAATAACATCCACACAATTATGACACTAGGATTTAATGTGGAGACCCAATTTGGAAAAAATCACTAGCAACATGTCACCAATATTTTTACTCTTCTGAAGTGAGCTCTATTAGGAGTGAACCATGTTAAAGGTTACAATACGCACTGTTAGGTGTGATCCTATTAAAGGATTTAATCATCCTATTAAGAGTGATCTTATTAGAGGAATTAAAAATATTCCATAAGAATGTCCCCTTGATTAAAGGATTTATAGTTAATTATTAGGTCAACCTTAATTAAAGGATTCCAAATATTGTTTACAATGGTTAGAAAGTAGCAATAGGTTGATCTGAACAAAAATAGCTGACTTTGCAAATTCAATATTGGAAACTACATTTGGAACAATTGTTATGTTGTCATTGATGCCAAACCTTGTTGGTTAGATAGTTTTCTATCTAATCTAGGTTTCATATATATTTTATTGATAAAGATGATTTGAGAAGTTGTTCATAACAAAAGTATCTAAAGGAAAGGATGAGTTATGAAGAGTGTTTCCTAGTTTTCAGTTCCATTGCCTTTTACTCTAAGATTTTAGTCAAGTCATTGTGTTAATGTCTTGAGTTTGAGTCTAGGTTACCTCTAGGAAGATATTCTTCTCTTCTACCCATCAAGAAAACTAGGTAGGAAATCATGTAAGCATGTGATTATTCAAGTGGCTAGGTGATTAGGGTTTGGGTAGAGTCAAGCTTTCCCTAATGAGAAGAGGTATGTAGTTTATATTGATCCATTGTTCTATATTCTAAAAGTATGTTGGAGATGAATATTTACATTGGTCTATAGTTTAATGGTGAACTATCTGGTCAAAGGTAGTAAGAGTGAGCATGGAAATCATAACAATGGTGCATCTTCATTTTGGAGAGTTTTCCTACAAGTACAAGTCCATCTGTGAAAATCTCCTAAAAAATGCCATGTATTAGATCAAAAAAATTTGCATGGTTTCATTTACAGTTAAGGTATTACCTCTTTCGATGTTACAAATTAAAGGTTGTGAGAGAATCATAAAGGTAAGTGTTGAGTCTCCCTATCTTACAATATCCCATATAATCATAGCATCATGAGGGTTTTGTTATGAGGGTTCCAATCTCACGATTTTCCTATTATTGTGTCATTGTAAGTATCTTATGGTAAATGGCAAGTGATACAATGTTACAATAAGTTTAACGGCATATAAGCACAAAAGGTCATAAATGAACCCACAACCATTTGAAAATAGAAGGATTATGAGATCATAAGAACATAAGATGCTAAGGTTTTTTAGGGTTATGATCTTACGATAAATGAAAGATCATGTGACCATAAATGTTCCTAAACACACTTTTGAAGCTATGGAAGTAGGCAGATCATGTTGGAGTTCTTACTGTTAAGGAACATACTAGGTTCCTTTGAGCCTAATACTAGGGTGCACAAGATAGAGACCAAGCCTAAGGAATAGCTAAAACCTATAATCAGCTAGTTTTATCCTAGATCTAGACCAACTTCAATAAAATCAATATGACTCCATTCACTTTAGGCTTTATAGGGCCAAGGTGGGCAAACCTCAAGGATTAATATAATTACTTCTATGATATTCTTCTCCTCAAGACAATCCCCTATAGCAGAAAGTGGTCAATGTTCTTCTATGATTTACAAATAACTTCCCTATTAAAGTAGCTAACTACAACTAAGAAGATACTACAAATAAGTAATAGCCAACAAAGTTTAGTTCATCATTACATGAAATGGTAAAGTGATTGTTTGTATTTTGTATGTTCAACAACTATATGAATCATTAGTTTGCAACTTAAAAATTAATGACTAGTGTCTTATCCATTGTTATATAGAGTCAAAATCAGTAGCTCAAACCTATTTAATCAACTTGTAACTAAATATGTCAACAGTGAGCTCTAAGTTTCATTCTTATCATATCCTTCTTATAAACCCTAAACCCTATCACTCACAGAAAGAAATTACTTGATTCTTTGAACTAACAACAATCAATAAGAGATACACAATTCATTAAAATTGAATTAAACTAAAAGAAACTTGTTCATTTCAATCTCAAGATCATAGATATATAAAGGAGACAAAACTCAAAGACACGGATACATAAGGTTTTCTTTTCTATATTGATTGCCCTTTGAAAAATGAATATAATACTAATAAAAACTCAAAGTTTAACTCAAAACTAGACAATTGATACTTAATATTCATTGTATTTTGGAGTATATAGAACTAATTACATTCATATAATTACAAAAACTAGACAGACTGCAAAATAGGCATAAAACATGAAAAATTCTACAAATTACTAGCCACCACTCCACATCTTGGGAATCCTTATATAAAGGATTGAAACAAAATTTAGATGGGAAGGCAGTTGTCAAAAACTATCTGGTCAAAAAAAATTGAAGGCAAAAATCATCTGAAAGGTTACATGAAAACATTCTCTGCAGTTGGAGAATAGAAAAGAAAGTGAGTGCAAAAGTAGATGTCATTTATGGCAAGAGCTTTTTCTTTAAATGTTTTTTCTTCTTCCATCTTCTTCTATCTTCTCATAGTAGGCTCAAAGTCATTTCTATCTAATCATCCTCCTAGGAAGGTAGAGCCTTGATGTCTCCTGTTAATTCTCGTATGACTATATATGGTTTAATATTAGGCAAAGTGGATTTTTTGATCATATCTAAATCCTATAAGAACTTGGTCCACTTGGCATCAGTTCTAGCTTTGACCTTAGTAGTCACCTTGGACATATCTACCTCTATTTTTAAAAGTATATCAATCATATCATAGAGGGAAGTAGGACTTGCTTCATTATTACAAAAAGACAGAAACCTGGGGTGATCAAGAATATTTTCAAATGATGATAACCACTCTACCCAATCCTTTATCTTTCCTTCACTATTACAATTATAGGTATAAATTTTTCTATCCATGTAGTAATTATTTTCATCTTGTTTTGAACTAGCTGCATCTTACCTCCAAAGAAACCATTTAACTCTCTCATGTTATGAATTGCTTTCTTTTTGTTCACAATGGTTGTCTTTGGTAGATATTTTCTTTGTGGAAGCATCATTATTAATTTATCAAAGGATTGAATATAAGGGCTCCATGTGCCAAATAATAGAGATAATAGAGCAAGCACCTCTGCGCAATTGTATTCTACTCCTTTTAATGCAAGGTATCTGCCATGCACATTCTAAAAAATTGTCTTTAGTGTATTGATCTTATGAATCAAAAAATTCTTCATAGCTCTAATCTCTACATCCTTGCTAGCTTCTAGCTTCTCTTCATCAATTTCCATAGCATAGCCTGATGTTTCCCTTGTTTCATGTGTCTAGCCCTCATTTTGTATATCCTTCTCATGGATCTCTATAGTGTCTCTGACACTCTTCTTCAAATCAGCTATATTTATTTCAAGTTTCATGGTCCTATGTTCTAGAACATATTTTTTCTTCATTTCCTATTCATGGCTCTTTTTTTTCTTAGATATCTCTTATATGTTTTTTCTAATTGAGCTTGAAGGTTATCCATCTTGTTTTTACTCATTAGTCCAACTCAAGTATGCAATCCAAAAATTTGATCACTAGAGGTAGATTGAACATGCCAGAAAACAATATTTCCCCTAGGGGATTCTTTGATTTCCATCAAGGTAGGCTTATTATGCTTAGGAGACATACTCCAAATTGCCATTGTTTGAGCATCTATATTGTAGCCTGACCCTATTAGTTCTCCATATTAATTCTCATCTTCGAATGAGATTATTTTGTCATGTCTCCTCATTTGATCTAGTAAAAAGGATGAACTAAGATCCCATCCTAGAAAAACAATCATACCACTCCTCATTATCAGTTCCCTACCTCCTCAACAATGAGGCTCTCACTATTAGGTTCATATTCTTGTAGCCTTTTGACCAATCCAGTAACTAGCTCTTCAAAATCCCTTGGCTTCATTTGTAGGGAAAGTTAATTTTGTTTTACTTTAAATAGAAAACTCTTGAACTCATCAGTTTTATAAAATTATCATCTTTCATGAATTCACGAGCCTCTATAATTCTGGCATCTATCATTTGAGCTTCCAACTACAACTTCTTTACTCTTTGCTCATCATTAGAAACTTGAGATATTAAATATCTCCTCATTATTTCATCAAAGTACTTACTATCTCTTGGCAGTATTTGAAGGGCCTTCTACTGGGCTTTTTTAGGTAATTCAACCATCTTTTTCCTTTTATGTCTCTATTCTGCCCACTCAAAACTCTCAAGAACATCTTCTTCAGCCTCTTCTTCTTTAGCTTGGTCCTCCTCATCATAAACTTCAACAATAATCTCATCATCTGAGTACTTAGGGTCAATCCTTTTTTTGATTGCCTTTGGAACTTGGGCTACTAATTCATTAGAATTTGTCACACATTTTTCTAGTTTTGACCAATGATCCTCATCAAGATAAAAACATTTGAAACTTTTATCTATCTTTTTCATCTCATACTCAAGACTAAAAATATCTTTATACTTAACCATTCTTTCTCTACACACATCTTCATTTAGCTTGTCAGCAATGACATCCTCTTCCCACATGGGTTTTGTAGGAGGCATGGTATATCCTCTCATATTCTTTAAGGCATGTCTAATCACATTGAAAGGATCATAATTCCTAGCTAGCCCAGTTGGCAATTTATATTTTCTCAAAAAATTTATTTGTTTTCTCAATGGCATTCTTTCCAATCTCAAAATCTCTCACTTTGGTACATCTACAAAGGAAGGTTCCTTTCTTAATATCTTTGCCTAAATATTCTCTATTTAAAGAAATTAGTTTCCAAAATACCTCCACAAACCCTAATCTCTCAAGTGCATTTTTAGGTAAAATATGGGGTGGCTGAGGGCATTGAAAAATCATAATAACAATATATTCTTCAAATAAAAAGACACTACACAAATCATGAGTTAATTTCTTCCCAACATCAAAGCACATTTTAGGTTTAACAACCTTTCTTACACTTTTGGGGATTCTTTCAATTATCAACCCTATCTTTTTTTGACTAGACAAACAAAATCATTATAAAAATAAATTACATTGGAATAAGGGTAAAATATTTTCCATACCCTTGTCCACCTTTGTACTGGCAATCTCTCTCCCCAATCTTGAGTAGACTCAAAGAAACTCTGATTAAATATGTCTGAATTCTTGAACAAGACTAGGTGGATGAGTAGAGAATAATGATGGAATTTGAAATTTTCCAAATCTCCTTGTTGAGCAGAAATGATCTCCTTATGAATACTCTCAATGATATAATCCAAAAAATCATAACCTATATTATGATTTAGGTCTTGGATATTGAAGGCCATAATATAATGTCCTCCTAGTGCTTCCATAGTTCCATCTGAAACTTGGACTTTGTTGATCCCAAACACAATGTTCTGAAAATATCTTTGGAAGAATCCCAAAGGCATATGTTTGTCAAGATCTTTCTTCTTTGGAATGTTTCTTACATGCTTCTTTGTAGGTGGAATATGTGTGGTCATGTTCTAGCCCATATAGAAATTTTGGTGACTCTTGGAATTCTCTGTTAATTTCTCTATCTCTATGGGCATTGACATAGGTCCCCCCAAGTCAAAAACTTATATAAATGTCTCCTTGTCTAGGGATAATTAAATACTTCTATCCTTCTTATGAAATGTCTTGTTGACAGGATTATAACATCTGATTAGGACTTTCACCAAGTCAACATCTACAAACACTTTAGGCATAATTAATTTGTCTAAGTTTCTTACCCATGGGTTACAAATTAGAACATCTGATGCTCTGTTCCTATAGAAAAACCAAAACAATTCATACCCATTTCTATTAGGGACTTCTACACCTCTACACAATGCATATGGGTCTTTGAATATCAAATCATTTGCTTTCTGTGCATTGGTTGAACCAAGCAAAATGTGGATCCAATTCTCTACAAATGTGCTTGGAACCCTTGGTGGTGCATCTGGTTGCTTAATTACTACTTGTGTAATTATCTCTCCCGCCTCTGAGCCATTTCTACAAGAAATTAGGTTAATTGTATATGGTGAAAGCAAAAAAAATCACTTAGATATCACTCTACACTTAAAAATTACTCAGAAAAATAGACAAATTAAGAAAATGGTAATGAAAATCTCGTACTTTTCAGACTTTATTAGTTTCTGTAATAAGGGTGTGGCTTTCATTAGCATTTAAGAGTGGCACACTTGAAAACCTTTCAATTTCTTGAAGAACTAGCCAAATCTACACTTTTTTGGTTTTTCATACATCTAGCTCATCACTTTCTTATCTATCTTAGACTTTGTCATTGAAAAAGTCATTTGATGCCTTAAGACTTATACCCATTATTATGTGACTAAAGGGTAAAAGCACAAACCTGTGTCACCTTTTATAAAGAAATGTGATATCAAAATGTGACAGTTCAACATTAATGACAAAAGAAATGGTATTTGTGTTTAAAATATGAAGATGATGTAAACTGATGAAATGTGTAGAATTGTATGAATTTTATGCCTATAATTTTTATAATTTTTTTGACTAAGAATTTATTCATTTTATTTTATTTTGAAGTCCCTTTTTTAACTATAAAAAATATAGGATGTAGTTCCCGTCAAACAAGTATGTGCAAATCATCTTTTTTTGTTCTGATTTGAAAATATTTTATAGATGACATGTATAGCTAGTGAACAAAAAAGAAAATAATTATTTTTGATGTATATTTTCTTTGTTATAAGTACTCAAGTTCGACCTTGTCAGAATCCAACAGTTTTTTCCTCCTATCAAAACTTCCCTATCAAATCTATACCTTCTTGAAAAAAAATTACATATTCATGAAGATGATTCTCTCCTCTAGTGATAAATATAATTTTTTTATTTTTTTGATATGATTTACTAATTTTTTTCATTTTTTGAGAGAGCATCTTCTGAAATGTTAAAATATCGACTTATAATATTTTGAGATTATAACATATTATAACTAATCAAAATATTCAAAAATTTATATAATGATGATATTGAATCTGAGATCTATAAAAGGGTATTTTTAGTTTTTTTTTTAAATTGAGTTTTGATAGAGAAATGAGATTTGACCAAAATAGGTTTTTGTATCACAAACGGTGACATAGATCTGTGCTTTTACCCTAAAGGCCTCACCTCTTAACACTTCACAGCTTTGCAATAGTTTAGCAAGTACCTATATTAATTGTGTGATGTCACACTCATTCTTTTTTCCAATCATTATTCCGTCATTGTAGAATCATGACTTAAATTGTATTTTCTACAATAATCCTTGTGAACATGTGATGCCCTATAATCTTAACCATTTGATCTTTCTTTTTTTCATTTGCAGCTTCAACTTTCTAACTGGGGTTAGAAATTGTGACAGTGTGATGTACTACATTTGCTACTTCACTACCTTCTTCATGAGTTAAACACTAACTCTAGCGATGGTGCGAAGGTATAAAGTTTGACTGCATGATCACCTTGATTGCTTCATCACAACTTGAAACTTCAACTATGCTTAAACCTTTGTGAACTGGTGATGAATACTTCTTTTGATTGGCATACATCCTTTGCGACCTCATAGCTTGCAGACTATCTTGGCCACTTAACCGTGTGATCATGCTCTTATGTCAGATTTCACTACCACGTATCATAAAACAATCCACGTGTCTATGATCTTGTTTTATCATCTAGGTGTATTTGGATATTTTGTCATGCCCTAAATTTAACAAGGCAAAAAAACATAACCATTTTTTTTATAGGAATAAATATAATGATACAATACAATGATATGTTGAATTGAATCGACATAACATTGAATATAGAGTGGTTGTATTATAGCAGTCCATTAGACCTAGTCGAGTTTGATGTCATTTTTACACCCACTAAACCAACCAAACCTTGGGTGTTATTGATAAATATAATTTAGGTCAAGATGTTTATAGAATGAGTTAGGATTACATAGGTATTCCTAGTTATGTAGTATGGTTAGATGATAAATGCATTCAAAGTAGTGGAAGGTCTATGTGAGAAGCCACTCACCAATGCTCATTTTCATTAGGAGTCAAGGTAATGCATACCTATTAAATTCCATAGTGTAGTATTTCCTATATCTCGAGTATATAACAACTTTTATCCCCTTGAATATATAAATTGAACTGTATGTACGTAGTCATTATGATGTCAACACCCCATTCATATGACAAAAGATGTACATATAATATGCTTGCACTCTATATATATTTGTAGGGTGGGGGCTATATATCATATTATATACGATATATAACAATAAGATGGTTTCTAAACAATTCCATTTGGATGTCAGGCCCTATATTTATTTATTATCATTGGTAAGTATTATAGATGTATTCAACATCATGTGACATAGGGTAAATATTATAAATTCAATAACTGAGCTCATTATTAGTGTCAGTAAGGGACTTTCAATACATTCTACATGACATGTGTGTCACTAAAATTTTAGGAGGAATTAATTATAAAAGTTTCCTATGCATTTATATATTAGATGCATGCTCCATACATTTATTTTGTTTGATATTTGTAACCTAACATTGGTAAATTATTTGTACTAAAATTTCTCCCCAAATTTATTTAACATCATCCATGCATAAGATCGGGTTCAATACAAAATTTATAAGGAGAATCATTTAAATAAAAATCTTATATATATTAATTATCAAACACATTGATTATACTAGTACCAACTATGCACCCCCAACCTAACAATGACTTCACACTAACCTAAAACTTAGTTTCTACACTAATATATTTTCTTTTTAGATTACTATTATTATTCTAAAAGAAAAAACTTAAATACATATTTCATTAATAATACTTACCATCTAAATTGGTCATTAATTAACTAGATTCTAAATAATTTTTAACACTAAATAGAAAATAATCACTAATCCTAGATTTACCTTATTACTAACTTAATCACCTATCACCCTCCTAATGGATGGATTAAAGGGAACTTTGATGGTGCTACAAAGGGCAATCCGAGAAGAGTAGGATGTGGAGGGGTCTTAAGAGATCATGTTGGCAATATAATTGATGTCATTGAAATTCCTATGGGTAATTCTAATAGCCACATTGCTGAAGCTACTATTATTCTATACATTATGAAGTTAGCAGCTTATTCAGGTTACCCTAAACTATGGTTGGAAGGTGACTCACTAAATATTATTAACATGCTCGATAACAAAAATTTAATTACTTGGTCGATTGAGGTAACATCATGGAGATCAAATCTCTAATTAATAAATTTGAAAAAGCCATAATATCCCACACTTATCGTGAGGCTAATGGAGTAGCTGACTGGGTTGCCAATTATGCAGTCCAAATGGGTTATAAAATGATGTGGATTGGTGAGTTAAACAAACACATTGATCTTAAAGAACTTATTAATTATGATGTTACTCATGTGAAGGTGGGAAAGATATGCCAAGATTATAAATTTAATGATTTTTGGTAGTGGGCCTATAGTTGTCAGTGTTCCTTCCCCGAGGAGGTACATTTATTTGATTACAAGGCAAGATTTGCACGTATCATCTGTAAAGTGGGTTTTATGTGATGTGATGAAAATTTGGTATCTGTTTAATTTGTTTTCTTTTGGATTTTGACTACTTCTAGTTTTAGCCATTCTCTATAATTCTCTGAAAATGGGAGGTGAGCCACGTAAACAAGAACCCAAAAATTGCGATGAATGGAAGGCTAGGAAGGATGTTTGGAAGATTTTGCAAAAGGGGAAGGTGACCAGTTATTTGGAATGCCTTCACAGGTTCAAACCACATGTCACCACAACCTTTTTCAAAAATTGGACTAAGGACAAGGTCTCTTTACATGGCATTACAGTGAAATTGACGAAGGACTTCATAGCTAAGATCATGGGTTTACCCATGGAAGGCATAAAGTTCACTAAAAAAACTAGCATTTCAAATGCTACTTTCAAAAAAATTCCTAAAATGGATGCTGAGGAGAAAATTTTGGAAAAAAGTGGAGATTTCTATGATTTGGAGTAGATAAAGGAAATTTGGCAGGATGTGCTCTCTTGTATCCCTAAGTATTTCATTCTGGATGGTAGAAATAAAAGAGTACGTAAATTTCATTTTGTCTTTCTCAATCATTTCGATATAAGGATAGACTTTCTTTTCCTTTCTATTTGTAGTTTTCTTTGCTTCAAAGTCTACACACTCATAGGAAGGAGTTGCATCCTATTTTACATGAAGGTTTAATTCTCCTTATTGAGGGTTACTGTAAAAGAAAGTCCATTGTTTCCACTCCTTCATTAGATAAAAATAAGGGTTTTCTTATTGATTCTCATTCTAAAAAGAATAAGAATGAAGAGAATGTTAAGGGTAAGAAGAGGATTCTCAGACAAAAACCATCGCATTCTCAAAAGGACAAGATGGAACTGAACACTGAGTCTGAGAACTTTAAAAGGAAAGAGGATGTTACTCCAGAGGAAGAGGAAAACACAGATGTTGGAGATTTTAGTTCTAACCTGGAAGGTTACTCAAAGAGCAAAGGAAAAAGTGTGAAGGATGATGAGGAAGAAAATAGTGAAGAAAACACAGAACAAGGTAATACTGGTGATGAGGGTAATCAGAGTGATATTGATGCTGGTGAAGAAGAGATTGAAAAGGCTAAAGAGGACCTTGTTACTATGACGGAGGAGGATCAGACTATTAAGATTGCTTCACCCACTAGAGAGGTTGTGGAATAGGACAAAAATGAGGACCCTACTACTATAAGGGAGGAGGAACAGACAGAAAATATTGCTTCTCCTACCAGAGAGGTTGTGGAAGAGGACAAGAATGATTCTCTACAGAGGGAAACTATGCTTTCTTTTTTGCATTCTGCTATGCAAAAAGTTGATTCCATTCTTCAAGTTGATTCATGGATATATAACAAAATAATGGGTCTGAAAAAGAAAATGGATATTGTGCAACAAAATCAGGATATTGACTATGCCAAAATTAGCCAGCTGGAAGTGCAGGTGGGAAACATCCCAAACAAACTCAAGGATTATGAAAAAAACCTCTGAATGCTTATTAAGGAAATTGGTAATAAAATGGAATAGTTGACTTCCAATATCTACACTGCTATTGCTAGCCTTGGAAAATGCACAAATGAAGAGATCATATCACCAGGGGGTGCAAGCAAGAGAACCGGGCAAAGTTCTAGGAAGTGAGCTCAGGAGGCTATTAGTGTTTCAGCTGCTGATTCCATTGAAGACACTACAGAGATTGGAAAAGAGGTTGTTAAAATGATCAAAGAGCTACAGTAGCAACTCTCACTGGGTTTTGATCTCTGGTTTTTGTCTCAGCTTTTGGTCTTTTTTGCTAGTTGCGGTTAATGGTTTATGTTTTTGGTCATGTTTACTAGTTTTTGTCTAGTCTTTAAACTAGGTTCCAGGTCCTTGTAAAACTTGGGTTCTTTTATTGGATAGTTTATGTGGTTTCAGGTCCTTGTAAAACCTGATTTTGATGTTGTTTCTCAGTAGGTTTTAGGTCCTTGTAAAACTTGGTGGACTTTAATGCTTTATCTTTTCTTTTTTTTTTAAAGGGTTTCGAGGCCCCTTCAAAACCTATTTTTACCGTAATCTAAAACTTAATAACCTATCATCCCTAATCCTTAATTACTTCCTAAACCAACCTATCCCCTAAACACTTCAAAAAAAACATCCCTTAGCACAAGATATTACCTACCCCACTATCCCACATGCTCACAAATCTTTTTCATTATATACACATGTTTAACTACCCCTGTTATTTCCTATACACCACTAACTCCAAACATCAGAACTTTTCCTTTAAGGCACATGTTTAATTCCTAAACATGACCAATCTCACTAATCCCTACCAACTACATTTCCCCAAAGTCACCTAACTACCTAGGAAGGCACATACTCTCTTCTCCATGATGGAGGCACCTAGGGAGGGGTACCTATAATGGGTTACACCTTCCCATCCTCCCATGCGTACATTAAGGGCCTTTTTGGGAAAAGTATGTGCCTAGGAATATGATACTCCTAACATGGTAGGGAGGTGAAAATTCTTAAAGTTTTTTTTCCTAAACTTGGTTGGGTTTATGTTTGTTTGACATGATTGCTTGAACATAGTGCCTAGGACAGGCTTCCAAGGGGAAAGGCTCCTTGTGGGGACCACTATCCACTAGCCTTAGAACAAGTGACCATATGGGCATAAAAAACTTAGGGAAGTGGGACCCAAGTTTCTTTTTTTAAAAACATTGACTTTCTTTTATAAAAACTAGGCACTAAGCTTACACCCTTAAGTCTCTTTCCTAGACCATATTTTATCTCTCTCTCTTTTTTTAATGATAGGTAAGGTGGTTAGTAGGGGAAGATCCCATGGATATTTTTATTTATTCATTTTATTTTATTTTTTTATTTTTTTAGTGTTTCAATAAAATACAAATTCCTAAGTGGGTGAATGTCTAGAACTTGGATTTGACATGAAAGGTTGATTTTCTTGGTATTGTGACACAAGGGTCACGTGACTCTAATGAGTCTTCTCTCAAAAAAAAAAAAATTAACTTGATGATTATTACATGAGTCTTATCTTTTAGTATAAATGTTGTTTTACTAGTATCCCATGTACAAGATTCTTAGAATATTCTCTTTGATTAAAATATTGGTTTGTAATCTAGGGAAGGAATTATTTTCTTTCCCATACATTTTCCAAAGGCATAATAAGCACCTACAGGATTGTTACCTTATGCTTTTGGACTATGTATTCTTTTATTAATCTAATTTCTTTTATTCCTACCATAGAATTTTAGTACATATGTTCGATGGGGTGATGGTGTCACCTAAATTTTTTATTAGAACTTGAAGACCAAGTGAACTACTTCTTCATACACATGAATGAACTATCAATATATTTAACTTTCTTCCATCATATTCTATGCAAAACACATATATTTACAATACAACCATTTATGCATTAAGTTAAATCAGCTATACCAAAGGGTGAAACCACTATGAAATATTTACACTAATTGAATTGTAGGAAGAAGTGTTTCACTTACATGATTCTCATTTTGCATCAATTTACATAATGTAAAAACCCACAATGAATGTTTTATTAAAAGTAAACTATACTAATATTTTTCAATTTTTTCTTACACATTTTCAACAAGATACAATAATAAGAATATCCCTCTTTACATCACAATGAAATGAACATGGAGACTTAACATCCTAACACAATTACAATGACATGGAGGATTTG
Organism: Cupressus sempervirens; assembly: GCA_028749045.1. Taxonomy (NCBI): domain Eukaryota; kingdom Viridiplantae; phylum Streptophyta; class Pinopsida; order Cupressales; family Cupressaceae; genus Cupressus; species Cupressus sempervirens. The sequence continues at coordinate 599,329,152 of CM053784.1, read as the reverse complement.
TATCTCCACACACACCTAGTTTCCAACATTGCCAAGAATAACCCTAATATCTCCAAGGAATCCATCTTCACAAAACCTAAAACACAACACAAAGCTTGGAACCATGGAGGCTCACCTCCCATCTTAGGCTTCTATGAAGCCACCCGCCGAGCAGGGGAAACAAGATCCAAATAGGGTACACACATACAACATATGATAATGCATGAAAACTTACAAGACAACACATAATACTTCCTTCCAATATTTACACATTTATTCACCATTTGAATCATAAGAGAATTGGGTGAAGGTGCGCTCTTCAAGAGGAGATTTTCCATGTCATTACAACTGACACACATTGAATTCATCATGCTTCTACAAGGCTTGCATCATACATGATTCACATCACAATCTTCCACTTATCACCCCCAAATTCATATTTCCACTTATTACCCCAATCATAATATCAAAACATTAGCTTCAATGAAGCCCATACTCCATGAAAACTTTCCCCTTCTCTCCAAGACAAGAGGCTCTCTACTACATTTTTAAGCCCAACTAATCCCTTCACCCAAGGCTTCTCTTCCCTTCCAAGGGTGAGTGAAGCCTTCACACCCATGATCACATTCAATATTCAAATCAAAGCAAGAAAACCAAGAAAGAAAGCCAAGAAATTTATATGAACACAATACACATTCACTTTGTCACAACACAATCCAATGATTCACCACACAATGCATGATTCCATGACACAAACTCCATACTTGTGAATTTGTTTTGCAATACTATAAGGAAAGAGAATGAACATGGATTGAATCACCAACCTTGGTCCAAGCTAAAGGCAATGATAGTTGTAGTAGAGCTCCCTTAGTCTCCCTCCAAACCCTAACTATCTCTAAACTTAGAGAGTGGGTGAACACCCCACTAGTTTATCCAATACTCTCTAATAAGGCCTTCTTACTAACTATTTTACCAAAGACACTAAGCCACTCATTCTTACAACCTTGTCTCCTCTAATTTTTCTATATTTGACTTAATGGGAACATGGAAGAGAACACATATGACAAGTCCATTTTCGAATTGGTAGAAGAATGCATGGATAAAGGGGCCCTCTAGGTTGTCTAGTCACTATCATGGTCAAAATTAGATCCCTAATAATTTATACTATCACATGGGAAGCTCATTTTCACATAAAAGACACTTTGGGACCACCTAATGACCCCTCAAAACCCTAGCCAAGTCCAAATTCTAATTTCCTTTGATTGTGACCCATATTACTCCTTGTCAAGTGGGTTTACTTGCTCATTAACAGGGTAATTAGTTTTAGGGTAAAATGCCACCTTGACCAAACCCCTACATGACATGTCATTGCACACAAAATTCACAAGTGTCAAGTGACACATAAAAACACATTCCACATCAACATGACATGTCCCTAATGCATCTTTATGGTTAACATTTCCCCAAAAAAGAAAACTCACATTTACAACGAAAAATACATTCACAATAAGCCTTTTGAATCTTCCAAAGATTCACCTTGGTTTAACTATTTTCACAAAGGTTTGGAACTAGTTTCCCCCAAGAATTTCCATGGTTCCACTTCCTACACATTAAACTCGAGTATCAGTAGTCCAAGGAGGTCATATAAAATATATACCATAAATGCATAAAATTTCAAATTTTATGAAATTGATAGCAACATATTTTAAACTAAATTTTGTTTCCTAATAATTCCAAATAATTCATTCAAAATGTTAAAATATCAAAATTTGCACATCACATATAATCATAAATCATATAATCAATTTTAACATACTTAATTGTCATAATCAACTTTTATTTCTCAATCATTTTCATATAAAGTTTTTGAAACATTAAAATGTCACAATCTGCATATCAACATTAATTTTCTAATCAAATGATCCAACTAACATTCTAAACCACATTCTAATCCATTTCCTATCAAATGATAGAGTGTTGGATCTATATTGCTAAATCAGCCAACCATGAAAATTAGTTCTGATTACATACCTTAGGTTAACACCACAAAAATGTAATCATCACAACTAGTATTCTTTGATTCAATTACATATAGTTTGATTACTAACACTATCTCATTATAATTATGAGATATTACATTATAAGAGTGGGTATTAATTCATCTTTTCAAAAAGGTCTCCTAAAACAACTATCCTAATAGATCATAACATACTATAAACCCATCGGCATAGTTTTCTAAGTCACAACATCTTGAGTCTTTATTCCATAGGGTCCTAGCTTACTAACTTGATGAAGTTTCAAATATGATATTTATGAAAAATGACTACAATGTATATTAGTCTTAATAAGATCTCAGGTCCAATGTTAATAAGGAAGATGCCAATCATGACATACCTAAATCCTAGAACCTGCTTATCATCCTTCTATCATATGGTGTATGATGATGGTCTATAATTCACATACCATGCATGAGAGACAAGGACATGACACGTCACCTCCTCACACTTCCTATTTCTTACCATATATGTGCTATTTAGGGATAACAATATGTTACTGGGGTAGAGGCCTTACATTCGCTACCTCGCAACCTTAGAAAACTACAACTAGATTTCTTTCTATTGTTTCTCGTCATCACCACTTTGAATTAGTTAAAGTTAGGAAGACCTACGACCTTGCAAATTGAAAATAAAAGTTTCCATTGACTACTATGAAGCTGTGTAATGCCTAACACAAGCCATTTTTCTCCCTCACTACCTTAGCAACGGTTAGTGAGCAAGGATGTGTGATGTTGCAAAAAATGAAGACTTCACAATTTTGTGACTTAAGTATATAGAAAGCCTTAAAATAATGATATGAAAGCTTGTCTTAAAACATAAGGATATAACATGCATCAATAAATTTGGCATATCCTTATTTTGGACCTTTTAAAATCAATTTTGAGAAAAGGGGGTTCTATTGATCACAAAGATGGAATACTTTGACCTAGGTTTTTATAAATATAAATAAAATTTAGAAATCCTAAGTAAGATAACTGCAATTATTTCATGATTTTCACTTATAATTTTAAAAATCTTTGGCAAGTGAAAAATTAGACCAATAGATCATAAGATCCTAAGCAAGGAAATGTCAAAGTTAATTAATGTAGTGCTATTGAGTGGAACCAAGCACATGAGCATAAAGAATTTGAGACACATGGAAATTAAGTCTCCCAAAGATATGAAAGTCAAATGATCATGAGATCACAAGGGCAAACCATGAGATTTTCTAAAGCTATGATGCAATGCCAAGCATATGGTCATAAAGGATAATGTAAAGTGAATTCAAGAGTCTCCAAAGTTATGAAAAAGGGGAGGTAGTAACTAGCATATGATCAGAAGGTAAAAGTGGTGATAAAAAGCCAAAACAAAAAAAGTTAACCAATTACATTGTTGCATGGTTAAACCATAAGCAAATATTCTGAGTTGCAAAACTATGAAGAGTACATGATAGTTAACATTAAAGCTATCACATCGTCCCATCCATCAGATCTTAAAAGATCAATGTCTACCACTTTCTTGCTTTATAAAGTTACACAAGAAATAACCAAACTAAGAATGTGAGAATTCAACATGTGGAGATGGTGGGACTAGAATTAGCTACAGGCTACAAAAAGGAATACGTCAAAATAAGTTATCTAGATGGCATGATCAAGTTGGTTGGAGTTTCTGACTATTATAAAAGATCTTCAATTAATGAAAGTTGTTGATCAAAAGTAGATCAATACAAGTCACTTTCTCGCTTTTCAAAGATGAATGAAGGATAACCAAAGCAAGAATGTGGGCATTAGACATGTGTGCACAGATGCACCCACAAAGGAAGTCATAAAGGGAAAATAAGGAAGATTGCTATGTTTTAATCATGTTCGTGATTTAAGATCGACAGAGAGAATTTAAACTTGGCGTCACTGTTGAGATACGAATCACATGGATTTGGTACCAGCAACAAAATATGAAGGAAATGAATATTTTTATAGGGTTTCTAAAGCCACATGAAGATAAATGGTCACCAGGTGTTCTCAAAGGTTCCATGAGATCAAGATCATCACTGGGAAAGTTGCCAGATGTCTATACCATGTTGCAGATTAGATATTTTCATGTTTTATTCATATTTTATTTCTATTTTGTGACTGTTGCACTGCAAAAACTGAGGAATGACAAAAACTATAAATTTAATGTCTTCTAATAATGAAAAGGTTGGCAAACTTGATGGTGAATTGGACTTGTAGTTCCATCTACTTGAATTTGTTGTTAAGGTTTTGTTGTTCCACTTAATTTTAAAACAGTTTCTACATGAGGAGTTGAAAGACATTTGTGTGTGGTTTTGTTATCTCCTTTTGAACTCTATTTCATCATGGTGTTAGTAGTATAAATAATTCCATTTACTATCCATATATGATTCTATTTCTTTTCTTCCTCCTTTTGTTTTACTTTGTTAGGGTTAACAATCATGATTGCATAAGTCGAGATAGATTATAAATAGAAGCTAGATAGAAGTTTTACAAGATAATTCATGACAAACATTCCATTGGGAGTCATGAGTTATCCAAATCCATTTTTCCTAAGTTGTTTGTGTCTACAATAATTTTGGTTAGCCTTTACTATTCTCAAGTTAAGAGCTTATTATATCATAAACTTTTGACATAAGAAAGACATATTCATTGCACATCATTGCAAGTCCTAAGGGATATGTACCTTGTAATTTAGAGGGTAGTGATGGAACACATATAATGACCCATTTTTTGGTGACATCCTTTTGTTTCTCCAAACCTTGGGTATTAGAAGAGTCAAGTTGTAAACCATAATAGGAGAACAAACTATTAACCAGCAAAGAGGAAACTACAAGTGAACACTTAATTAGTTGGACATTGACAAGATAAAGTTATTGTTTAAATCATGTTGTAAGTGGAGAAGAAAGTTACATTGAATAAAGATGCACAAGATGCATAGGCTTGACCAAGAAATAGAGAAAAAAAATTAAGAATTTTGAAGTATATGCCGAGTGGTGCTAGTGTCGACCAAGCCACAGTAAGTGCCAAGGAGAATTAGTATTGACCAAGTATCAGTATTGACAAAGTGATAGTACATGTGTCAAGCAAGAAATCTAGTAGTGACCAAGTAACTCATTGATGACCAAGTGTTAGAACATAGTGTTGGTCGAGGAACAACATTTTAATAGTTTATGAGAAATCATAATTTGTAGCTGACTAAGTTGATTTCTTAGAACATGGAAAGTGTGTTGAGGATGAGGATGGATGAGCTAGAACATTTAAATCAAGCAAAAATGTGCAAAGCACATTTCTATGTAAGGATTCATGAAGAAGTTTCTAGAAAAGAATAGAATAAATAATATGGTGATCATATTAATTGAATATGTTGGATCTAATTTTCACCCTATGATCTATGGAAGTGTTTAAGAAAAATATATCAGAATTACATATTTAAGGAGGTACGAGAGCTAATTTTGAAGAGAGATTGAAGATTGGAGTAGTTGTTGATAATATTGACTAGAAAATTTAAAACCGTAGAACACTAAGAAGATTTGAGAAGAGAAGTGTAACTACTCAAAGGGTTTCCAAGTGAATCAAAGAGTGAGATGACAATGAGGGCTAGGTAGTGAAGCAACTTGAGAGCCAAACTAAGATCTATATATGCAAAGTGAGTTGTACTTGACAGATCAAAACATGTTGTTACTTTCTAACCACTATAAATAGTATTTGAAATCCTTTAATTAAGGTTGATGTAATAGTCATATTTAAATCTTTCAATCAAGGTGGAATTCTAATGGATTGTTCTAAAGTCCTCTACCAAGGCCACTCCTAACAAGGTGATTAAATCCTTTAACAAGGTTGCATTTATTAGAGTTTTTTGTAACCTTTAACATAGTTGGATCCTAATAATGATCACTTCAAAAGAGTGAAAAGTTAGTGACATGTTACTGGTGGTTTTTCCCAAATTGGGTTTCCATGTTAAATCCTAGTGTCAAACTTCTATGGATTTTATGTGTGATATTTTACTAATTAATGTCCACATTCTAAAACTATGTTATATTTAGGATAGTGGATAGCTACTTGATATTTTTGAAAGTTGACTATATAGACCAAGCTATGGAATGTTAAGATCTAAAGTTGTTTAACTGTTTGTTTGTTCAATTGGTACATCTGGACCTTGGATAAATAATTCACCCCACTCTACCCCCTCTCAGTTATTCTAAACATTCTAACAATTGATATTAGAGTATCAGTGCTTGTAAAGAAAAGTTTGAAGCTACTTAAAGCTAAAGATCATTATGTACAAAAACAAGGTGCTAAAGTTGAGCAAAGAGAATTTTCCTGCATGGAAAAGATTGATGAGGCTAAACATAACTGGTATTGGTGATGTTGCACTAGAGTTTGTGGACAATGCATATGTGGAGATAAAAACAAACCCTTTGACTACTCAATAACTAAAAGAGAAGCAAGAACACAATTAGGTAATTTTAGAGATTACTTTAGCCCTAAGCTATGGTGATTTTTATGACATAAAATAATGAAATAATGCAAAGGAAATATGGGATAAATTAAAGATTATATATGGAGGAGATGATAATGTCATGCGAGCCAAATCAAAAATCTTGAGAGGTAAGTTTGACAAAATGAGAATGACTGAAGTTGAGAATATTGTTTAGTATTGTGCAAGAATCAAAGACGTTGTCAATGATATTAGAGGTGTCAATGGAAATATTGAGGATAAAATGGTAATAAGAAGGGTATTGAGAATTCTACTTCCTATTTATTCTATTAGGGTTTCTACAATACAAGAATTGAGATGTGCTCCAGGTAATACCCTAATTTTGGAAGGTGTGATTGGTAGGCTCATTGTTTTTGAGATATCTAATTTTGATAACTATACTCCTACTATTATTGAATCTTCTTTTAAATCACAACTAGTTCTTATCAAGAAAGGAAAAGAAAAACATGTAAAAAGTGATAATGATACTTCTGATGATGAACTCGATGAACTTGAGGCACTGATGGCTAGAAGACTTGGAAGAGGTAGAGGGAAATACAAAGGTAAACTTCCTATAATCTATTTTTCTTGTAAAGTTGGTCATATTATTGCAAGGTGTCCTGAAGAGAAGATAGGGATGAGAAAAATGAAAGCAAGTACAAAGGGAGAAGAGATAATTGAGACAACAAGAGAAACACGGAGTACAAGGATAAAGGTAAAGAAATCTTGTTATATTGTTGAAGAAGAAGCTAATACTAAATTTTAAAGTAATGATAAAGAATTTATCTATATTTCTATGAAAGAATATTCTAATGAGGATGAGAAAACTACATTAATCTCTTATATAAATAAAAGTGATAGATGGATAATTGATAGTGGTTGTTCAAATCATATGACTAGTGATACAAGTAAATTTGAGAATATTGGACCATACAAGGGTGGTTGTGTTAAATTTGGTAAAAATGTTCCATGTCTTGCGAAAGGAAAAGGATTAATACAACTAAATGATAAGATCAAATGTGACAATGTGTATTGGGTTGAAGGACTTAATTGTAAAATATTGAGTGTTTCATAGTTGAACAAATCAAGTTACAGAGTTAAATTTTATCATAGAAAGGCAAAGATATTTGATGTTGATGGTAAGATAATTGGAAGTGTTGGTGAAACAAGAGGTAACTTTTTCTAACTAGATTTATCTAATGATACGTGTTTGTTTGCACAATATGAAGATATTTGGCTATGGCACAAGAGGTTATGTCATGTAAATTTTTACAATTTGGTTGGCATTAGTAAGATGAAATGGGTAAGAGGTTTGCCAAAACTAAACAAACCTGGAAATGCTATGTGCAAACAATGTCATTTGGGAAAAATTATGAAGTCTAGTTTCAAGAGCAAGACATATTCATCTGATAATATTTTAGAATTGGTTCATACTAACTTATGTGGACCTATTGGTGTTCAAAGCTATTGTGGAGACAAATGTTTCATTCTATTTGTTGATGACTACTCTAGAATGATGACTATGATGTTTCTTAAAGAAATATCTAATGCTTTTCATTTATTTAAGTAGTATTTGGCCAAAGTTGAAAAAGAGACAAGAAAGAGTTCAAAGTGCTTGAGATCTCATAGAGGTGGTTAATTCATTTCCAATGAGTTCAACATATTTTTTAGTGTCAAAGGAATCAAAAGATAGATGTCAACACCTAGGACCCCTCCTCAAAATGGAATAGTTGAAAGGATAAATAGATCAATCATGGATTGTGCTAGAACATTGATGATGGAGAAGAAAGTGTCATAGAAATATTGGAGAGAAGCTATAAGTACAACCATTTATACTTTGAACAAAGTGCAAGTCAATAAAGGTACAAATGCTACACCTTTTGAATTATGGTATGGGTATGCTCCTAATGTAAAATATTTCAAAGTTTTTGGAATAACATATTACATACTAAAACATAATAGAAATGGAAAACTTATGCTAAAAGTGATGAAGGCATATTCCTAGGATATTCCACTAAGAGAAAATCTTATAATTGTTTGAACTCTAACAATAACAAAGTTGTGGAAAGTGAAAATGCAAAAGTTGATGATTATGTAGAAAAAGAATGAAGTTGAAAGCAAAGTAGAACCTAAAGACTATAGTTCACTCATATATGTGAATGATGGTGCACCTAGAACCCCACCTGAACAAAAGAAAAATGTTGCAAATCAACAACAAACTTGGAATGTCAAGCTGCAACAGCCAATTGCCAAGCAGTAGATTGTGGGTGTCAAGCAATAGTTGAATGATGTCAAGTCATGGATAGAAGGAACCAAACATTAGGAAGACAATTTCAAGCATGTAGAATATGAATCAAAACATGAACACAAGAGAGATAATGAGATTGAAAAAAAAAATCAAGATGAACCTGTTGAAGAACAAAGAAGAAAAGAACCTGTACTAGCAAAATATGTAAGAAGACATCATGCACCTAAGAAAATTATTAGAGATCAAGAATATGGTGTTATGACAAGGAAAAGACTCAGAAGTGATACATGCTTACTTTGTGAGTTTGAGCCCAAATATGTGAAAGATGCTTTAGATAATGAGGATTGGATATAAGCAATGAATGAAAAAATTGAGCAAATTGAAAAGAATAAAAGATAGTCACTAGTACCTAGACCTAAAGACAAAAATGCTATTAGAACAAGGTGGGTATTCAAGAACAAGCTGAATGAAAATGATGGTCACAAGAAACAAGGCTAGGCTAGTATGCAAGGGATATGTGTAAAAAGGTGTTGAATATGGGGAAACATTTGCCCCTATAGAAAGACTAGAAGGAGGCTGGAAAAAGGCTTGCATATTCTACTTATAAAGGATTAAAGCTATATCAAATGGATGTCAAATCTATGTTTCTAAATGGGATACTTGAAGAAGAAGTGTATATAGAATAGCCTAAAGGATTTGTTGACTCTAGCAAGAAGAACATGGTGTACAAGTTGCACAAGGCTCTATATGGTTTGAAACAAGCCCCTAGAGCATGGTATGAAAGGATGCATAACTATTTGGTGAAGATTGGATTTGCAAGAACTAATGATAACAACAATCTATACTTGAAGACTGGCAAGAACAATTAGCTATTACTATCCAAAAAATTTGTTGATGATATCATATTTGGAGGAAGGGAAACATTATACAAATCATTTCTTGATGAGATGAAGAAGGAATTTGAAATAAATATGTTTGCTGAGATCAAATTCTTTGTTGGTTTACAAGGCTATCAAATGAAGCAAGGTATCTTCCTTACTCAATCCAAATATATCGAGATACTAAAAACTTTTGGAATGGAAGATTCAAGACCAATTAGTACACCAAGGTATACTGGACATAAGTTATCTAAGACTGATGATTCTATTGATGTGAACAAAACATTATAAAGATCAACAATTGGAAAACTAAAATATGTTGTTCATGGTATACCTGATATTGCATTAGCAGTTGAGATATTTACAAGTCCTAAGGAGAACCACATGATGGTAGTGAAAAGGATATTGAGATATTTGAAAGGAACAAAAGAGTATGGATTGTATTACAAGAAGAATGATAAGTTTGAACTGAAGGTATTTGTTGATTCTAATTGGGTAGGAAATGTTAATGACAGAATAAGCACAAGTGGAGGTGCATTCTTTCTAAGAAAGAGATTAATCTCCTAGACAAGCAAGAAGTCCAAAACTACATTTTTCCAGTCAACATCTAAAGCAAAGTATGTGGCCACAATAGAAAATTATTCAAATAACATATGGATCAAGCAATTGTTGAAAGGTATGAAGGAAATTGCTAATCTAGTGGTTATCTATTGTGATAGCATTACTACTATTAATATATCAAAGAATCCTATAATGCACACAAAGACAAAACATATTATGATCAAGTATCATTACTTGAGAGAGCTAGTTCAAGACAAAGAAGTGAAATTGGATTATGTGAACACTAAAGAGAAAATAGTTGATATATTCACTCAACTTTTACCTAGAGATGCCCATGAATATCTGAGAGCTAAACTAGGGGTGATACCCCTGGATAAAGCTACTTAAAAAAAGATGGTGATCTGCATCAAATGTATTGATTAGACTATCTTACAAATTGATGCAGGCAGTCCTACTTTAGGAGTTACATAAGGTAGCAGTGAAGAAGGACATAATATTGTATCAGACATACAAAGATGATAGTTGAAGAATTCAGAACTGACATGAAGATATCTACATGGAAAAGATGCATGAGTTGAAGTGCCTTTGGCATCATTAATAAAGAGGGGGAGATATCCAAATGTAGATAATGGAAGTAAGTCACCCATGCAAGAGGAAGATATTGTTTTCAAAAGAATGAGAACTGAAAAAAAAAAAAAAAAAACATTGGTGTTGTCAGCAATATAGAAGATTCTAATTGATTTCATCATATGATATGTTAGATTGAGCTTATGTATTGCATATCAGAATTTCATGGATGAGAATCAAAGTGAAAGTAAAGAAAGATATTGTTGGACATAGAGATGTCAATCAGAATGAAACTAGGGATATTAATGAAGATCTAATATTTTACAAAGAGGGAATTACTCAAGATAGTGCAAGTTTTGGATTGCATGGTAACTAGAGGTATTGCCATCAATGCCAAAGAGGGAGATTGTTGGAAAATACAATTGGAACAATTATTATGTTGTCATTGATGTCAAACTTTATTGGTGAGATAATTTTCTATTTGATCTGAGTTTCATATCTATTTGAATGATAAAGATGATTTGAGAAGTTGTTCATAACAAAAGTATGTAAAGGAAAGGTTGAGTTATGAACAAGAAACTGTGATTCGACACTTGATTAGTTGGTCTTTGAAAAGATAAAGTGATTGTTGAAATCATGTTGCAAGTGGAGAAGATAATTACATTGAAGCCATAAAGAAGTGATCCAAGGTATACAAGATGTGTAGGCTTGACTTAGTAATAGAGTAGAAGATTAAGAATTTTGAAGTATATGTTATGTGATGGTAGTGTCAACCAAGCCACAGTAAGTGTTGACCAAGCATCAGTATTGATCAAGTGATAGTATATGTGTAAAGCAATAAATTTGGTAGTGACTGAGTAACCTAGTGATGACTAACTGTCAAAACATAGTGTTGGTCAAGGAACAACATTTTAATAGTTTATGCAAAATCATAATTTCTAGCTAACTACATTGATTTCTTGGAATATGGAAAGCATCTTGAAGATAAGGATGGATAACCTAAAACATTTAAATCAAGATAAAATGTGCAAAGTAAATTTCTATATAAGGATTCATGAAGAAGTTTCTAGAAAATAAGAGGATGGACAAGATGGTGATCAAATTCATTGGATGTGTTGGATATAATTGTAACCCTAAGAACTATGGTGGTGTTTAGGTAGAAAAAGATCATAATTACCTATTTAAGGAGGTACAAGGGATAATTTTGAAGATAGGTTAAAGATTGGAAAATTTAAGTAGAAGGTTAAGGAGTTAAGAAGAGGAGAAGTGTAATTTCTTGAAGGGTTGCCAAGAGAATAAGAGACTAAGATAACAATGAGAGCTAGACAATGAAGTAGCTTGAGAGCTGAACTAAGATTTGTATATGCAAAGTGAGTTGTACTTGATAGATCAAAATGTACTATTACTTTCTAACCATTGTAAATGGTATTTTAAATCCTTTAATCAAGGTTGACCTAACAGTTATTCATAAATCCTTTAATCAAGGTGGCATTCTAATGGAATATTCAAAAGTCCTCAAATAAGGCCACTCTTAATAGGGTGATTAAATCCTTTGACAAGGTCACATTTAAAAGTGTGTTTTATAACCTTTAATAGGGTTGGCTCCTAACAGAACTTACTTCATAAGAGTGAAACATTGGTGACATGTTATAGGTAGTTTTTCCCAAATTGGCTTTCCATGTTAAATCCTAGTGTCAACATTGTGTTGATGTTATATGTGATTTTAACAGATTGATGTTTACATTCTACAAGTCTATTATATTTAGGACATTGCACAACAAGTTGATGTTGTTGAAAATTGACTATATAGAGAAAGCTATGGAATGTTAAGATTTAAAGTTGTTTAAGTGTTTATTATTTCAATTGGTACATCTAGCCCTTGGATAACTGATTCAACCCCCCCACCCCCCATCTTAGTTATTCTAAGTATTCTAACATATAGATATGGTACAAAAGAACCTAGGCTAACTCCTAGTTCTAACTCTACACTTTGGGTTTTTGGCTTGTACTGACCTTAGCCAAGTCATTTAGGTGTGTTTGTACCTTAGAAGGTCATATTTGGGTTTGTTGCTAGGTGCATTTGACTAGGTTCAATCCACTCTAGGTGGTTTGGGTTTGTACCTATGTGGATTTGACTAGGTTTAATCCACTCTAGGTGGTTTGGGTATTCTTGCTTTATGTTGTTTGTGTTTAGTGGTTTAGGTGGAAAGATAGAAAAATGTATCATATACCATAGGAGTGTCAAGGAAATAACATATTAAGGTTACTATGTACTCCATGATTTTCTTACTTCATTTTGCATAGGAGGAAGGTTATAGTTTATCATTTGGCTCAATATGTTGGAAATATAGATGAAGTAATTGAGAGGGGAGGGGTGAATCAATTACCACAAAAACTATTCCAAAAATCCCTTAGATGTATATAATACTTACTTACTGCTAATACTCAGTAAATAGTGCAGGAATACTATAACTTGGTAGGTTAACTAATTACTGATCTTCTATCTTTCATTGTTATTGATGTGCATGCAAAGGTTAAATAAATGAACACAAGAGACACCAGATTTAACATGGAAACCCAATATGGGAAAAACCACCAAGTAACTAGTCACCAATTTTCACTCTTCTAAAGTGAGCCCTGTTAGGAGCCAACCCTGTTAAAGGTTACAATATACACTATTAGGTGTGACCTTGTTAGAGGATTTAATCACCCTGTTAGGAGTGGCCTGGTTAGAGGTCTTTAGAACAATTCAACTGAACTGTCACCTTATTAGAGGATTTACAAAATGGCTGTTAAACCAACTCTATTAAGAGATTCTAGATTCACTATTACAATGATTAGAAACCAACAATGAGGTGACCTGAATGATATGCAACTTATCTTTTGCTGATTACAGATCTCTATTTGGCTTCACTAGATCCTTACTAATCGAATACAACTTTGCAGCTCCTCTAGGATATCTAATCCTTCATCAAAATTCGCTCAATATTCACTTATTCCATCCTCATCCATATACTTACACACACACTTTTAAATCACAACTTGAACATCTAAATATATACCTTTCAGATTATCAAGTCAGCTCAAATATAAGTTACAACAACAAAAAAAAATCATTACATCAATTGGCTGCATGAAACAATTGAGCTTAATATCAAAACAATAAAATCCTTTGTTGACCGACCCAGCTCGGTGACCACTACTCCAGAATGGTTTTCTAGTGTTAACCAAGTGAGGCTCGATAAACATTGCAAACCCTGCAAAAATCCTTTGGAGATCGAGTGAACTCGGTTAGCACTGACCTTCCTTTGCTGACCTTGTGAGCTCAGTAGAAGCTAACTCTCTGCCACATTTCTTTTGATAATCGAGTGAGCTCGGTAGACATTAACTTTTCTTTGTTAACCTTGGGAGCTCTGTTAACACTAACTTTTTGTTACAAAATCCTTTGATGCCCAAGTGAGCTCGGTAAATATTAACTTTTCTTTGTTAACCTTGGGAGCTCGGTTAATACTAACTTTTTGTTACAAAATCCTTTGATGCCCGAGTGGGCTCAATAAACATTAACTTTTCTTTGTTAACCATGGGAGCTCGGTTAACACTATAAATTTCTTTGTTGATCACCTGAGCTCAGTAAATTCTATCTGATAACTGGTATGACATTTGTGTAACATCAAAGACAATACACGATTAACAATTGTATCCAACACAATATTGCCAAAGTTGTAAATTTAATGCAAAAGTTGTCAAATAAGTCAAAAGGGGAAAAACATGTGAATTGATGCTCTAAAGGATAAATCATGCATAGAAATCATAAATGGACTATGTTGGACCTACTTGGAAAGTTCCAATTGATAAATGTCCAAAAATTGAGAAAAATGCAAAAGTTGCATGACAACATTTGAGCAGGATTTGGGCATGTTGTGAATCTGAGATTGATGGTTATCCTAACTATCTAAAACCTCCCAAAAAAAATATAAAACCATTAAATTAACCCATCCCATGGTTTGGAAGTTGTAACAAGTGAAGTTTTACAAGTGGATCCATGAAATATAGTTTAGAAGTTGACAGTTTTTGAATTTTTGATTGCATGTACAGATCAATGGATTGAAGGGTTCATTTTTGTGTTTAATTCTTATTTTTCATGTCAATATAGTACTTTTTTTTTTAGACTTCAATTGGATTAGAGTTCATTTGTGCATAGTTAGAAAATCTTTTGTTATTTGTCTATTCCCATTTTCAATTTTGGCAATTTTTGGGAAAATGGCTCTCCCATGAATCCCCTTCATGGAATCATCATGGTTTTTGGGGATATGAAAGTGGATTAATTTTATAGTTTAAATAGTAAAGGAGAGGCTTGGGAAATCATGGCAACTATTTTTAAAGTGATTCCCTACACAAGCCTTTGGTGCATGACTAGGAGATCATAGTGCTAGCAAGTTAAATTAGGTGGATTAAATGTATTGGGTAATTCAATCTAAGTGTTGGAGAAAGAGAAGGGATGTGTATGGAAGCCTCATGTGAGAGGAGAAGTTCTCATGACAATATTTTCTAGAGTATCACCAAACCCTTGTTGATGTTGGTAAGAAGGATTCAAAACTCTTGTTTTTAGGCACATATATAGCAAGGAGGTGTACGGACACATTGGGAACATCTTCAAGCTCTTCCAAAATGGTATTCTGAATGGTAATTAGTTTTCCATCTTATTAAGGAGAATTAGGAGTAATCATCCAAAAACCTAGTTAAGAGGCCGAATTAGTCCAGTTTGGGCTAGTTTGAAGAAATTGGTAAGAAGACTTTTGGATTTCAAGACTAGGAGCATTGATGAGGCCTAGAATCCCTAAAATAAATCTCTCACTCCTTGTAGAAGGAAAAAAAGGTCAAGATTGGTGGAAAAGTGAACTTGGTGAGCAAGTTGTGGTGCCTAAGAAGTGGAAGCAAGTAGGAAATTCATTAGTCTAACTGGATAAGGAGGTGTAGGGGATAAATTAGCAATCCTATGAATTAGGGTGACAAAGAGGAACCCTAGTAGGCTAGGAGAAAGCTTAGGTAGTCCTTTGGTGAAGGCAAGGGCTAGTAAGCAATCCAACTTACATCAAATTGGTATCAGAGCCACCAAAGATTTGGGGTAAGTGGCATGTCTTTGTATACTAAAGAATCAATAGGGAAAGAAAAAATGGAGACTAATGTAGAACTTTCCATGGAGATGAAAGAGAAAAAGGAAAAGAATAGGCTTCTAGAGGAAGCTTTAGAGGATATGAAGACCAAGTTGGAGGAAGTTGTTGAGGCAACCATGAAGACTGACCAAGAAGGAGAAACTAGTAGTAAAGGTAAGGAAAATGTTGATGAGGAAGAAATCATACTTGAGCCATACCCTCCATTGTCTGATGAACCCTTCCTAAAAGTCATCAAGGCATTGGGTGGAAATTCCCTAGAAGGAGTTCCTTTGCTTAGTGGGAAGATTTACCATGAACTTGTGATGGAATGGGTTGAAGGAATGGAAAATCACTTTGAGTGTGAGGGGGTCACTAAAGCACAAAAGATCAAGGTAGCCAAATCTAGGCTAAGAGGATCAACACTAACCTGGTGAAGTATCTCCAAGAAGAAATAGAGAAGATGGGAAAGAAACCAATTTCAATTTGGAAAGCCATCGTGACTAAGGTAAAGGAATAATACCTACCTGAAGACTATGAGATTCAAATACACAAGAAGAGGAAAAGCTAAAGAAATAAGATATGGATGTAGCAACATATACTAAGGAATTTTAGAAGCTATGTTTGAGATCAGGGACTCAAGAAGAAGAGCCTATTAAGTTGGCTAGGTATCTAGGTGGGTTTAAGTGGAACATATAAGAAGAAATCAACCTATGGACACCTACAATAGTTAATAGATGTTTCTAATTCGCATTGAAAGTGGAAGAAAAGAACAAGAATTCTAACACCAACTTTAGAGGTAGAGGTAGAGGCAGAGATGGTAGGAATCAAAGAGGTTATGGTGGAAGATTTTTATACTCAAGAAGCCAAGGGTAAAATAAGTGGACTAAGAAGAAAGAAGGGAATTCCAATAGAGGGGATTTTAGTAGGGGAAAAAGCTCCAATAATGGTGGAAGAGGAAGAAGCATCAATCAAGGAAGAGAAAACTACTTTACAACTATGAAGTGCTACAATTCCAATCAGATGGGACACCCTGCATATAAGTGCCTTGAGAAAGGCTCTACTTCTCAAGGGAGTACAAAAAGAGTCAACTATGTGCAAGAAGAATCTAGTAGCAGTAACAAACCATCTAAGGTACCCTCAGAATCAGAAGAAGGGGAAAATCTAATGATAAGAAGGATATTGATTAAAGAGCCTACCAAAGAGGAACCAAGACAAAAATGAGATATATTTAGAGTGAAATTCAAGATGATGGGAAAAGTGGGTAAGGTCATCATAGATTTAAGTTCCATAGATAACATTGTGTTAGAGGAGGCAACTAACAAGTTGAACATGAAAATAATTCCACACAGCAATCCCTACAAAGTTACATGCCTCAATAAAGGACAACATATTCTTGTAAGTGAACAAGCATGGGTTAAATTATCAATAAGAAGGTATAAGGGCAAGGTTTTATGTGACATTATACCTATGGATGCATGTCACCTTCTACTAGGAAGACCATGGAAATTTGATAGGCAAGCAATGCATGATGGAACCAAAAATGCATATTCACTCAAGAAAGATAGTGTGACATTCAAGATTCAGTCCTTAATAGAAGAGGGAGAAGTGAAATATCCAAGTCCTAATGCACTCATGGTAAGTGAGAAGGAGTTATTAAAGACCTTGGAAGAAGGAGAAGGGGTAGAGTTTTCCTTAGTGTTGAAGCCTAAACAAGAAGTTGTTGATAAGGCATGAAAGAGAACATAGCTACCTAAAGAAGTGCAAGAAATGCTTGAAGAATACAAGGATATTGTTAGTGATGGAACACCTACTACCCTACCTCCAAAAAGACTTGTTACCCATCAAATTGAATTCATTCCAAGAGACACCCTTCCAAATAAAATTGTCGAAAAAATAAGGAAATTGCCAAGCAAATCCAAGAACTCTTAGACTAAGGCCTGATTAGGAAAAGTATAAGCACTTGTGTTGTGCCTACTATTTTAGAACCTTAAAAGAGGGGAAATTTAAGAATTTTTATTGATTCAAGGGTAATAGGATCACCATTAGGTATAGGTTCCATATACCTAGGATTGAAGACCTAATAGACTATCTAGGGGAAGCAAGGTACTTTACTAAGATAGATCTTAAAAGTGGCTATCACCAAATTAGAATAAGAGACAAAGATGAATGGAAAACAACCTTCAAGGCCACAGAAGGTTTGTATGACTGGCTTGTAATTCCATTTGGCTTATCAAATGCTCCTACTTTCATGAGGCTTATGAACAAAGTGTTGAAAGACTACATTGGTAAGTTTGTTGCTATCTATTTAGATGACATTTTTATTTTTAGTAAAACTAAAGAGGAGTATATCAAGCATTTAAAAAATATTTTCAAGAAATTGCATGAAGAAAATATAATGATCAATTTTGAGAAGTGCAACTTCATGAAGTAGGAGCTAGTGTATCTTGGGTATTTTTGGGTCAAGGGAACATCAAGATAGATCAGAGTAAGGTGGATGTCATCCTAAACTGGCCTATTCCCAAAGTTACTGTAGAGGTGAGAAGTGTCTGATATAATTGATTAGTTGTGTATTTCTTTGATGTTACACAAATGTCATATCATTATCATTCAGAGTATTCCAAGCTCACTCAAGTAGTGAAGATAGTTTTCTATGTCTACCTAGCATTCCTATGTTTGCCTAGTTCAAAAGGCAGTGTCTACTGAGTTCACTTAAGCGTCAGAGGAAAGTCTACAAAAGATGAGTATTAAATGAGCTCACTCAGTTACCAAAGAATCTTTGTGAGTTTGTAGTGTTAACCAAGATCCTATTGGTTAACACAGGAAATCATTTATAATTTAGTGTCTACCAAGCTAGGTCAGCTAATGAAGGATTTTCTTATTTTGGCATATTGAGTTTAATTGATCCATCTATTGGCTCTAGCTAACTAAAGAGATGAATATTAATTATTCTAAAATGTACATGAGCTAACTTGACAATATGAATGACATAAGTATAAGGTCAAGTTGAGAATTTGAAAGTGTGTGTAAGAGTGTGAATGCGTGGATGATTTTGAAGACCTAATGATGTAGTAAGGTAGAGAATCAGAAAGATAAGTAGAATATTCGTATGGAGTAGAAAAGATATATTTGATCAGGCAGGATGAAGTAAAGCAAGAATTGAGATCTATAATCATCAATGTAATTGCATTAAAATTAGGTCATCTCAGTATTCATCTCTAACAATTGTAGTAGTGATCTAAATCTCTTAACAAAGTTGTCTTAACAACTATTTGTAAAGCCTCTAACAAGGTGGTAGTTCTATTGAACTGTCAAAAGACCTCTAAAAAGGCCACTCCTAATAGAGTGATTAAATCCTCTAACAAAGTCACACCTAACAGTGTGTTTTTTCACCTTTAATAGTGTTGGCTCCTAATAGGGCTCACTTCAAAAGAGTGAAAATAGTAACTAGCTACAAATGATGGTTTTTGTCAAATTGGGTTTTCATGTTAAATCTTGGTGTCAAATGTGTTCATGCTATTTATTTTTATATGTTTGCATCTAAGTTAAGATAATAGTAATCACAAATAACATCTAAGATTTGCATGTTAAGTACTTCCCAAGCATATTCAATATTTACCAAGTTACAACATTTTATGTGTGTTTGCCAACCATCAACAGTATTTGGTTTTTAGAGTTTATTTTGTACTGAAATATAAGGGATCTAGGATTTATTTAGTAGTAACTGATTCACCACTCCCCTCTCAATTACTCTTCTTATAATTCCAACAATTGGTATTTAAGCTCTTGGTGCTTGCAGAGAAGGTTTCAAGGACCTAAGCTAAAGATCCAGATGTCTTATGGAAGAGAGATTCCCAAACTAAATAGAGACAACTTTGCACCATGGCAAGGACTTATGAGGTTACATCTAGCTACTATCAGTGACTCAGGGTGCAAATACCTTGATGTTGAATACAAAAATCCCACTGGAACATTATCAGTTCAAGATATTGTTAAAATAAGAATCAGAACATCATGATGATTGATACTGCATCTACTCTTAGTTATGCTAAATTTGATGAAGTTAAAGATTACAAAAGAGCTCATGAGATGTGGACCAAACTAAAATACATATATGGAGGAGATGAAAATGTAAGAAGAGCTAAGGCTAAAAGTCTTAGAGGTCATTTTTATCAAATGAAAATGAGAGAAGATGAGAACATTGCAAAATATGTGGAAAGAATCAAAGCAAGTGTAAGTGCAATCAAAGCATATGGAGGAGACATTGAAGAGAAAATAGCTATAAGCAAGGTATTTAGAACTCTTCTTCATATTTATGCAATTAGAGTGTTTGCTATTCAAGAGATGAGATGTGATCCAAATAATAAAATATCTTTGGATGCTCCAGTTAGAAGATTGATAGCTTTTGAGTTAGATAACTTTGACAACTATGTTCCTAGTTGAAAGGTTATTGAGTTTGCATTTGAAACTAAAATCTCACTTAAGAAAAAGATTAAGAAATCAAAGTCCAGTCAATCAAGAAGTGAAGAAGAAGAATCAGAAGAAAGTTTAGACAGTGATCTTGAAGTTGTTGAAGCCCTACTTGCAAGAAAGTATTCCAAAGGTAGAGGAAAGTACTATTGGAGTTGATGAAAGCCAACTCCGAAGATTCCCAAGATCACCTACATGCGAAAACCTGTCAAAGAGAAGCCAAGGAGAGGAAGAGCATGGAGCAAGAGTAAAACTCTAAACGGACATGAGAGACCACAAGATATTGAAACACAATGAAAATGTATTTACAACATACAATGAAAAGTGATGTTATGAAAATACAATGAGGGAGCTCGAATATAAAGAGCTCCAAGAATCTTCTAGAACAAGCTAGAAGATGCAAGGAGATAAGTGTGACAACTAAGCATACATCCACATAAGGTGGAAAGTCCTCAAACAATGTGAGAGGATAAGTATGACTTAGGAGAGAACAAACTCTCGTATTGTCAACAACTTATAACTAACTCCTAGACTACAACTAATAAATGAATGCATTTACCTAAGTAAGCTTAAGTAATAGAATAAATAATTAGTAAATTAATTATTTACTCTAACACCCCCCCTTAAGTGCAACTTAGGGAAATGCCTTAAGCTCACAAAACTAAGATGAATGCAGAATGGGTCCTGGCAACGAGGCCATGTTAGGTACCCATGTACAATGCAACAAAATGCAACCCCTAAAAATGGGGAAAGAGAGAAAACCACGTGGGAAAAACCCTCCCCCAAAAAAGACGTAACCTAGTGAAGAACTGAAGAAGTCTCCAACTAGGGAAATGTTCCCTAAAACAGGAACAAGGAGTGATCATGAAAAAGCATCACTGAAGCATGAAGAAGCCACAAATCTACCAAACTATTGATCTGAAAAACCTCCATGGAAGAAGGCATGAACCGAGCATGTCTATATGGTAGATGATCCATCTCACCGAAATGCATAGGTAGCCAGCCATTGCAATCGCCTTGTACATAGGATCAACCACTGAATACATAGTTCACACTAACAAACCATTGAACCACGGATGCATTAGAACAATAGCATAACCCCCCCTTAATGCTGACAGGGTGTGATGATAGGCAACTAAGAAGGTGGACCAAAGTCTCCTGCAAACGAACTAAGAACGACGAGAGAGGGAAAGAGGTATAAAACACCCATAAAGACACGGTCAAACTGACTCTACATGGGCTAATGTCGTGGAAGGGACACTCACTTGACAAAGGGAGAATGCCTAAAACAACAAACAACTATCCCCCCATGGTGCTTTATGAAAATAGTGCATGTACAACTGTCTCAAAACAACGTTCATAATCCTCGAAATGCAAAAGTGGTACTTTGTCTCAGTGTGATACATAAAAGTGCTTCAAAATGATAGCTACAATGATCAAAACTGAAAACAAGCTACAACAAAATAAAGTATAGCTCAAAACAAAGGAAACCATGCTAGGAAAATGATCCTTGGGCCTAAAACACTCAAGATATCCACCATATAGCAAAAATGCCAAAACTATGATAGAAAGAGCATGGGCCAAAAACTAAGAAAAAGGACCACATTTCTAAAAAGGTGACAGAACCAGCTTTCAAAAAATATAAAATTTTAAAAAAATAGGCATGGGACGCAAAAGATATACTTGTCGAAGTCAAAAACACAACTTCAGACTTCAACTAAAAAAAGGCAATAAAAAAGCATCAAAACCTAAAAATACCTACACCAATGTCTCCATCTTAGAACCAGCTTTTTGGCACTTCTTTCGAATCAAAAAAATACCTCCATATGCTCAAGTTATGGCCAAAAAACCAAAGGTAGTTCCAAAACAAAATTAGGAGAGATGCATGCAAGGTCTGATGATGCAAGCGTTGATGTCAGCAAGTCACGCGATTAAATTTGATAGTTTTGAGGTTGTCACAAAAAAAAAGAAGGCCATGTGGATGCCATGTGGCAAGTATGGATGGTGTGGCAAGCCTGCCATGTGTCACGCATTGACTTGATGCTGACGTGGCAAAAAATCCATGCAGGTAGAAGTGTTGGTGGGGTTGCAGGTGGGCAATGGCCGCTGGCGGGTGGAGCTCTATGCAAGCAGCACTGAATGGAGCTAGAGCGAAACCTTGAGTGGAGGTGGCGAAAGATTGGAGCAGACCTTTGTCAAGTGAAGCGTCGAAACAGAACGATCGGGCGAAGCCACTGAAGCGGCAGAAATAGGTGCCGCTCACAGGAAACACAGCCAGAAAAAGCCTGAGCCGCCGGGACAGGGTTGTGGATGGGTGGCCCCGCAATGGCCATTGGCCAGTGCCGAGGCGGCACGCTCTGTGCCCTATTTTTTTTTTTTTAAATCGCAGATCGTCCGTACGACTGTACAAAAGGGCCTGTGAGCAAAAAAAAAATTTGCCTCTCGGAGCTATGTCTCCAAAATCAAAACGTTTTATATGAATCCTGACTGCAAATGGCCTTCTGGATCCAATGGCGATGTCTGTTTGGGCTAAAAGTGCTCTGAAAAATCATTGATCTCCTAATTTGAAGAAAAAATGCACAAACAAACTAGGGTTTGTGACTTCAAATCACGGCTTAAAAAATCTTCAACCAAGCAGCAACAGGAAGGCTGTAATACCATGTTGGAGTTAATGAAAGCCAACTCCAAAGATGCCCAAGATCACCTACATGCGAAAACCTGTCAAAGAGAAGCCAAGGAGAGGAAGAGCATGGAGCAAGGGTAAAACCCTAAATGGACATGAGAGACCACAAGATATTGAAACACAATGAAAATGTATTTACAATATACAATGAAAAGTGTTGTTATGAAAATACAATGAGGGAGCCCAAATATAAAGAGCTCCAGCAATCTTCTAGAACAAGCTAGAAGATGCTAGGAGATAAGTGTGACAACTAAGAATACATCCACATAAGGTGGAAAGTCCTCGAACAATGTGAGATAATAAGTATGACTTAGGAGAGAACAAACTCCTGTATTGTCAACAACTTATAACTAACTCCTAGACCACAACTAATAAATGAATGCATTTACCTAAGTAAGCTTAAGTAATAGAATAAATAATTAGCAAATTAATTATTTACTCTAACAAGTACAAAGGTAAAGTTAATCTGATATGCTTTTCTTGTGAAGAAGTTGGTCACATTGTTGCAAGGTGTCCAAACAAAGAAAACAAAGATGAAAAGAAAATCAATAAGCATAAAGGCAAGAAGGATTCTAAGAACTACAAGGAAAAAGGTAAGAAATCTTATTTTATAGCTAAAGATTCTGATAACAATGAAGATGAAATGGTATATATTTTTAGAAAGGATGAATCTGACAATGAAGGAGATAAGATGGCACTTATCTCTCATATTAGCCAAAATGATACATGGATTAGTGATAGTGGCTATTGACATCATATGACTGGAGACAAAACAAAAGTTGAGCACATAGAATATTATGATGGAGGTAGTGTGAGGTTTAGAAATAATGAATCTTGTAACATAAAAGGAAAAGGATGTATTTCATTGACTAAGGAACTTGTATGTGACAATGCTTATTGGGTTGAATGACTAAAGCATAATCTATTGAGTGTGGCATAGTTGAATAACATTGGATTCAACGTATAATTCATGAATGGAAAGGCCAAACTACAAGATGATAAAGGAAATCTAGTTGGATCTGGCAAGCAAACAAGAGGTAATCTATTTTATCTTGATCTCATTGAATGTTCATGTTTTATTGCTCAAGTAGAAGAAATTTGGTTATGGCACAAAAGATTATGTCATTTAAACTTTGATAATCTAGTTAAGATAAGCAAACATAAAAGAGTAAGAGGTATTCCTAGTTTGAAGAAACATTATATGGGTTTATCCAAGAATTGCCAAATTGGTAAGATGGGAAAGACTAGTTTCAAAAGCAAAAACTATCAGTCAGAAGAAGTCTTAGAAATTGTTCATACAAACTTATGTGGACCTATTGGAATAGAGAGGTGAAGTGCAGAAAAGTTTTTTATTCTTTTTGTTGATGATTATTCTAGAATGATGACTGTAATGTATCTAAAAGAAAAATTAGAAGCTTTTCAAAAGTTCAAATGGTATTTGGAAAGAGTAGAAAAATAAATTGGAAAGAGATTGAAATGTTTAAGATCAAATAGAGGTGGTGAATTCATCTCCAATGAATTCAATAATTTTTTCATTGAAAGAGGGATCAAAAGACAATGCAAAAATAGTACACTTCATCCCATGTAAAACAATCCAAGATTCTTGTCAAATTTCTCACTTTTTCTTCAAGGAGGTCATAAAGATCTATGGCTTACCCTTAATTATTGTTTCAAAAAGGGACAGAAAATTCATGAGTCATTTTTGGAAGACCTTGTGGCACAAGTTGGGCACAAATTTTTCCTCTAGATCTGCCTACCATCCTCAAACAAATGGGCAAATTGAGGTCATTAATAGGAGTCTTAGCAACTTGATAATGTGTCTTAATAATGAATATGGATAGGTTTTGGATCAAATCATTGGATAGATTGAGGTTGCATATAATGATATTGTTAATAGATCAACTGGTAAGATCCCTTTTAAAATTATTTATGGGTTGCATCCTAGAGGGGTGTTTAAACTAAGAGAGTCTAAGGATGGTGCCAAAGGAAGTGGATATGCTAAGGACTTTGCCCACTCCATGAAGGAAGTCCATGAATTAGAAAACCTCAACTGACAATGCTAAGAAAGTCAAGCAAAAGATGGATGATAGTAAAAGGGATGTACAATTCCAAGTTGGGGATCTTGTGATGGTCCATCTAAATAAGGTAATATTGTAATAGGGAGTTCCTCATGGACTTCAAATGAGAAGGTTGGGACTCTTGCCAAATACTAGTCAAGTATGGTGAATACAAGGTGGAGCTACCTAAAGAAATTGAGTTAGCACCAATCTTCAATGCTACTAATTTGGTTAGGTACAAAGGCCCTACTCTAGATGTTGATCAGATACCTAAGGAGGTCACTCAAGATGTGGAAGACCTAAATTTCACCCCTCCACCACCTAAGACAACTAACAAAGTACTTGATTCAAGGGTCTACAAGAAGACTAGGACTATCATTTATTGGGAACATCTTGTCAAGTGGCATGGCCAAGTAGATGCAGAGGCTACTTGGATCAAGGAAGAAAACTTCAAGAATTTGGGCATAGACTCCATCTTTCTCAATCCAAGGTGGATTGAACTTTTTATTTTTGGGGGAGTATAGTACAGGAGCACCTAGGCTAACTCCTAGTCCTAACACTACACTTTGGGTTTTTGGCTTATAATAACCTTAGAAAATTCAATAAGGTGTATTTGGACCTTAGAAGGTCATAAGTGGATTTGACTAGGTTCAATCCACTCCAGGTTGTTTGGGTTTTCTTGCTTTATATTGTTTGTGTTTAGTGGTTTACATGGCAAGATAGAACAATGGATCAGATACACTAGGAGTGTCAAGGAAGTAAGCATTTGAGGTTACCATGTCCTCCATTATATTTTTACTTCAGTTTTCATAGGAGGAAGGTCATAGTTTATCATTTGGCTCAATATTGCCAAAGTTGTCAATTTAATGTAAAAGTTGTCAAATGGGTCAAAAGGGGAAAAAACGTGTGAATTGATGATTTAACCAATAAGTCATGCCTAGAAATCATAAATGGGTCATCTTGGACCTACTTGGAAAGTTCTAAGTGATAAATGTCCAAACTTTGAGAAAAATGGAAAAGTTGTCAACAACTTTGAAAAGTTGCATGAAAACATTTGAGAAGGAATTGGGCATGTCATGAATATGAGGTTGATGGCTACTCTAACTACCTGAAAACTCCTAGAAAACATATAAAACCATGAAATGAACCCATCCCAAGGGTTGTAATTTGTAACAAGTGAAGTTTTGCAAGTGGATCCATGAAATATAGTTTAGAAGTCAATAGTTTTTTGAATTTTTTATTACATGTATGGATCAATGGATTGAAGGATTAATTTTTGTGTTTGATACTTGTTTTTCATGTCAATATAATACTCTTTTTTTAGAATTCAATTAGATTAGAGTTAATTTGTGCATAGTTAGAAAATCTTTTGTTATTAGTCTATGTGTTGGTTCAATTTTGGCAATTTTTAGGAAAATGGCTCCCCAATGAATCCTCATAGTGGAATCATCATGATTTTTGGGGATATGGAAGTGGAACCCTTATACAATGTACATGGCAAAGGAGAAGCTTAGAAAATCATGGCAGCTATTTCTAGAGTGATGCTCTATGCGAGTTTTTGGTACATGGCTAGGTGATTAGAGTGCTAATAAGTTAAATTGGGTAGATTTAATGTATTGGGTAATTTAATTTGAGTGTTGGAGAAGGAGGAGGGATGTGTAATAAATACCCATGTGAGAGGAGAAGTTCCCATGACAAGATTTTCTAGGGTATTTTCCAAACCCTTGTTGATACTAGTAAGAAAGATTCAAAACCCTTATTTTTAGGCACCTATATAACTAGGAGGTGTATGGACAAGTTGGGAACCTAAGACCAACAAAATATTCAAGCTCTTCCAAAATGGTATTCTCAATGGTGGTTAGTTTTCCATCTTATTAAGGAAAATTATTAGTAATAATCCAAAAACCTAGTTAGGAGGCTTAATTCAACTAAACCTAATTAGGCCAATTTGGGCTAGTTTGAAGAGATCGGTAAGAAGACTTTTGGATTTCAAGACCAATAGAATGGATGAAGCTAGAATTCCTAAAATAAATCTCTCACTCCTTGTAGAAGGTAGAAAGGTCAAGATTGGTGGAAAAGTGAACTTGGTGAGCAAGTTGTAGTGCCTAAGAAGTGGAAGCAAGTAGGAAATCCATTGGTGTAACTAGATAAGGAAGTGTAGGGGATAAATTATCAATTCTCTAAGATTTGGGTGACAAAGAGGAACCCTTGTAGGCTATGAGAAATCCTAGGTATTCATTTTCGAAGGCAAGGGCTAGTAAGTAATCCAGCTTACATCAAATTGGTATTAGAGCCACCAAAGATGTGGGGCTAGTGGCATGTCTTTGTATACTATAGAATTGGTAGGGTAAGAAGAAATTTTTACTAATGAATAATTTTCCAAGGAGACAAAAGAGCAAAAGGAAAAGAATAGGCTTCTAGAGGAAGCTTTAGAGGAGATGAAGACCAAGTTGGAGGAAGTTTCTAAGGAAACTAATGGGGAGCTTCTTCACGTTAGATCTTTCTTGCCCTACCAAGGATAATCCTAACATACTTAGGGTTACTATTCCAAAGACCAACCTAGAGGACTCCTTCCCAATCCCATTTCACCAAGAAACTCTCCCAACAATTCAAGTTTCCATCCTCTACCTTTAGTTCACCAATAATGCACTCTTTTACCTAGTGTTCCAAAACTCCACCAAATACACCTTAAGGGCCAAAATAAAGTTTAGACCATCTTTCCATGCTTCTTACCACATTTCATGTCATTCTACATCATTTTGGTAAGTCTACCATACCCACAACTCCAAATTGCCCTATTTACCCTTCTAGCCCTAAGAGCCCCTATTAGCCCTCCTAAAAACAAGGAAATAGCTATAACTCACAAAAAAACTTAACAAGGCCACTTGTTATCTTTAGGAATTTGATTCCTAATGACCTAGGCTTGAATATTTTCTAGGTCTTAGGTCTATGTGGTGACCATACAGTATAGCTCTAGAAAACCCTTATTTTAAGGGTTTTAAAGGCAATGATAATGAAACTTTCCCAAATTGCTCCAAAATAAACTTCCAACCTCCTCCTCTAAGTTATGGACCCTTGATATCCTACTCCATCATTTCATAAGAAATAGTGGCATTTACCAATCGTCTATTCTCACAAAAACCTCATCAAAAGCTTTCATTGCACCTTGCCAAGCCTTTCTTGCTTGCCTAAGGCTTACTTGTAAAAATAGTTACCTAACTTCCACAAACATCAAAATAATTATTTAAATATTATATAGGAGCTATTTATTTATTTTCAAAGGCCATAGTGTATTGACCATGGAAGTTCAAGCTATAGCCATTTGAGTGCTGGTGATACAAAACTAGACAATAAGAACACAAAACATAACTAATTTTTAAAATCCTATAAAATGAATGCTTGAGACCAAAAAAAGTATGTGAAAAATCAACACATGATCCCAATACACTACTCCATCAAAAAAATTAAGCTATTCAATCCAACTTTTTTTTTCAATCCTTCAAATCATATTTTTTGTCAAGCAAAACTCTCCTTCTTGCATATGTTGTCTGTACAACTATATGTCCAACCCCTAGAAATGAGTTTAAAGGTATCCTTATAGTTTCTCCTAACCATTTGATCCCTAATTTTGAACCATAGCTACCCATGTTACCTCTTTTCCAAAATTGTGCAAAAATTGTTAATGCAATTTTGCAAAAAATGCAAAGTTGTTAATGGGCAACTTTTTGACATCTTTTGCAATTTTGCAATTCAAGCCTCCAACCTTGCCCAATTTGTTTTCAAACCTCATAAAATGGACCTAAAACACATAAGGACCTCTTTTGAACACTTATTTCCCATTTTTAGGCATTTTTCCATGTTTTTTCCTATAGAGCAATTTTGTGCAATTTTTGCTTATCACGACTTAATTGACAAAGTTTGGCTCACACTCCAAATCCTAGCTATCCACACCTCCTAAGATTAACTTGGAACTTTATATTTATTCATTATTCTCTAAATGGTTGGTTGCACCATTTGTAAACCAAAAATGAGTCAGGGTTTCACCTTTACCCTTAGGTGCTCTTGCACCATTCTCCCCCTGCAAGAAGAAGCCTAAGGTATTGTTGGAGAGAGGAATTCCTTACCGATGTCATGCTTCTTGAAATAACTCTCAGCAATCCAAGTAGCCTTAGCTTTATATGTACCCAACCATTGCACAAGGTGTTTTGTAAACCTTGTTCCTTGTACTCTTTTTCACTCTAGAGTCAAAAATCCTCTCCACCTGTGGTTGCTTCCTTTCAGGTACTTGCATGTCTGAGATATCCTTTCTTAGCTCTTCTTGATACTCTAATTTATCCACATTTGGACCTTTGTAAGGTATTAGGTCTTTGACATTGAATATGGGAGAGATAACCATGTCCTTGGCTAAGTCTATTTTGTAGCCATTGGGTCCATACTTCTCAAGTATCTTGCATGGTCGAACCCTCTTCATCTGCAACTTACTAGGGATGCCCTTTTGTAACCTAGATTTGTTCAAATAAACCATCAAAAAGTCTCCTAGTTGAAACCATAATTATCTTCTCCCCTCATCCTTCTTATCCTTCAATTTTTGATTTGCCTCCATCAAGATCTTCTTAACCTAATCATACACTTGTTTCATGGACTGAACAAAGTCATTAGCATACCCACTGATGTTATCATGTTTTGGTAGGTCTCTTAGCTCCATTATGCCCCTTGGATGAGTCCCATGCACTATTTGGAAAGGGCTTAACCCTTTTGTCCTATTCTTGCTATCATTGTAGGAAAATTCTACTTGATGTATGACTTACTCCTAACTTTTTCCATACTCCTTGGTAAGACACCTCAAAAGGTTGCTTAGGACCCTCTTGATGACCTTTTTCTACCCATCTATTTGGGGATGGTAAGTAGAAATATGAGCTAGGTTTTTTCCTAGCCTCTTCCATAGGGTCTTCCAAAAGTGCCCCATAAATTTGACATCTCTGTTAGTGACTATGCTCCTTGGTAAACCATTTATTCTAATCACCTCCTTGAAGAATAGATTGGCTATACTGCTTGCATCATGTGTTGTCTTGTATGGTATAAAATGGCTCATCTTGTTGAACCTATCTACCACCACAAATACACTATCTAACCCTAGCCTAGTCCTTAGAAATCCCACTATGAAATCCATGTTGATGCATTCCCAATGCCTATTAGGAATGGGTATAGGTTTGTAGAGTCTTGCATTGGATGAAATTCCCTTTGCCTTCTAACATATTCCACATTGTTCCACATACCTCCTTACATCCCTTTGCATCTTGGGCTAGTATTAGAACCTTTCCACAAGGTCTAATGTCTTGTTAAGGCCAAAGTGCCCACTCATGTTTCCATTGTGCTTCTCTTGTATGAGATTTTCCTTCATAGATCCCCTTTGGGATGCACAACTATTAACCCTTGAATAATAACCCATTTTGCAAGATATATTTAGAAAAGCCACAATGAAAATGATTTTCAAAATTAGTACATATCTTGGAGGCCTCTAAAAAATTAGTTTCCTCCTTGTATTAGTCCTTGAATCCATCCAGTCTTATCCTCTACAACTTGACCTTTTGTATTGTCATCAACCTCCTACTCAAAGCATCTGTCACCTTGTTATTTGTGCCCTTTTGTGCTTGATGGTGAAACTGTAAGATTTGAAGAACTCCATCCATTTTATGTGCCTCAAGCTAAGATTCTCTTGTGATTTGATAAAGCTAAGGACTTGGTTATCTATGAAGACAACAAACTCCTTAAGTAATAGGAAATGCCTCCATTTCTTGAGGGCTTGGACAAGTGCATAGAGCTCCAAGTCATATGCTGAGTACCTTGTCTTAGCTTCATTAAACCTCTCACTGAAAAATGTAACTAGCCTACCCTCTTGGCTTAAAATTTCCCCAACTACTATGTTACTAGCATCACATTCCACCATAAATGGCTTCTCAAAACTAGGAAAAATTAATATTGGTTGAGTTGTCACTTCCTTCTTCAACCTCTCAAAACTCTCATCTATTGCCTTGGTCATGTGAAATTGCTCTTAATACCTCCTTTAATGGTGTCATTCATGGGTGCACAAATTTCACTAAACCTCCTCACAAACTTCCTATAGAACTATGCTAGGCCATGGAAACTTCTACCCTTAGTAGTAGATCTAGAAGTAGGCCAGCTCAAGATTACCTCCACCTTGTCTTTGTCCATCTTTAGGTTCCCTTGGGATACTAAAAAACCCAAATACACTAGATCCTCCTTCATGAACTCACTCTTCTCAAGGTTCACTGTCAACTTTTCGTCTTGAAGCTTTTTCAACACCATTTCTAGGTGATTCATATGATCCTTCTTTGTCTTACTGAAGATGAGGATGTCATCCAAATACACAACAAGAAACACTCCTATACAATCTTTCAAAACCTCATTCATGACTCTCATGAAGGTACTTGGTGCATCGATAAGGCCAAATGGAATTACCAACCACTCATAGAGACCCTCGTTAGTATTAAATATAGACTTATATTCATCGCCCTTCTTCATCCTAATCTAATAATAGACACTCTTGAGATCAATTTTGGAAAATTAATTAGTCCGATCCAGACATTCCATTCGATCCTCTATCCTAGGAATAGGAAATCTATACCTAATTGTGATCCTATTGATTTCCCTAGAATATTTACACATTCTCCACTTACCTCCCTTTTTAGGTGTTAGGACAACTGGTATTGTACATGGACTAATGCTCTTCCTAATCATACCTTGATCAAGAAACTCTTGGACTTGTCTTGAAATCTCCTTGGCTTTTTTTGGCAATGATGCTCCTAGTATGAAGTCAATTTGATGACTTATGGATCTCTTTGGAGGTAATTTTGGTGGTTCTCCATCACAAATTATATCTTTAAATTAATCCAATAGATTTTGTACCTCTACAGGTATAGGTACTTGTAAAGATGCCTTTTCCTCCTTAGGCTTCACCATAATGGCATACCCTACTCCTTCACCTTTCTTCAAGTCCTTGAGGAACTCTTTCCCACTCATCAGCAATGTCTTAGTAGTAGCCTTCTCTACCTTATCATCTTCCATTATGGACTATATCCTATTGGTGACTCCATCCTTCTTGAAAGAATACTTGTTTTCATTCCCATGATGCACTACCTCCCTATCATACTACCAAGGCCTTCCTAATATCAAATGGAAAACATCCATGGGAAGTACATCACATAGGATCTTGTCTTGATACTTTCCAATAGTGATGTCTACCCATACTTGTTCATTCACTAGTATATTATGCCTCTTGTTCAACCAAGTTACCCTATAAGGACATACATGTGGGATCTTTGTTAAACCAAGCTTTTTTATTACCTCCTTTGACAATACATTGTTAGTAGACCTTAAGTCTATGATTACTATTGTCACAAAATCTTGCACCCTTCTTTTCCAAAGTCTTACCTATGGATAGCCTCGTAAAACATGGAAATAACCTCCAAGCTGTGAGACTTTTGTTGGAAATATAAGAGGAGTAACTAAGAGGGGAGGGGTGAATTAGTTACTACTAAAATAAATCCCATATCCCTTAGATGTTAGTACAAAATAGACTCTGAAAACTGAATACTACTGATGCTCAACAAACACACATTAAATGTTGTAACTCGGTAAATACTAAATATGCTTGGTAGGTACTTCACATGAAAATCTTAGATGTTATATGTTGGATCTTGATTTAATAGTGATTATTAGTACCAATAGACAAAAAAATGTATTATACCTAGAGGTAGCTAATACTCATGATTAGTATAATACACTATATCTCTGAACCAACAACATGAAGCATCATGCTTCCTACACTTCTGGCTCTACAAAACCAAGGTGGGAGTACCTTAGGGATTTAATTAATTTCTTGACTCTTACCCTTAATCCCTAGGAATAGCAGATATGGTTCCTTTTCTTTGATATATGCAGAAAACATGAACTACAGTAGCTAACATTACTTCATGAATTTTCACACATAGATGATGACCACCCTTATACACTTGATAAAATATATATTGATTGATTTAGATTTGAATTTAAATTGGATATTTAGCGGTAGAAC
This sequence comes from Cupressus sempervirens, assembly GCA_028749045.1. NCBI lineage: Eukaryota > Viridiplantae > Streptophyta > Pinopsida > Cupressales > Cupressaceae > Cupressus > Cupressus sempervirens. The sequence goes on along the minus strand of CM053784.1, from coordinate 599,295,940 downwards.
TTATTCTCATCTACTTCTGATTTATATGACCAATGCCTTATCCATTGTTACATAGAGTCAACTATTAATAGGAGATCCAATTCAAATAACTTGTAGATGAATCTATCAATTGTAATCACCCATTCCCATTCTTATGAAATAACCTTTTCATAAACTCATAAACTCTATTGATTTATTGAAGCACTTCCTTAACTCTTTGAATTAAAAGCAACAATAGAACCAGTATACAACCTATCTAGATTGCATTCAATCAATTAAACCTTATTTAATTGATCTCAAAATAAACAAACTCATAAAATGAAGATAGAAATTGGTGACACATATATAGTGCAAATACCCCTTCACATTATCCTTTTAAAATATTGATACAATGACCACTAAAAACTCAATGAAAAACCCAAAATATCTTGTTGATTCTGTCATTTCTCTATATAACATTAGAAAGTATATAACTTGAAAGTAAACTCAAAACAGCTACACACAGATGGACCAACCATACTTTTCTTGAAGAAAGAAAAAATTATACAACTTTTGGACCCATCACAATGCCTTGAAAACTCATTTATATAGGCATGAGTTGCAACAAGCAAAGGGAAAATTGTGACTGATAGATGTCCCTAACAAAAGGGAGTACAAAGATGCAACAAAACTTTTAAAATAGCTTTGCACTCTCAACACCAAAAGAAACAATAGAAACAGTTACAACATGATAGTTGGAAGCATCAAATCTTCAATTTGTCCTTTTCTTTAACTACCTCCTATTGGTAAAGCCTTGACTTTCACAATTGCCCCCCAAACAATGACTTCTCTTTTAGTTGGTCATTCGCATGCTTTGATTGTTGCTAACTCACCAACAATTTTTTTCCACCTAGCATCTATGATTGCATTCCCCTCTGTTATAAACCTATTCATTTCAGTTTCAACTTTAAACAAAGTATCAATGAGTTCATTGAAAGAAAACTCATCAGTGTCACATTCAACAATTGATGCCACCAGTGGCAAATTTACAATATGATCAAAAGAAATAGACCATTCATTCCAATATTTTATTTGATTATTAGAATTAAGAATAGAAAGGACTAAAGAATAAGAACCATTAGTCAGCACTTTCACCTTATTCTGAATGACTGTCAATTTCCCTATAAATAATTGTAGCAAATTCTTTACTCTATCCATACCCTCTTTAACTAAAATGACCTTATAAGGAAGGTCTAGCTTTTTGGCCAATAGAGGTATCAATCTATCAAAAAATTACATGTATGGCCCCCACTGCTAGAAAATTGGGTCTAGCCAGATTACTACTTCTTTGCACATTTTCTTAGCAGCTTGCAAGTTGGTGAATGCATTATATACATCTTGAGAGATTCTATTCAAGATGCCTATCCTATGATTCAGCATGTTCAGAATTACACCCCTTTTTAGTGCACTATCAAATTTAGGAATATCACCCTCCACATTGATTACTAGTGCCTACACTATTACCCCTATGGGTATATCTTCTGTTTGAATTTCTACCTCAACGATGTGCTTGATTTCTTCCACACTTGATTTCTTCCACACTCCTTTGTGCATGTTCTGCCTCTATTGCAGCTTTGAGTTGGTCCTTTAGAGATGCAATTTCCTCTTCTAGGCCCCAAACCTTACCCTCCAACTCTTCTATCCTTTATTTCTGCACATAGCTTATTTTAAGCTCCTCCTCATATAACTTCCTAATATCCAAGCACTCATTGTAGGTAGCACCAAGCCTATCCTCAATTTGTTCCATCTTTGCCTCATTCATGAATATAAAGTGTTTAATCATGCTAGAGACCTCCTTTTGTGTGGTAGTATCCAATGTCTAGGTAATCATGTTACCTTGAGCAGTCTCTTTTACATTCATCATTATAGGCTTATTAGTATCAGGGGTAATACTCCAAAAAGATAGGGTCTTAGTATCTATATTAAAACCTAACCCTCTCTTCAAACCCTCACTTCTTGTGGCCTCATAGCTGATTGCCTTGTCTTGCCTTCTAATCTACTCAAGTACAAAGGCCCTTTCAATATCCTAGCCTAGCACTAAAATCATGCCACTTCTATGCACTAACTCCCTAGCCTCTGCAGGGACCATTGTCTCACTGTTTGGATCATATGCCAGCAATTTGTTTACTAACTCTTTATTTTTCTCAAGATCTTCTCCTGGCATAAGGCTCGGTGTAAGCTCATTTTGCTTAACTCTATATAAAAACTTTTGAATTCTGATGATTTAATGAAATCATCATCTTCCATAAATTTCTCATATTGGATAAGTCTATCATTAAACCTAGAAGCTGCAATTTGCAAATTAGTAGAGGCTCTACCTACCTATGTTTCCCTCTCATGTAAATAATTTTGCCTAATGTCAACAAAATATTGATCATTACCTGGTATAATTTGCAAAGCTTTGCTCACCACCCTCTCTAGGATGTGCATAGTTTTCTGTCTTTTATTCCATTTGGCTACCCATGTAGAAGATGAAGGTTGATCCTCCTCCTCAACATCAATATCTAATTGGACATTAGGCTTAGGGGATTCTTGATTTACTATTGCCTCCTCCACTACAGGCTCATTTGGCATTTGAGCCATAATATGATCAAAATTCTCTACCATTTTCCTCAGATTCTCAAGATATGGGATCTCTATGTAAAAAACTTTAAAATTTGAATTGATCCTCTTCAAGGCATCCTCCACCTTTTTGATTCCACAATACTTTCCCAATAACTCCTTAGATTCCCCTATTGCCACTATATTTGCAATTAAATCTTCTATAGGGATGGGTTTGCTAGGAGGTAGAATATAACCCCTAATACCTTTGACTTCATTTGTTACATAATTCTCTGGGTCATACATTCTGTATAGTCCAGTGGAAAATTTATATTGACCTAAATACTCACTGAGCTCCTCATAAGCATTCTTTCCAATTATAAAATCTCCTACTTTAAAACATCTACACACAAATGTAGGTTTATGTAGGGAAGGAGCAATCATCTCTTTGTTCATCAATAAAAATTGCCAAAAGAATTCAATAATGGCTAACCTAGGAGGTAAATGTTTTGGTAATATATGAGGTGGTTAAGGGCATGCATAAACTGTCATTAGGGTACATTCCTTGAACAAAAATATATCACCCCAATTATGATCCAGTTTTACTTTATCATCCAAAAAGGAAGGTCTGAGTAATGTTTTTAGAATGGAGGGAGCCCTAAAAAAGGTATGATCTACCATTCTCATAATCACAACACTAAAAAATTTGAAAAATACAATTGCATTTGAGTAATGAAATTTTCTATCCCAAATACGAGTCCACAATTGAACAGGAAACTCACCAAATTCATCAGACGTTTGATCAATGAAATCCTGACTAATGTAGCCAATGTTCTTGTACAAGATCAGATGCATGAGCAATGAGTAGTGATGAAATTTGAAGTCCTTTATATCTCCTTTCTTAGCATGCACAATCTGATGGTGCATGCTTTCAATGATGAACCCTACATAGTCATATTCCCTGTTGTGGATAGGGTCTTGTATATCACACACCATTAAAAATAATGAGCCATATACACAATCTTCTACCCCATCACTTCCCAAAACTTTGTGTAATCCATATATAGTATTCTTAAAATAGTTCTTTAATCTACTCAGTGGCAAGTGATCTTCTACTGTCCTTGGTATTTGCCTTGCCTTTTTAACATTGTAGGGAATATGAGGTAGCATCACATTATTTAGATAATGAGTTTTGATCCTTCCAAATTTTCCCTGTAAGTCTTCAATATCTATAGGCACATCCATCTGCCCCTCCAAACCAAAAGCCTCTATAAAAGAAGTCCTATCAGGTGTACATAAAATGCTCCCATTGTGTCTATGAAATGATCTAGTGACTGGATTATACAAATTTATCAGAGCCTTCACCAAATCCACATCAATGAATACTTTGGGGAATATTAATTTTGCCATATTCATGTTCCATGGGTTACATACTAGCACATTTTTAGTTTTGTTATGATAGAAGTACATAAATAGATTAAACCCATCGATGTTGGGGCACATTGCATCTCTGCACAAGAAGTAAGGGTCTTTAAAAACATGGTCATTAGCTGAAACTACATTAGATGACCCTGGGAGTATCTTCATCCATTCCTCTACATGTTTATTTTGTTTCCTGACCTTAGTTTTCTTTTCGGCCTTGGTTGTCCCCTTTTTCTTCTTTCCTTTTGTTGTTACTTCAACAATGTCTTCTCCTTCCTCTTCCACTTCTACTTTATCAATAGGGATTTCCTCAACATCCATGTCAGCCATTATTGTCTGAAATTCTATACCTCAAACTCCTGCAACACTAGCATAGAAAATCACAAAAGCTATGAATACCTGAAGAATTTTTAGAATGGAAAACACAAGCTCTCAGAAATGGTAAATACTCTAAACCTTCAATCAAATCTTTATACTTTATTTATGTGATCTACCAGCTTCAATAAATTTTGCATGCACGAGCTTTTAATACCGTCCTTGTAGGGTGTCAAAAAGAGAATGTCAACCATGTAATATGATCCTGAAGTACCTTTTTGCTTTTTGTTTTACTTGGCTATGGAGAATTTATCCTTTTCCCTTAACTGGCATGACACCTCAGCTGGCCTCCCTTTTTAAAACTTGGTCTTTCACCTATACGCTTAGTCCAAACCCTACAACCTTTGTAACCTCAGAGATACAACTATTAGACCTTCACGCTTATCTGGTAATGCTTCGGAAATCTTCAAGCATAGAAGCATTAACCACCTCTAAGCACAGCTTCAAAATTTGTTCTATGCCCTTACAAGACCCTCTTATCATAAGAACTCAAACCCTCTCAACATATCCTTACGTATTTACACTTCACAACATTTTCTATCAGCGTAAAGCATTCATTTCACCTTTTTAGTTTATCTTTTATGCTCCTACACCTAAGCGCATGACCATGCTCTTTTAAGACTTCCTTATGCTCATATGCCAAACCTATCATGTATCCATAGAGAGAAACATGAAACACTTCTACATCTTCATGATATATTTCCAAACATAAGAACATAAAGGAAGATTTCTTTTTTAGAAAAATCAACAACTTGGATTATATTTCAAAAAGAATATCACCATTGATTTAAGCACATGCAAAATGGATCACTTAAGTTATCTTCCATGTGAGCTGGGCCCATCTGACACATTTGACATGTCACAATTTGATTCACTCTTTTTAGGGCCCAAATGGCAATCTATTAGGTCCCACACAAAATATTCCTCTTTATAACATCACTTTATGGCTATCCACGAGCCAAAACAACGAAAGCACATAGAAGAAATAAAACATTGTTTGACTCTTACAAGCTTCCTTTGTGCGTAAAATTGTAAAACCTATGGAATATTCCCTTGAGACATCTTTTATTCCATCACAAACCTTTATGGCCTTATGCTTTACGCCCAAAATGTAAGAGCGTAAATCAACCCAATCCACCTTTATGCTCATCCGCTCAACTTGTTATTCATACCCTCGTAAATCAATGAACAAAACTGCTTCAAATCTTATTACGTTCATACACTTAAGAGGAGAACATATAGCCAAAGGTACCTTAATGAAAAGCTTTCATTCATACGAGCTAACTCGTCACCGTAGAACCATGAGACAAATCTTACAAGGTATGAAAACTTCTTACGCATCTTCGCTCAAGGATCAAATGTGTGGTTATAAAGATCAAAAGTCCACCATTTCATTGTTATGAAATATAAAACCATATATCCATAAACCAAACTCTCCACTATGCCTTTAAGCCATAACAGCAAAATGTAACCATAGAGATAGAGGAAAGAAAGCACAACGCCCCTATGAGAAGCAAGAACACTGTAGAACTGTAAGAGAAAAGAACTTGAGAGTTTTGAAAACCCTTTCAAAAATTCAAAACAAACCTAGCATTTCAACATATTTAGGACATTTTGAAGACTATGTTGATGACAAACCTGAAGAATTTAATAAATTTCAAACAACATAGATTAGGGCACAATTAGGGTAAACACAAGATTCAAAAGATGGTAAGAATAGAAACCCTAATCTATAGGACACAAGGACCACATGATTTTTTCACACATATTTTTTGGAAATTCTCTGCACTATGAAAAATTAAACCACCATTATCTTAACTTAGATGCAAACACATTAAAGTAAATAGCATGAAGACATTTGACACCAGGATTTAACGTGGAAACCCAAATTGGGAAAAACCACCAATTGCAACTAGTTACTATTTTTCCTCTTCTAAAGTGAGTCCTATTAGGAGCCAACCCTATTAAAAGTTACAAAACACATTGTTAGGTGTGACCTTATTAGAGGATTTAATCACCCTGTTAGGAGTGGCCTTGTTAGAGGTCTTCTGAAAATTCAATAGAACTACCACCTTGTTAGAGGCTTTACAAATAGATGTTAAGCCAACTCTGTTAAGAGATTTAGATCACTACTACAATGGTTAGAGAGTAGCAATGCGATGACTTGATTTGAATGCAACTAAATTGTTGATTACAAATCTTGATTCTAGCTTTACTTGATCCTTCTTGGTCAAATATATCTTTTCTACTCCACAAGGATATCCTACCTATCCTTCTGATTTGCTACCTTACTAAATCATTAGGTCTTCAAAATATCTATGCATTCACACTCTTACACACACTTTCAAATTCTCAACTTGCCCTTATACTTATACCATTCATATTGTCAAGTCAACTCATATACAACTTAGAATAAATAATATTCATCTCCTTAGTTAGCTAGAGCCAATAGATAAATCAATTAAACTCAATATGCCAAAATAAGAAAATCCTTCATTAGCCAACCCACCTCGGTAGACACTAACTCAAAAATGATTTCCTGTATTAATAAACAGAAGCTCAATTATCATTGCAAACTCTTACAGATTCTTTGGTAATCAAGTGAGCTCAATTAACACTGGTTCCATCCAACATTTTCTTCATTAATTGAGTGATCTTGGTTAACACTCATCTTTTGTAGACTTTCCTTTGATGCCCGAGTGAACTTGGTAGACACTATCTTTTGAACTAGACAAACACAGGAATGCTCGGTAGACATAGAAAGTTGTCTTCACTACTCAAGTGAGCTCAGCATATATTGAATGATAATGATATAACATTTGTGTAACATCAAAGGCAATACACAATTAATCAATTGTATCCAACAATCTCCCTCTTTGGTATTGATGGCAACACAACATGTCATAACACCATTAAATTTTGGAACAAGAATAAAGTAAGGAACATATCCTTAGTTTTATCCATGAGAACTCCCTCTGCCAAGGTGAGCTCTTTCTTTCTTTAGTTTCTCCCTCTATCTATAACAACTTCTGCCAAGTTCATTCTCCCTCATAGACATCTCTATGATAGCAAACTTCTCTTTGTAATAACAAAAATTTCTACGAGATATTATAGTAAACTTCTCCCTCTTTGACAACACATGCCAAAGACAACAATTCTATTTATATCAATGTACCTTAAGTACTGATTCATTTGCAATATCCCCTTGTTAATACTGTACCAATTCTCTTAAGAAGTGATATTTTATAGAAATGTGCTTTTATTTTGGTGTGCATCACTAGATTCTTTGATATATTGATTGCATTGGTGTTATCACAGTATATGACTACTAGATCTTTGATCTCTATCTTTATTCCTTCCAATAGTTATTTAAACCAAACAATGTTAGAACAATTAACTATTGCTACCACATATTCTACCTCTACTATGGATTGAGAGATGTGATTTTGTTTCTTGCTTGTCCAAGACACTAGTATTTTACCAAGAAAGAATACTCCACCACTAGTGCTTTTCCTGTTATCAATACTTCCTACCCAATCAGCATCAATAAACACTTTTAAGTCCAGATTGCCTCCAAGTTTATACCATAAGCCATAGTCTTTAGTACCTTTCAGATATTTCATCATTCTCTTATTTTCCATCATGTGATTTTCTCTGAGATTTGTTGAGAACCTTGCCAACATACTAACTATTAATGCAATATCAAGCCTTGTATGCACTACATACTACAATTTTCCAATCATTGATCTATATGTGGTATGATCTACTTCTTTGGAATCATCATTCCTGGAAAGCTTATGTCCAATAGACATAGGGGTTCTAACTGGTTTTCAGTCTTCCATTCCAAACTTCTTTAGTATCTCATTGATATACTTAGATTGAGTGATGTAGATACCATTTTTGTTTAGCTATATCTACAACCCAACAAAGAATTTTATCTCACCAAAAATGGACATTTCAAATTCTTTACTCATTTCTATTGAAACTTCTTTGCACGGCTCATCATTTCCTGTGAATAAAGTATCATCAACAAATATTTATGCCACAATAATCTTCTTGTCTAGTCCTTCTTTGATATATAGACTATTGTTATCATTTGTTCTTTGAAAGCCGATCTGTATCAAGTAATTATAAAGTCTTTCATACCGAGCTTTGGGAGCTTTCTTCAGACCATATAATGCTTTGTGTAATTTCCAAACCATGTCTCTTTTGCTAGAATCTAGAAAACCTTCTAGTTGTTTAATGTAGACTTCTTCATCAAGAATTCCATTCAAGAATGTAGATTTAACATCCATTTTCTACACTTTAAATCCTCTATGTGTTGCATATGCTAGTAAAGTTCTAACACCTTCTAATCTTGCAATAGGAGAAAAAATTTCACCATAATCAATACCGTCTTCTTGAGAATAGCCTTTACATACCATTCTTACCTTATTTTTGGAAACTTTTTCATCTTCATTCAACTTATTTCTGAACACCCACTTTGTGCTTATTACATTTTTATCCTTTGGTCTAGGAATAAGATTCCAAGTTTTGTTCTTTTCTATCTATTTTATCTTTTCATTCATTGCTTCAACCCAACTTTCATTATCTAATGCATCTTTAATATTTCTTGGTTTAAATTTAGCAAGTAAACATGTACATTTTAATTTTCTTCTTGTCATTGTTCCATCAGATTTATCTCCAATGATCTGATTAGGTGCATGATGCTTTCTGACATATCTTACTAACATAGGTTCTTTGGATTTGGAATCAGTTCCACTTATTTCATCTTGAACTTCAATATTAGGCTTGGGTCCCACTATATGTGACTCAAGTCCATCAGGCTCGATTTGAACTAGCTCGGTAGCTTCTAACTGTGACTCAGGTCCTTCAGATTGTGACTCGGGCTGCATTGTTTGCAACTCGATAACTATTGGAGATTTTGGGGACTCAAGAGATGGAGTCTCCTTTCTTTCAAATAGGTTTGGTAGGGTATCAAGTTCATAGAAAACAAATCTTTTGTAATCCTCTGGGTCTTTGTTGCTTTCTTCTTCAGTCTTTCCTGTAAACTCATCAATTCTAACATATGCACTTTCTATGATTTTATGAGTAGACAAATTCAAACATTTGTATGCTTTACTTTTGCAGGAGTATCCTAGAAATATCCCTTCATCACCTCTTACATCAAATTTTCCTTTTATAGATATTTTCAAAATATAACATTTGCTACCAAATACTTTCAAGTAACTAACATTAGGTTTGTAGCCATACCATAGTTCATAAGGAGATTGATTTGAGTCTTTCTTCAATTGAACTCTTTTCAAGGTATGAACTGCATTGTTGATAGCTTCCTTCTAGTATGTGATTGCAACATTATATCCTATCATCAATGTTCTTGTAAAATCCATGATAGATCTGTTTCTTCTTTCAACTATGTCATTCTACTGTGGAGTACCAAGGTTTGGTACTAGTCTTTTGATCCCTCCTTAAATGCATAAATTATTGAATTCATTGGAGATGAATTCACCACCTCTGTCTAATCTTAAACATTTCAATCTTTTACTAGTTTCTTTTTCTACTCTTGCTAGATACCATTTGAACTTTTGAAAAGCTTCTAATTTTACTTTTAGATACATTATAGTCATCATTCTAAAATAATCATCAACAAAAAGAATGAAAAAAATTTCTCCACTATAACTCTCTATTCCAATATGTCCACATAAGTTTGTGTGAATAATTTCTAAGACTTCTTCTTATTGATAGTTTTTGCTTTTGAAACTAGTCTTTCCCATCTTACCAATTTGGCAATTCTTGCATAAACCCATACCAGGTTTCTTCAAACTAGGAATACATATTACTCTTTTATGTTTGCTTAACTAGATTATCAAAGTTTACATTATATAGTATTTTGTGCCATAAAAATATTTCTTGTACTTGGGCAACAAAACATGAACATTTACTAAGATCTAGATAAAATAGATTACCTCTTGTTTGCTTGCCAGATCCAACTAGATTTCCTTTTCCATCGAGTAGTTTGGCTGTTCTATTCATGAATTTTACTTTGAATCCAATGTTATTCAATTGTGCCACACTCAGTAGATTATGGATTAGTCCTTCAACCCAATAATCATTGTCACATACAAGTTCCTTATCAATGAAATACATCCTTTTCCTTTTATGTTACAAGGTTCATTGTTTCCAAACCTCACACTACCTCCATCATAATATTCTATGTGCTCAAATTTTGTTTTGTCTCTAGTCATATGATGTGAACAACCACTATCAATAATCCATGTATCATTTTGGCTAACATGAGAGATAAGTGCCATCTTATCTCCTTCATCATTAGATTCATCCTTTACAACAATATATACCATTTCATCTTCACTGTTATCAGAATCTTTAGCTATAAAACAAGATTTCTTACCTTTATCCTTGTAGTTCTTGGAATCCTTCTTGCCTTTGTGCTTATTTCTTTTCTTTTCAACTCTTTTTTCTTTATTTGGACACCTTATAGCAATGTGACCAACTTCTTCACAAGAACAATAGATTAGAGGAACTTTACCTTTGTACTTTCCTCTACCTTTGGAATACTTTCTTGCAAGTAGGGCTTCAACAACTTCAAGATCATTGTCTAAACTTTCTTCTAATTCTTCTTCTTCACTTCCTAATTGACTGGAACTTGATTTCTTACTCTTTTTCTTGAGTGAGAGTTTAGCTTCAAATGCAAACTCAATAACCTTTCAACTAGGAACATAGTTATCAAAGTTATCTCATCCAAAGATATTTTATTATTTGGATCACATCTCACTCTTGAATAGAAAACACTCTAATTGCATAAATAGGAAGAAGAGTTCTAAGTACCTCGCTTACAACTATTTTCTCTTCAATGTCTCCCCCATATGTTTTGATTGCACTTACACTTGCTTTGATTCTTTCCACATATTTTGCAATGTTCTCATCTTCTCTCATTTTCATCTGATCAAAATGACCTCTAAGACTTTCAGCCTTAGCTCTTCTTACATTATCATCTTATGCATATATGTCTTTTAGTTTGGTCCACATCTCATGAGATGTTTTGCAGTCTTTAGATTCATCAAATTTAGCATAACTAAGAGTAGATGCAATATCAATCATCATGATATTATGATTCTTCTTTTCAGCAATATCTTCAACTAATAATGTTCCAATGGGAGTCTTGTATAGCATCAAGATATTTTCACCCTAAGTCACTGATAGTAGCCAGATGTAGCCTCATAAGTCCTTGCCATGACACAAAATTGTCTCTGTTCAACTTGGGAATCTCTCTTCTGTAAGACATCCTGATCTTTAGCTTAGGTCCTTGAAACCTTCTTTGCACACACCAAAAGCTCGAATACCAAATTTTGAAAATATAAGAGAATTAACTGAGAGGGGAGGGGTGAATCAGTTACTACTAAAATAAATCCTAGATCCCTTAGATGTCAGTACAAAATAAACTCTGAAAACTAAATATTGTTGATGCTCGACAAACACACATAAAATGTTGTAACTCGGTAAATACTGAATATACTTAGTAAATACTTAACATGAAAATCTTAGATGTTATTTATGATTACCATTATCATAACTTATATGCAAACACATAAAAATAAATAGTGTGACTGCACTTGACACCAGGATTTAACATGGAAACCCAATTTGGGAAAAACCATCAATTGCAACTAGTTACTATTTTTACTATTCTAAAGTGAGCCATGTTAGGACCCAACCCTATTAAAGGTCACAAAACACATTGTTAGGTGTGACCCTATTAGATTATTTAATCATCTTTTTTGGAGTGGCCTTTTTAGAGATTTTTTTACAATTCAATAGTTTTACAAATAGTTGTTAAGTCAACTTTGTTAAGAGATTTAGATCACTACTACAATGGTTAGAGAGTAACAATGGGATGGCCTAATTTGAATGCAACTGAATTGCTGATTACATATCTCAATTCTAGCTTTACTTGATCCTTCTTGATTGAATATATCTTTTTTGCTCCTCAAGGATATATGCTTATCCCTTTGATTCACTACCTTACTACATCATTAGGTCTTCAAAATCATCCATGCATTCACACTCTTACACACACTTTCAAATTCTCAACTTGACCTTATACTCATATGATTCATATTGTCAAGTCGGCTCATATACAACCTAGAATAATTAATATTCATCTCCTCAATCAGCTAGAGCCAATAGATAATCTAATTAAACTCAATATGCCAAAATAAGAAAATCATTCATTAGTCGACCCACCTCAGTAAACACTAACTCAGAAATGATTTCCTGTGTTAACCAACAAAAGCTTGGTCAACATTGCAAACTCACAAAGATTCTTTGGTAATTGAGTGAGCTCGGTTAACACTGGTTCCATCCAACACTTTCTTCATTAACTGATGAGCTTAGTTAACACTAATATTTTGTAGACTTTATTTTAATGCCGAAGTGAACTCGGTAGACATTGCCTTCTAAACTAGGCAAACATAGGAATGCTTAGTAAAAATAGAAAATTATCTTCACTACCTGAGTGAGCTCAGCATACACTAACTAATAATGATATGACATTTGTGTAACATTAAAGACAATACACAATTAATCAATTGTATCCAACAACTTGAACTATGAGGTTGGGTCTCCAGAGAAGGTTGGCTTCCTCTACTATTAGGATGCATTTAAACTATTCTTGAAGAGAAAAGGGAGAAGGAATACATGAGACTAACTACCTAATCTATTCTAAAGAGGTGATATACCAAAATAGGGTGTTCAGACTAGTCTCTGCCCATACATGCATAGTGTTATTATTATGATAGTCCAAAGATATATGGATTCAACTTGCTTTAATTAGTAAACCACACAAAGATCAGACAACCACATGAGTGACACAAGGAAAATTGCTTCACTTTTTATCATTTATAGGCCAAAGAGATACAAAAAATGTTTATTACAAAAATTCAGAGTATGTCAAAGAGAGGCAGATATGGTTGCACAGTACAATAATGGTTAAAAGGGATAGGGAAAAAGGTCATATAACTCAAAGGCAAAAGAGAGAATCACAGTAGCATGCCAAGGAAATACTAGGGAAAACATAGAAGATCTGACCCTAAGAAAGAGTACAATATTTTCCCTTATAGCCAACATAACTTGGATAACTTCCCCCATAAGATAAAAAAACCAACCACTACAATCAAATCTTCAGAGAATAATTAATGCAAAACTAAAAAGATTTGATTATTGCGTAAATCCATCCATAAAAGGGTCACTTCTTCACCAAAAAAATCTCTAAGAGGTCAGGAGCAACGGTTATTTAATCTTTGACTAAATAAATGGATCAACCGATGATGATGGAGTACTTCCTTGTATTTATCAAGCCTAGGTATTGATGAGAGTGGTTATAGGAGATCAGAAAGATTGTATTCATCATTCAAAGAACTATTGCTATAGCCACCAACCTCCAACTTGACCGTGACTCTTGATCAACTAAGTTTTAACCATCAATTCTTGCTATGTAGACCAAAAATTTCTTACCAATATTCAACTCTATCATGGGTTCAATCCTTATGCCTTGTGTTGACCATTCATGATCATAACCTTGCCACCACTCTCTTTGAATAATAGTTACTGCTTGTGAAACCATGACCATTAGTTCATCTCTACCTCACAACCTTCCCTTAGCATTCCTCACTAATTGTTATGACCTTGTGAAGGCTGAGATCTAACCATATCCACACTGTTTCCACCTTAAATTGATGTTACTATTTGACCTTTGTGATCAAGCAAAACAAAGGGAACTACTTGATCGTAACTCAAAGCTTAGCCATCTCTTAACCTGTTGTGATCATGTGCTTGTCGTAGATCTAAAACATCCAACGGTGTGAAATGCATCTTGAATGTTGAAGGCTTGCCCCTTTTTGTGTTGTCACAACTTAAACCACAACATGTCAATATAACCACATGATCAGGCAAAAAACAAAACAAAGTGCACCTTAGTCATCATTTGACAAACTACGACTATGCAAATTGCATGATCATGACTTAAAAATATTCTAAGACATAACATGAAATAAGGAATATGGCCAATGCTAAATCATTTCATGAGAACCCTAGGTGATTGTTAAAATAGATCATCATTTGTTCATTTGATTTTTTGTAGGAGGGCAATTTTGGCTAACAATTACCTTTTATACCTTACCTAGTATCTTGCAAGTAGTTTTGAATAGTGATCTTCATTGCTTGGGTTTCTCCTTTATTGGCTCCTTAACTAAGACTTTTCTCAACATGAGATTTTCATCCTTCTCTATCTCAAGGTCCACTTCACCTACTTTGGGATTTTCTTCCTCTTGGACATATGTGATCTTCTTCTCCCCATAAGATGATGATGCCTTCTTTGGACATCTATAGGCAAGATGCCCCAACTTGCCACAATTGTAGCACTTCATATTGCTAAAGTGTGAGCCTCTGTTGATGTTCCCATGTCTACCTCTACCCCCATTGTTGTATCCTCTTCCTCTATTAGAGCCTCCCCTTTGACTGGTCTCATTGGCCTCCTCATTCCATTTCGAATCCCCATAACCTCTCTTCACATTGGTCCTTCCACTAGAACCTCCTCTTGAGCCACCCCTAAAGACTTTACCTCTACCTTTATTTTTGAAACTTGAGTCCTCTTCCTTCCTCAACTTATCTTCCACTTTCCTAGCCATTTGAAAATAGCTCTGCAATGTGGTGAGACTAAACAAGCTCAACTCATCTTGAATAGAACACTTAAGGAAATTTAAGTACATTTCCACCTTGATGCTCTCTACCTCTTGCACCCTTGATCTTAGAGCCAACTTTTGAAACTCTTTAGTATAGGTAGTTGCATCAAGATCCTTCTATTTGAGATTCTACCTTTGCTTGTGAATCTGCATCTCATAGTCTTTTGGCAAGTAGGTCTCCCTTATCTTTGCTAACATAGCCTTCCAATTGGCTATTGGTTTCTTCCCTTTACTATCTCTTTCCTCTTGCAAAAACTTCCACCATGTCAATGCTTAACCTTTCAATCTAGATTTAGCAAATCTCACCTTTTGAGCCTCTATTGTCCTTTCACACTCAAAGTAATTTTTAATACTTCCAATCCATTCTATGACCACCTCTGTATCTATCTTGCCATGGAATATTGAGACATTTTATAGGCTCTTTCCTCCAAATGCCTTCACGAATTTGAGGAATGGTTC